>CAWTZC010000100.1:0-600000 GCA_963919715.1 Microtus obscurus | reverse complement strand
CTGGAATGTGTCTTAAGTCAACATAGCCATTGATTTGCTACTCATATGAGTTTTGTGCCACAATTGCTCTAGAATTCTTTTGGACAGTACCTATTGTAGGTCAAAAACAATGTGGCTTTGTTGGTATTTAGGTTTCTCTTTTTGTAGTCTGCATAGTATTTTTCCATACCCAAGACACTGAACTTAGGGGTGAAGGCTTCATGTAGACAGTTGGGAGATATTACATTATGATTACATTATGATTTTAAGATTACATTAAGATCCTAAGATCAGGATTGCCCTGATGTCTTTTGTAATGGCTCCAAATTTATTTTTTGATTTTGTTAATTTAAATATTCTGTTTATGTAGTTTGAATAAGTGTTTATCTTTCTTTTTGATTGGCCAAGTAGTGCTGTAATTAGTATAGTTTCTGTGTGATTATTTGTGTCTTGGCAGCTGGAGAAAAGAACCAAATTTTGTTTTGTTAATTCTTCGTATTGTTCCCTTTGTTTCTATTTTATTGGTTTTAGCCTTAGCTTTATTATCTTCTGCTGTCTACTCCTCTTATGGCCATTCTTACTTCTTTTTCCTAGAATGTTCACATTCTATGAATGTGATCTCTCTCCACTATTTTGTTTTTCTTTTCCATTTTCTTTAGTTTTGCTTTGTTGTTGTTTTTATTATTTAAAAGATGTTATATGTATATATAATGTACATACACACACACACACACACACACATATATATATATATATAAAGGAAACAAAGCTCAAGAAGCCTAATAGGAAATCATTAGGTCACAACCACCTCGCTTATGTGTCCTTCCACATCTTGCTTGTGTACATAAATTTTGGTAATTGAGATTATGCAGTATGTAACATGCTTTCACACATATTTTGAAGATTCACTAACTAAAAATCCCACGTGAAATGACTATTTTGACAACCAAGAGTACACCATGCCTTCTCAATCTGCCAGATGAAATCATAATCTTGTCTTTCTTGGTAACAAAAATTTCATCAAAAATAAAAATGGCAGCAAGCCTCTAGATAGAAACCCTGACAAAGTTATAAATAAAATTCTGCATTCTCAAAATGCTTAGCTTACAAGCAAACATTGTTAGTATAAGCACGTATTGCTATGAATTTGACTCTTAGAACTGCCTTCATGATTTCAATGGTAATATAAGTAGGATATGTTGTGTATTAGTTTCATCGAGTTACAGAATATCTGTAATTTCTTTCTATCTTTTTATGTTGACACATTTGTATGCAGTTTTATTTTATTCTCTTTCCCTTAGTTGATAATCATTCTGGGTTTTGTTGTTGTTGTTATTGCTGATATTGTTCATACCCAGTTTAACCAATGGTGGTCTGATAGGATGTAGGGAGTTATCTCAGTTTTCTTCTATTTATTGAGACTAGCATAGTGCCCAAAGAACAATGCCAGAAAGTTTTGAAGAAAGTTTGGTGAGGTGCAGAGAAAAAGGTATACTCTTTTGTCCTTCAGTGTAATATTTTGTAAATAACTGCTATATCTATTTAGTCTATAGTGTCTGTTAGCTTCAGTATTTCTCTGTTTAGTTTTTGTCTAAACAGACAAGTTTAGTTTTAACCTGCCCACTGGTGTAAAGGAGATACTGAAGTCTCCACTATCTGTATGTGTGGTCACTATGTGATTTACACTACAGTAGTGGTTCTTTTTCAAACTTGGCTAACCTTGTATTGGGGGGATAGATGTTAAAATTGAAATGCCATCTTGTTAGATTTTGACCTTGATGAGTAAGTACTGTTTACCCCTATCTCTTTTGATTATTTTTGGTTTAAAGTCCACTTTGTTAGATATTTTAATGGCTATATCAGCTTGTTTATTAGGCACATTTGTTTGGAATATTTTTTGCAACTCTTTATCCTGAGCTATTATCTATCCTCCATGCTGAGATGTGTTTATTGGATGCAACTGAAGAATAGATCCTCTTTTCATAGCCATTTTGTTAGTTTGTATATTTTTCCTTTGAGCATTGAGACCAATGATAATTGAACAATGATTGCTGATTTCTATTTGTTATTCTTTTGCTATTGGTGATAGTGTTGTGTGTGTGTGTGTGCAGCTGTGTATGTAAGAGAGTGTGAGACTGGGTTCCCTTTCTTTGATTTTGCTGGTGTGAGCTGTTATTCCTTGTATTTTCAGAGGTGTAATTAACCTCTTTAGACTGGAATTTTTCTTCTATCTCCTTCTGTATTGCTGGGACTTTTAGACAGATATTGCTTAAATTTGACTTAGTCATTGAATGAATATCTTATTTTCTCCATCCAGTATGATTAAAGATATTGCAGGATATAGTAGTCTTGGCTGGGGTCCGTGGTCTCTTAGATTCTACTGCACATCTGTTAAAGCTCTTCTGGCTTCTTAAATCTCCACAAAGAAGTCAGGAGAAATTCTAAAAGTCTGCCTTTATATGTTACTTGATCTTTTTCTTTACAACTTTTAATATATTTTAGTTTTTCTGAAGTTTTAGTGTTTGTCATTTTGTGCCTTGGGATTTCCTTTCTGGTCTAATATATTTGGTGTTTTCTATGTTTTTTTTTTGTACGTTTATAGGCATATCTTTCTTTAGGATAGAAATATTGCCACTTTGATTTTAGTGGTAATATTTTCTGGGCCTTTAGTGGTAGAATTTTTCTCCTTCTTATATTTCCATTACTCTTTGGTTTGGTCTTTTCATAGTGTCTCAAATTTCTTTGATGTGTTTTGTCAGTAGTATTTCAAATTTAACATGTTGTTTGACAGATATATACATTTATTATTCCATGCCTGGGATTCTGTGATCCATCTCTTGAATTCTTAAATGTTTTTCTTCCAGAATTCCCTAGGTTTATATTTTCTTCACTGATTTTATTCCTATTTTCAGGTCTTCAAAAGTTTTATTCATTTCTTCCCATTTGTTTTCTTGTCTTTTAAGTTGAAATTTATTCATGTCCTCTTTAAGGAAATTAATCATCTTCATATAGATGGTTTTAAGGACTTTTCTTGGGCATCAGCTCTATTAGTACATTCTGGGCCTTATGTGTTAAGGCAACTTTAGTGGAAACATATTCTCCTAATGATTGATTATTTTTCTTTTTCTTTTTTTTTTTTGCTGGCATATGTATTTCACTTATATTTAAGTGGTGATTTCTAGATTTGTCTTTGTTGGATGGATGGGTGGATGGATGATGTTTGGTTCCTTGGTTACTGTTTCCTCTCTGAACTATATATTTTTTTTTTGAGAAAGTGCAATTGTGTTGTGTTGTGCTTCCTGTTTCCCTGGCCTACTCTGCTGGAATAGTCACAGCAAATGTCTGCTGGTATTTGATGTTGGGATGCTGTTATCAGTAAGAAATGGAAAATCAAAGGAGAAGTATCAGTGCCCCGAGGACCAGCCTCTAGCAGCACACAGCTTGATGAGGATCCAATGGAGTCAGCAAACTAGGACTTTATCTGAGGGAGTAAGGAAAAAGAGATATACACTCTTGAAGATTTCTTTCTGACTTTTTTTTAATTCTATGTTTTTATTTTTCTTCTACACCTGAAAAAATGTTTAATTTGTAAAAAAAATAATATAATATATTACACATACATCTGTATTGCATATATAGACATATATTGTAAAAGGCTTCAATGTAAATATAAATTAAGTTTTGTCATACTCAGAGGAATGACATAACTGCTTTCACAAAACGTTTTTCTCCAAAATTGTAGTGTTTAAATATGGCGGACATAAAATGATCCCCTTTCAGACTCTAAAAGTCCTGGCCTAGTAGCTTTACTAAATTAGGACTGATCTGAGTCTCATTTTTACCTCTTTCTGATCATTTTTCCCTGTCTGCCAGAAAACGTACAGGGATTCTTATACAATGGTATAGTTAAAGAAAAAGAATATGGCAGTAGAAAATGAATATCAGTACACAATACTTAAGAGAATATAGTAAATAGTAAATGCTTTGATTTTCAAAATGACTTTTTCCTAAAATATATAAATTTGATTTTTATATTTGTATGTTTTAAAAACAATATATTTGCCCATTGATGGGAAATAGATAATTGTTTTATTATTATAGTTTAAATAGTAAATTTGCAAGGCAATTAGGTAAATTAATGAAGTTAGCATTCATAAAATTAAGGATATGCATTGATTTGGATTAGTATGTTCTTTATATTAATAAGACACATAGCTTAAAAAATTATTTAGAAGGGAAATCATGGACTGATTTAGGATTTAATTGAACAGTGGTTAGGAATGGTATAAAGAGAAGTTGCAAGGATAAATAAATAGTACATTTAAGTCTTACTGAACCGAATAGGTTTTACACATTTAGTAAGCCATAAAACACTGGAAGCTACTCAAGATGAAAAACATTATTTAGAGACCATGGATGGACATATTAAATTATGGCATGAATGACATTTTCATACTCAGTATCAAGAGTTTAGATTTTTTTGCCTGAATGTCAGAAGGAAAAAAATGAGTTGAAAAGTTATAACTATAAGGTTTTCTAGTTCAATATAAAGTTCAAAGCTTCTGAAACAAATACATATCAAAACATTAATTCAGAGAACAATGTAAACTGAGCCTTTGATTTTGAAAGCCACCAAAATTTACACCTGCAGCAAGAACACTGAGAATAAAGAGTTAAGGAGTTTAGAAGACAAATCCTGGCACTTTACGTTGTGGTGGGACCAAGACACTGCCCACTGCATGGAGGCTGAGCAAGTTATTCCACCATAGAGAATGGGCTCCAGATACAAAGCTCATGGACCAGAGATATATCCTACTCTTATACCTGAGGCCCAGCAAACAGAACTAGCCACACAACTGTTATTAACATGAAGAGGACATCGTATAGTCCAATGCAGGCACCCCAGCAGTCAGTCCAGAGTTTGTGAGCTCCTACTAGATTAGATAAGTGGCCAATGCGAGACTTCTTGTCATGACTTTGATGCCCCATGCTCCTATAATCCCGTTTCTCTCTTCTAGACTGGACCCTTGGATTTTGGCCCAGTGCCTGGCCATAGATCTCTGCATCTGCTTACATCAGTTACCAGACGGGGTTCTATGATCACAATTAGGGTAGTCAGCAATCTGATTTCAGGAGAAAACAATTTAGGATATTATCTACCTATTGCTAGGAATCTTAGGTGGGATCATCCTTGTGGATTGCTTGGAAATTCCCAGCACCAGGTTTCTCCCTGACCATATAAAGAATCCATCAATCAAGATATCTCATTAATTGCTCTCCTATTCTGTCCCTCCTCAAACTCACCCATCTCATTCCATCGTGTTATGCTTGCCATCCTCCCTCTTCTTTTCTCCCCTTCCCCAGTTTGACAAGGAGATCATTTCTGTTTTCCCTTCATAGGTTGATCCATGCATCTGCCTTAGTATCCTCCTTATTAGTATCTAGTTTAGTATAGTTATTCTTTGTTTTACCTCTAATGTCCACTTATGAGTGAGTACCAACTGTGTTTACCTTTCTGGATGTGGGTTACCTCACTCATGGTGATTTTTTTTATATTACTACCCATTTGCCTGCGAATTTCATGGTGTTATTGTATTTTTACACCTGAATAATACTCCATTGTTTAAATATACAATAATTTCTTTATCAATTCTTCAGTTGTGGAATATCTAGGATGTTTCCAGGTTCTGGCTATTACAAATAATGCTGCTATAAACATAGTTGAGCAAGTATCATTCTGGTATGATTGAGCATCCTTTGGGTATGTACCCAATAGTATTTTCTTTACGTTTTCTAATGAAGTTTAGCATTGTTCTTTTGGGATCTGCGAAGAATTATGTTGGGATTTTGATGGCGATTACATTAAATCTGTAGATTGTACTTGGTAAGATTTCCATTTTTACTGCGTTGATCCCACCTATCCAAGAGCATGGGAGATATTTCCATTTTTTGATATCTTCTTCAATTTCTTTCTTCAAAGACTTGAAGTTCTTATCATACAGACATTTAGTTTCATTGGTTAGAAGTAATCCAATATATTTTATGTTATTGTGGATATTGTAAAAGATGATGTTGTTCTGATTTATCAGTCTGTTTATCCTTTGTATATCAGAGGGCTACAATATTGGGGAAAGAGCCTTGAAGAAAAGAATCAGAAACATCCAACAGTCCCTGCTACCTTATCTGTTCCTTCCTCCTAAAGTGCTGAGATCCTTCCTTGGACCCATTTTGTTGTTTCCTTGAGGTCTACATACAGTCCTTTAGATATCTTCTGTTATTTTTTATCAGCGAGTGGCTAATAATTCTATCCTCTGACTCCAAGAAAGCCTTATTTGTCAGAACACAATCAAAATATCACACAACAGGGACTGCATTAACTTCCATCAACTACATTAACATTCTTGCTTAGGTCTTAAGTTAATCTAGTACATAAATTATATCTTTATACTTGGTTCTTGCATTCTTTTCATAGTTAGTATTCATAATTTTTCTAGTCATCCTGCTATCTCTTTTGAAGGTAGAAGACATGATTCACAGGTTTGAAAATAGGATCAACTGCACAGCATAGTAATATAGTGTAAAAAAACAAGTCCTGTAAATGGAGCTTGGCCAGCTGTCGAAAAGATTGAGCCAGTATTGTTGGTTAGTGCCTGACATAAAAGATACTTTCTTAAATAAATGTTTTTATTTTAATGCATGTGGGAGGGGATATATGCTACATGTGGGCTGGACTGGACAAGAGGAGGCTGTGAATTTTCCTGAATCTGGAGTTTCAGATGACTGTGAACAGCCTGACATGTATGCTCGGAACTGAACTCAAGTCTTATGTGTTAACTCTCCAGTGCCACAGACAACAGATTTTGAATGCAGACAGCAGTCTTAGATGGAAAATACTGTCATTTTCTTGGGTTTTCAGAGTTTTAGAAGAACTGTCAGTTCCTACCTCCAACTCTTCAAACATGAGGTTACTTTTGGTTAGTGGCTAATGCATCTGATGACACCTCATTTAAAATAATTGACATCTATAATTCTCAAAACTAAAGGCCCCTAAACAATTATATGAAATTGAATCTACTCTGCAAATGCTCTCTAAATAGAGTAATGAGGTCTAAATGAGAGAACATCTGTTTATACCACGGTTTACTAAATATTGTAAGCCATCTATTGAGACAGATTTTTTGAATATCTCCATTAAAGTTTTAATCTATTATCTCTTTGATCTCTTTATGAATAGAAATAGAGTTCTTAGATATTTAAATATAATTGGATTAGAAAACTAATTTCTAAGGCATAGGGCCAATTTTAAAGGCTAATCTTTTATTTTTGATCCTCTAAAACTAAATCAGTACTAATTAGGGTTAGCTACAAAAATAAAAACAACAGTAGGACTGTGTGTCTGTGTGTGTTTATGTATATTATCAGAAGAATTAAATTACAGGTGTCGAAAGATCCCAAGGCCTGCTGTCTTATCAGAACTATCACTGAAGAATCAGGGGAAAATGATAAAAGTCAAAAAGATTTAGAATAAGAACGAAGACTGAGTGGGGTTGGGTTCATATGGTAGGTGAAAAGAGAATCCTAAAGTGCCTCAAATTAAAAGTGCTGATACCTGATTGTAAGAAAAGTTAGAAGTACTTTATAAGACAAAAGCAAATATTACCTCACTATATGCTCTCTGTAGATCTCCTTTATAAAAATTACTCATGCTTTGCCATGTTGGTAATCAGTCAATAACTAATAAGATACAAATATTTTTATAATCATCTGCATAGAAAAGAACTTTTGAGATATTTGGGCAATATTTTTTCTAGTTGAATTAAAACATGAAATTATTATCCTCACTATAGCAGCAAAGTAATCACAAACAGGATTAAACTTATTCATCAATACTACACATAAATTACAATGCCTCTGTGATAGTATAAATGTTTTAAACAGAATTTTAATAAGTTTCTTTCTATTAACAAAGGAGGCCCATGTTAACGACGAATAAATACAGAGTGATGTGGTAATAGTTATCAGGATATAATCTTCTCACTGGTATTATCATGTTCTCAATAAACTATGTTTGGATGTTTTAGATTAGAGACAGGATCATAGTGTGTTCTCTTAGTTGATCTGGACATCTTAGCCTGGGATGTTAAATCTGCCCTGTTCAACCCCAAGTGCTGGAATAGAAGCCTGAATTTTCATATCCAACTTTCACTTCACTCTTCATGTATTGTCAATTTTCAAGAGTTTTGGAGTGACAACATGTAGGCTCTAAAGGCTCCTAGACAGCTGATTTGTTAAAATATCTCTTACACTGTGTTGCTATACTTACTTTAAACATTCATCCTTCATTGAATCTTAGCTATTAATATATCATGAATAAACATATCAGTAAAATCAAACTTTTTTCTTACTATAAGAAATTAATGGGAAATAAACCCAAGTGATTTGTTTTTAGTATTCAGATAATTATTTTAGTATCCCGTCATAATTTAACTTAAAGACACAGTATGTTGGGGAATTGTTACATAACTTTGTTGTGTATTTACACTCATAACTTTTTCTTTTGTATATTTTTCTATTTCTCTCTTGCTCTGTGTATACATGTATATTTGTTTGTAATTTGTATATAAATATAGACATTAAGGAAATTAAATAATTGTTTTTAACACATTATAATTTTTGGAAAATGCATGGTAACTTTATTTACAAAGATAAATATTTTTAACTGTCAGTTCCTTAGTTAAAATAGAATTTTGCATGTTTAAGATAAATGATTATATGTATAAAATATCATCACACACGTGCATGCACACAAACACACAATCAGTAATAGCCTATCAGTCAAAAGTAGATCAATACAATTAGAGCTTTTGTTCATGTAAATAATCTGTCAATTCATCTTCGGGTAACGTTAAGTTTGAATGATTGTTACAAGTCTATAGCACTGAGAAAACAGAAAAAGTAATAATTTTTGAAATAATTCAGAGATCTTAAAAGCGAAAGATAATAAAGGCAATTCTGGAAGTCGAGTGTCAAGTTTTTTACTCCAGTTTACCATAAAAAGGTTAATATCCTGATCAGCATGAAAGACAAGTGTAAAATTATCTATTTGCATAATTGGAATTAGTATCTCAATGCCTCAGATCATTGGAGTGGCAGCAGTAATGGGTATTATAACATATTTAAGTGAATTAAAACTCAGCCGATAGGGTGCCTACTATTAATTATTGCAAGGAGCAGAACCCATAAAATGATTATATGGATGGCAAAATAAATATATTGACTGCATAAGTATATGTCTATAAGCAAACACACACTGCTGGGAAGATACTGTAAATTGCTACTCGAAGTGACACGAAATTTATTTCTTAAAATATAAATAGTACAGTTTAGCCAACTTGTCATCAGATGAAGGTTGAACATGCCTAACTTTTTAAGCACAGAGTGAGGGTCATAGCATAGATCGATATATACAGAAGCTGAAAGAATTAATAGTTTAGATATTTATCAAGATAAACATGGAAAATTAATGAAGTAAAATATTTCATTGAGGTAAACAATTTCTTATAATGTTAATGAATTTGGGTATAAATTTGGGTGCTCTTCTAGACAGGAGAGATTTAAAGTATGTATTTACACACTGAGTGGACTGATAGTGGTCAGCAATGAGATACAAGGGTATTAACAATGGAAATAAATTTTTAGAGGTAACTTTAAAAGAAAAGCTCTAATTTAAATATTGAGATGAGATATTTATTGTCAAAGTCAAATTTAAATATTTAAAGGGTTGATATTAAGAGAATTACATTTCATATGCCATTCCAGAAATACTGTGTCCATTTAACATCATATCTCATAAGTTTGTCATTAGAGAATTATTATTAAGTTTAACTTCTATATGTTGTATAACACTGAAATATTCAGTTATGGAATCTTGTCAGAATATGCTTAAATAATCTGACAAAACTAGTGAGGTCTTTAATGGAAATTTGCCACAGAATGCAGAAGGTATAGAATTGCTTAAAGCCATCAAAGAAAAATATCAAGTGACAAAAATGGACCAAAATAAATGAAAAATTAGGTGTATTACAAAGAACAACTACAATTCCAAATTGTATCACTCAAGATAAACTAGACAAGTAGACAAGCAGATATGTTTTTTTCCTCTGAAATTTTTTCTTGAATTCACAGATGGTGAGTAAGAATTTCACAAAGTTAATTTTAGTGTATTCATTTTGTCTTAATGACTGTTCAATGCTATGAGGAGGCACCATAACCCAGCTGATTCTTATTAGATAAGGCATTTGACCAAGGGATTGTGTACTGTATTAGAGGGTTAGTACACAACCATCATGGAGGGTGGGAGAAAAATAAATCACCTTAGCAATAGCCAGAGTTTTTATTTCCCTATCCTCAGGCAACTGGCAGAGAGGAGGCCAAGGGCTCTCTACCAGTGACAAACCTGTTCTAATAAGAATGTACCTTCTTCCCAGAAAGCATTCCCTACTGATGACCAAACATTCAAACACACATGCCTACTGAACCATTTTTATTTAAATCACTACATATTTTATATGTCATATTACTCAATGCTTTTTATTAAATTAAATCAGCACTATAATTTGATAAGTGTAATATGAATACAGAAACCTCTGTTGCCTTTCTTTTGAAAGCAGATTGTGCTTAAAATGGCTGTTTGTTCATTAATATTTTGCATAACATAAATAACCTCAAATACTACTATAAATTTTATGTCAAATTCAGAATAAATGAAAATTTGACTAGTGCAGCACACACACCTATATATGCATTGTACATGAAATAAATGTGTTCAATAGGAACTTGAAATTTATAAAAAAATAAAATAAAAAACAATATGCTGTGTTGGAAAATATTTTCAATTTAATCATCGATATAACTTAATTAAAACATTTAATCAATGAAAATTTACTAGTCTCAGTGAATTATGCTTCCATACATTCAGGGAAAACACAATCTCAGTTCTGTGCTATAGCTGGCAATAAACTTGCCTCTTCCAATCTGTTAAGATATAACACTTATTTATAACAGTGATCATTATTTAATCTTGACTTACTTTGAGAGTTTCATATCTCTAAGTTTCCAGTAGAGACAAGAATTCTATTAAATTGCTATTTATGATACTATCGATTTCTATGATGTAGATAATTGTAACAAGTTCATTCAGTTTGATATAGTTTTATAGGGCTTCCCAGAAGATTGAAAATTGAACTCTTTTGTCAGATTAATCAAGCATCAGGTCATCTGGAGTCCACAACCAGACCATCAATTTCTCATTAGACTCCATGCCTATATGAAAGCTGATTCAAGCAGAGCAGGGTTTTTGTCTTTATTCAAGCACCTATACTCACACAGTTTTTCTCAATATTTTTATTTTAATTAAAGTATAATTATATTAGTCAGTCATTCCTTCCCTTCTTCCCTTCAACTCCTGCAGCATCCTTTGCTTTGACTACTCCCATGCCTTCTTACACCTATTGAAATCTGTGGCCTTTATTGCTTTAAATATTATTGTTACACATATATACACACGTAAGCCTACACATAGCTTTAAATATTATTGTTACACATATACACACACATTAAGCTTAAGCGTAAAAAACACAGTGTGCATAAGTGGATTAGTGTTCATATGTGTACATAATTTCAAGTCCTGACACTTTGTATTCGATAAACAATTAAGGAGCTCATCTATAGAAAATTTGTTATGGCTCATAGCCATTAGTTATCTGTAGTCACTTATCTAGGAATGGGAATCCCTTGAGTTTTTCCTTTCTCCTCAATGATATCTAGTTTTTCTGCCATTTTCCAGTTTTGTTTAAGCCACCATAATTTGAAGTTTCATGGATGAAACCACCCTGTCATTTCTAGGAGCTATAATTTTATAGCAGATTCCTTGGAGTTATGGTTCCTAAAATCTTTTCTTCATTTGACTTTTGCTTCGTGTGTGTGTGTGTGTGTGTGTGTGCACAAATATAATCTTTCAAGCCTCTTTCTAGTGTTTGTGTATTTATGGTTTCATAGCTGACTTTTCTGTATTAGAAAATAAATCATGAGACTCATCCCTGCGACAGTCTAATCCTCACCTGTCATTTTTGCTCTGAATTCTTTGTCTGTTTATGAGTTCCTTTAAGTTCTTTCCCCTTCCACATTAACATGTGCATTGACATTGCCATTTTCCAGACTTGTTTGTGTAGCAAGTTCTATAAAAGATAGCTTCAACCAGAGTTCTTCAGGTATGTCCAGCTCTTATGGTAGCAAAAAGATCTAAAGACAATGATAAGAAGTAAATAAAAATTCTTCCCTGTGGTGACACCTATTTACTACAGCAATGACCAGCATGGCAAGATATCCATAAAGGAACAAAGTACTCACATGCTGGTTAAAACAAATGGCTTTCTGAGTGAACTTAAGTCCCACCCGGTACACAGAGATTGCACCTTGATTTCCTTGCTACCTAGAACTTAATATTCGCACAGAAACTATATCAGTTACAGCACTGTTTGGCCAATAGTTCAGGCATATTCCTAGCTAGCACTTACATCTAAAGTTAACACATTTCTATTAATCTATGTATAGCCATGAGGCCGTGGCTTACCGGTAAGATTCTCTGACATCTTTCTACTTCTAAAGCTACATGGCATCTCATTTACTCTGCCTACTCTCTATATATATCTCTGTTCATATTTCCTGTCTGACTTTACTTTGCCAAGCCATTGGCTGAAACAGCTTTATTCATTAACCAATAAAAGCAACACATATACAGAAGGACATCCCACATCACCACCCAGCATAAGGTAAGTCATTCCTGGTACTAGTAACCAACTCAACTAGTGGGAGCTAGTAAATGTTTCACAGAAAAGAATCTATTACCATAACTTTGCTAGAATAGTATAATTCCTACATACATGCTAAAGGTTATCTGTGAACCCACAGATAATTATATCTTTCACTTTTCATTAAAGAAGTTCTCTATACAACAAATGAAGAAAATTAAAAGACATAGAAGTTGCATATGAAGAAAAGATCAAAGAACTGTGGGATTCTCAGCCTCAGTGGATAGACCTGTAACATTGTACCTCAGTGCAATAATCAGGGATCATATTGGGAATAAGAGTGGAAAGATTGCAAGAACCAAAACACTAGAGAGGTTTCTACACACATAATTTAAAATGACTCTCAAGAATTCATTTTTATTCTCTCTTGATTTGATATTTATTTAAGTATGATTATGATGTTCCAAGATTCAGTGGAAAATTGTTCTCAGAAATAGGCAGAAAATACCTTTAAGTGTGTTTGAAAAAAATGAAGCCATATTCTCAGGTACTAATGTCTAATGTAACAAAAAAAGTGATTATAAAATTTAGATATTTTGTCCTTTGCAAGTAATTCTTCATAGTGAGTTCACAAATACCATGAGCACAGTAATGCTTGTGAAATGTAGTAAAAGCAATATATTATCATGTTTACACAGAACAAATGAATGATTAACTCAATAATTACAACTAATTCCTTGTCTATGTTTGTAATTGTGTATAATTTCATTAACATAAAGTGTTACTATACATATTTTGCTTGTAAATAGAATAACTGAAAGCAAAACAATGACAGAAGAAAAAGAAGACAATTAAAAATAGCAAAAGATTGTCCAGTGTATATTTAATTTTAAAAAAAAAGCATGGGAGATATGAACCTGGGAAGGAATTTATAGAAGGCTGTAGGTATAAAAGGACAAGGGTGGTTAAATGCTGAGGAATAAATTGGGTTGGAGAATTAAAGTGACAAATTTTGCTTGGAAATCCAATTGTTAAACCTAATAGTGTTTATGAAAATCATGAAGTATAATGGACATTTACATGCTATTAAACACAAAACAAAAATTAGAATTAAAAAATAGCTAAATTTTGCATAATCTTTACATTTTAGAGTAGTAATCCAATTTGCTAATGAGATTTTACAGGAATAGCCTCAGATGTTACCAGAAGACATGATCTTACAGAAAAATCCACGAGTCTCTCTCTGGCTCTTACATTCTTCCTTCTCCCTCTCCAACAATGTGTAGATGTATTGTTGGAAGCATACACTACAACTTGCCATATTCATTGGTTGTGGTCTTCTGTAGTAAGTTCCATCTACTGCAAAGTGAAGTTTCATGGACAGGGAGTGAAAGTTATACTTGTCTATGGGTATCAGAACAAATGTTCATAGTATGTTTTTTAGGATTATCCTGGTTTAGTAAACTAGTGCTTGTAGATTCTCCTCCAATAACTATGATCTCCCTAACACCAACATGATCACCTGTTGGGAGCAGTGAGACCACAGATCCTGAATTTCTTGTAATCCCCTGATCTGAGTGCCTACAGCTGCTCTGAGCACGAGACCTTCAGGAGTTCCTGATGGCAGGAGAGTGGTTTCTGGTGGGTTTGGCTGGGGCGTGGCTATCTCTATATAATCTGCCCCTGAACACAATAAAGGGGGCATTCTTGTGGAATTGAAGGATGACCCCTGT
Source organism: Microtus obscurus (assembly GCA_963919715.1). Lineage (NCBI taxonomy): Eukaryota > Metazoa > Chordata > Mammalia > Rodentia > Cricetidae > Microtus > Microtus obscurus. The sequence continues at coordinate 585,479 of CAWTZC010000100.1, read as the reverse complement.
ACCTGTCTCTCTGTCTGTGTGTGTCTGTGTATTTCAACCTCCAGCCCCTTGCCTGAAGCTCCTGAACTTGGTGCCAATGCACAGAGCGCAGACAGGTGGCACGGTGCGCGGCATTTGGAGGTCTCCACCGAGATATTGGCAGTCACCTAAATATGTAATTAATATGGCAGACATCAGTAACGATGCCAAACTGCATGAGGAAAGACCATGAGGATTCAATACTATAAAAAGACCTACAAACAATTAAGTAAAGCTGGGTGTGAGAGAGGTGACACTACCTAAGGAAGGGCATACCAATTGGTTGTCCACTATCAGATGGTTAGTCTTGAAAACATATATACTAGTAGTGTTATATGGACTCAATGGGTTATATTGGAAAGGTATACAGATATATCTATATCTATCTATATCATCTATATCTATCTATATCATCATATCTACCTATCATCTATCTATCTATACATATTTGCATGCAATAACAATTTTTTTCAAAAGAGGACAGTAATTTTAAATATATTGGAGAAAGGAATGGGGGAGATTTAAGAGGAAAGAAAGGAAGACACATAATGAAAATACAAAGTAAAAAAATAATAACAAAAAAATCCAGTTATATTTCTTCATAGATTTTTTTTCATAGATTTTTTTATTTGCAAAAAATTATCAACTAATTCCATGTTATTGTTTAAAACATGAAAGATCTAGAATTTTTATAAAATAAAATACACTGATTTTTAAGCACTGATTTTATGTTCAAATATCAATTTTATAACATTTTAAATAATATGCAATATTTAAAAATAATTTGATAAACTTGTTTTATCTTTCCTTTTGACACATATCAGGATACAACCTCAAGCAATGTAGCTGACTAAGTTATCTCATAGTCTCCCACAGAAGCTGTATTATAGAGTTGGCGTCTTTCTTAAAAACTCCTTTTGTAACATGTTTTGTCCACTAATGCCTCAAATCAAGAGGGTGAGGACAATCTGTATTTCTTAGCAAGAGTCTGATAGTCAAAATGGAACAACAACAACAACAAAAAAAAACCCACACGAACCAAAAGCCTACTACAAGAAAAGTGATTATAAGTCTAAACGTTTCCCTTGATTCAGAAATGAGGCAACTTAGGATCACTATGGATACAAACCTCTGGGCAGGTATGAGATGGATTTTTTTTTTTAAAAGATTATCTTAGTTGTGGTAGGAAGCTGACCATTACTGCATATACTGTGATACCGCACTTTTCTCATATTGACAGTACCATCCCCTCCCTCCACTACTCCCAGCTTCTCTCTTCTCCTCTCTCAGAACTATGGCTCTTCAGTTTCCCTTCAGAAAAGATCAGGCCTCCCAGGAATATCAACAGAAAATGTTACAAGATTCATAAGTCTAGGCACAAACCCTCATATCAATGCTGAATGAGGTGACCCAGTAGGAAAAAACAGTTCCCAATAACAGACAAAAGTGTCGGTGACTCCCCCAATCTTTTCTTTCTTTTGATTATTCCACCTTTAAAAATAATAACTAATTTAACTGAATGAGATTGCTGTACACCAAGTTTTCAGGAGTTTGTAAGTCAGTGAATGTTATTTATGTTAAAATGTTCACCTCAATTGAATAAAATCATCTCCTAGTGATTTTATAAGTATCTAAAACTAATGTATTAAAATAATATAAAATGATTAAACTACATTCTTTAAAAGTAACGACCGAAACAGTTTAAAAATCACGGTTATGAATTTCTATAATGAGACTTCTAAAATAAACAGTAGGTTATAGTCTTGAAAATATGAAAAAAATTCAGTTCACAAAGACATATTTTCATTCCCTTATATAGTTTAGAGTTGCAAAATAAAATTAATTAAAATTAAAATGGTCTTTTTGACAAAATTCATTATCAATATTTAATTGGTGAGCAAATGGGGGCAATGATGAAATATCAGAACACATGCATAGTTCAGAAAGAGCACTAAATGGTTTCTGCTTTCTCCACATTAATATCTGAACATCTGCTATCAGCTTCTCTCAGCTGGATTAAAATGTCATTTTAGTAGTCTTTTCCACCTCCCTCCCACTGCAGGAGGACATTAATGCCTCTGAGAGGTGTGAATTTCCAAAGCTCTGAGGTCTGTGAGAAGTGTAGTTGTAAGGTTTCACAAAGACTGGGTGGTCACCTAAAATTGAGATGGAGGGAAATAATGAAACTTTGGAATAATTAAAAAGACTGTAAATTTTGTAATAGATAGACAACAACTTATGCAGTAATATGTTTTTATTTCTAACCTAGTGTCCTTTCAGCACCAAAAATCAGAATTAATCCTGAAGAGGTGAGTCTCAGTATTTCCAGGGTACAATACAATACATCCCCGTTGATTAGATCAGATTAACTGTGTCTTAGACACTTTCAACGAAATGTTCATTGATAAAAAGCTTGTTTCAATAATACATTTTATAATAGAAAAACATGATCGTCCTTTCCAATGCATTACACAAGAAGATAGAATTTAAACTTGATTTTGGAGAAGGAAACATTTAAGGAGTCAGTTGGCAATAAAACCTGAAGTCCCAGAGTAACCTTCATGTGAAAGGTAAGATGTTCAGGTGTTTGATAATCAATGATCTTACTTTGATATCTGTAGCAAGAAACTTTAGTTTGGTGATGAAGTAAAAACTGTGCATTGTGTTTCTTCAATAGTCACTCTTGGCTTATTACTTCTTCCAACTAAGATAATGTAATTCTTATTTGCATTATGTTTCTTTGGGACAATGTGTCTGGTTTCTTTAAAAAAAAACACTTTAAATAATGCTTTTATGAAACAGTAGTTAATAAAATGCTGTCATATGAATAACTTAGATATCTGCATTTTCGTGTAAGAATAGTTTAGCTTCAATATCATGTACTTATATTATCACACTTAAATGTACATACTAAGAATAATCATTAACTTTTTAAATTTTTAAAATTTAACATCTATTGAAAACAGCCGACAAAGGCACAGGCTCCTGGGCACAACACGATGGTTGATCAGCGACTCGGCTCACACACAGTTGACACCCAGCCAGCAAAGGTGGCAGTAGTTTGCACCTTGGGACCAATCAAGGGTCTTCCATGGGGGGACCAAGTCAGACTTGAGACCTGTCAAGCTTGATTCCATTTTGAGGCACCTTTGAGAGGTTCTTAAAGAAGTCCGACCCTCCCGGAGGTCTTCTGGAGGTGACGGGTCTGCGGCTGTTTTCAAAAGACCATGCCAACTACTGGACTGGATTGGACTACCACCTCAGCAGCCGCACTCCGAGATGGGGTGCGTTCACAGGGGATCCACTGATCAGTCAGTCCCAGGGTCTGACTCTTGGTTTCCTTGGAAACATGTACCTCCTCCCCCTTATCCCCATCCCTTTTTCGTACCTAGTAGGATACAGGAAGAAGCTGGCACAGTGACTTTGCCAGCTGAAAGGTGACTTCTGAACAACAGACAATGTTTAGAACATGGAGCTGACAGAGCTGGGTAAAAAAAAAAATAACATCTATTTCACAATTTTTTTCACAATTATAGTTCAAAATCCGGAAAGGATGGAGAAGTTATCCCAGTTTTAGAAAATTGAATAATGACTTAAAATATGCAGGATAATAAAAAGAACAAACTCAGAAACTTCATTCTTTGTTGGATTATGGAATTCTAAAATGTAGCAATCCTAATAATTGCTTTCAAATAATGTAATTGTTGTAATTTTAATGTTAAATATCATGTCATTAACTTATGAAGAGTAATTCACGAACAAAAAGGAAAGGACTTTTACTTCATTATCATTGTATTTTGACAATCCCAAAATAAAACAAGAGCTAAAATAATTACATTCAATAAATATAGTTCTTTGACAATTCCTACATAGATAAATGCATTCTGATTAATTTCCTGGCAAGGTATAATTTTCTCATTCCTACAAGTCTTTCTTCATACATACAAATATCCTTTCCATGCTTGATTCTTCACATTTTGTTTGTCTGACAGAGGTTACCTAAGCCTTTCTATTTAACCATAGGTTTGAAGTTTTGCAAAAGAAACTGATTTATCTAGGCTGAGTATAAACCTTGATTGTATGTCTCTGACTCCTCCATAATGTGTCAGTTGCTCGTATTTCAAGAACAAGTTGTAGGAATCTGTGAAAATTTTCCTCTCCACACCCAAGAGAAGGTCTCAATTAGAGTGTATCCAGTGCAAGTAGGCACAGTAGCTCTGAGTCTATGACCATCATTGTATAATGTTGAGTTTGTTTTTGAAAATATGATGTCCATAGCTGTCTGTAAAAATGTCTAGGCCTTAGATTTGATTATATTGATTTACCTGTCTGTTTTTATGCAAACACTGTGATGTTTTTATTACTACATCCTGTAGTAGAACTTGAAATCAGAATGGTGATACCATTGGAATGTATTTTATTGTGCAGGATGTTTTTTTTTTCTTCTATCCTGGGTTATTTGTTTTTCCACATGAAGTTGAGCGTTCTTTCAATTCCTGTAAAAAAAAAATGTTGTGGGTTTTTAATGAGGAATGCATTGGATCTGTTGATTGCCTTTGGTAAGATGCCCATTGAGTATCCTGCAGATACCATGAGCATGGGAGAACTTTCTATCTTATGTTATTTTCTCCAGTTTCTTTCTTCAAAACTTTGAAAGTCTTGTTATTAAGGTCTTTCATTTGCTTGATTAGAGTTGCACCCAGCTATTTCATAGCATTTGTAGTAATTTTGAAGAGTGTTTTTCTTTCCCCCCTGATTTCTTTCTCAGCCCCTTTTCATTTGTATGTAGGAGGGCTATTAATTATGTTTGAGTTAATCTTTCATCAGACCACTTCCCTAAAAGTGTTTATCAGCAGTAATAATTCTTAGGTATTATTTTTGGGGTTACTTATGTATACTATCATATCATCTATCATCTGCAAATAAAGACATTTGACTTTTTCCTTTCTAATTTGTGTCCCCTTAATCTCCATTATTTGTCTTATTGCTCTAGCCAGAACTTCGAATACTATGTTGAATATATACGGAAAGAGTGCAGACTTGTCTTTTCTTTGGTATTAGTGCAAATGCTTTAAGTGTCTTTATTTTTAATTCAATGTTGGGTTTAGGCTGCTGTAAATTGCTTTAATTATGCTGAGCTTTGCTCCTTGTACCCTTTATCTCTCTAAGACTTTGATCATGAAGGGTAAATGATTTTGTCAAAGAATTATTTTAGGCATATAATGGATGATCATGTTTTTTCTTCTTTATGTTTGTTTATGTGATAGATTACATTGAAAGTTTTCATATGTTGAACCATCCTTGCATCTCTTGTATGACGCCTACTTAATCATGGTGGATGATTTGTTTGATATTTTCTTGGATTTGATATGCTAGTATTTTATTGAGTATTTCTGTGTCATTAATTACGATTGAAAAAAAAACATCTTTAATCAATGGTGCTGGTTTAACTTGATGTCAGAAAGTAGAAGAATACAAATAGAACCATATCTAATCATCTTGCACAAAACTCAAATCCAATTGGATCAAAGGCTTAAACATTAATCCATATATGCTGAACCTGAGAGGAGGAAAAGAGAGGAATACGCTTGCATACGTAGTAACTGGAAACAATTTCCTGAATAGAACATCAATAGCACAAACATTAAGATCAACAATTACTAAATAAACCTCATGAAAGTGAAAAGCTTCTTTATGTCAAAGGACACCATTAATAGAACAAAATGTCAACCTACAAAGTGGGAAAAGGTATTCACTATCCCCACATCTAAAGAGGACTGAGTCCCAAAATATCTAAAAAAATACTAGAAACTAGACATTAAAATAACCCAATTAAAATGGGATATTGACTTAAAGAAAAATTCTCCTTTTATTGTCTTATTATTCTAGCCAGAACTTCAAGAACTATATCGAATAGTTATGGAGAGAGTGGACAGCCTTGTCTTGTCCCTAATTTTAGTGGGATTGCCTTGACTTTCTCACCATTTGATTTGATGTTGGCTGCCAGTTTGCTGTATATTGCTTTATTATATTTAGATATGTTCCTTGCATCCCTGATCTCTCCAAGACCTTTATCATGAAGGGGTGTTGAATTTTGTAGAATGCCTTTCAGTATCTAATGAGATGATCATATCTAAGCTGAATGATGACAGAAAGTAGACAGAGTCATGCAGAAGCCATGTAGCCACTGAAGGAGACAGATGACTCTTCCTGGTGCCCCCAGAAACTTTGGCAGTAGGTCACTACCTTGTGGTGATGCACAGATTAATGAAGATGGGTTAGTTTAGGATATAAGAGCTAGCTAGAAATGTTTAAACTATTGTATTGACCAAACAATATTGCAAATACTATAGATTTTGTATTATTATTTCAGGTCTGAGCAACTGGGAACAAATGAGCAGTGTCTGACTACAGATTGGTGGCCCAACATGGGGCATGAACCCATGACCCTGAGATTAATGAGCCATGAATGAACACACTCCATGCTCTACTGACTGAGCTAATTGGCTTTAGAACTGCTGGCTGAGATGGACCTACCACACAGGATGCCCCATGACAGACCTGACTATCAGTGCCCCCATTGGAAAGAAGTAGTCTAGACAACAATGCCCATATTCACAAAATGATTGCTTACAAATATGTGTTTATATTAAAAGGAGAATATGCTAGATATGAATACTTTGCATTGGTATGGATCTTGGTCTATTGATACAAATGTTAGGTAAATTTTGTTATATATATATTAAATTTATATATATATATATATATATATATATATAAAATTTCTGTACTTGATTAAGGTATTTGTTTGTTCAGATCATTTAAAAATATAGCGAATAATTAAGAAATACAGGTTAATAGATTCTGGGAACTTCTAAGATAAACCAACATATATGTTTAAAGGTATCTTGACTTCAAAATTTCAGTTTAAGGATTTATTTTGAAAAAGAGGTTCTTCTTTTGTTTCCACAGAGAATGATAACCTGTGGATTCCTTCCATACTAGTGTGATTTGGTGGACCAAATCCCCTCCAAATAATGCTCAATCATCATACCACAACAACAATTGCTTGACTATGTTCATTGCAGCTTTATTTTTAATAGCCAGAATATGGAAACAACCTACGTGACCATAATCTGAAGAATGGAAAAAGGAAATTGTTATATTTACACAATGGAGTATTGCTCATTTGTCAAAGACAATGACACAACAAAATTTGAAAGCAAATAATTGAAACTAGAAAAAAAAATCATGCTGAGGGAGGTAACACAAATCTAGAAAGAAAAACCTGCTGTGTATGTGTTCACTTAGAAGCAGGTATTATAAGTAAAGTAAAGGATAAACCATGCTAAAATACACATACCCAGAGAGACTAGGTAACAAAGAGGGATCAAAGACAACTCTTTGATTTCCATGGAAAAGGGAAACAAGAGATTTCCTGGGTGAACTGGGGGTGTTGGGAATAGGGACATGGAGGATCAGATGGGAGTGGGACAGGAGGGAGAATACTATAACTTCCAGCTGAAATCTGGTCATCTCAGGGTCAAGTACAAGCCTGTTGCAAAGGGAGTGTTCATAAATCTGCTAGGATGACCCAAATAAGACTCCTAGCAAAAGGGGATACACAGCCTGAACTGGCCAGCTCCTGGGACATCATAAGAAAACTGACAAAATCAACTAGCTTGGTCTTATAGGAGCTCATAGAGATTTAAAAGACAATCAAGAAGACTGCGTGGGACTAATCTATGTCCTTTGCATATGTCCAACAGTTGTGTACCTTGACCTTCTGTGTAACTCCTAACAGTGGGAGCAGAGTGTGTCTCTGAGTTTTTACCTGGTTGGGCACCCTATCTCTCACACTGGGTTGCTGTTCTCAGCCTTAATACAAGGCAAGGCGCTTAGTTTTACTACAACTTGATATCATATTTTGTTGATATCCATGGGTTGCTAAACCTTTTCAGAATAGAAATATAGATATTTTCTCTTTCTATAGGATATGTGGATGGGTAGGCAGTAGGTAGACAGGAGGTGGGTAGAAGTCCTGAGAGAAGAGGAGGTAAGAGAGACTGCAGCTGGGATGCCAAATAAATAAATTGAATAAAAATAATTCTTATACTACCTTTACTGAGAAAATTAATAATGGAGTGGTATTGCTTATAGATTGGTATATTTTAATGTAAAACCTATTGCAGTATCTTCATTCCAGTATCAGATTGGATTGTAATTTTAATAATAAATTAGCTTAAATATATTGTATTTAGTGGGTTTGAATACATGCAGAAACCTGAATTTAAGCAACCTGTATTAAAGATTTGAAATGTCTTCTGCTGACATTCAAATATAAAGTTTTAAACAAGGTTTTGTTTTACGTTTAAAAATTTAGAAGATGCAAGTTCTGCAGGAAAGTATAAAGTGACATATTCAATTCCCATCAGATCATCCTACAGATCATGGCTGTAGGGCAATTTTATTAACTTAGCTAGGAGACATCGTTCTGTTGGTTTTAGTCTTTGTGTGTGTTTCTGTTATAAGAAGTTAAACCTTTCAGTATTAAAGGGACTACACTATGTGATCTTATAAATTCTGAGATAATATAGTTCTCAGTTTTCTGAATAATTATGACCTTGGAGATGATGAGAAAACTGACACACATCTATAGAGATTAAAACTTTTACAGTCTTCTACTTTGGGTCTAGTGGTTATCCCCATGACAAATCTTTGCTTTAAAAATGAAGATTCAGTGTTCTACATTATGCAGTGTTATCCTGAGAATTCTTCCATAGAAAAACGGAATCTTGAAAAATAGTGCCTATAATTCAGGATAATTTTCCATTCTTATACATTTAAATAATTTTATTGGTATTTGGATTTAATAATAAACACATAATTTGAAAATAAGCATCATTAAATCAGTAATATCAGAGCTCATGATAAAGTTTGCGGCTGATGTCTATTTTGCAGAGGCCTCCCTCACCCTCCATTAACACAACCAAGGGCTTAGAAGTGCCATGCAGAAAACCCTTAAGAAATTTCACTCCACTTCTTCTGTCCCATAAATGTGTTTTCTCTGGTTTCTTAATCATAGCCCTATGTAGATAAATTGTGTGTTTTGTGTCTCAGTGTGTGTGTGTGTGTGTGTGTTTGCATGTTTGTGTCTGCTTAAGTGTGTCCATATGTCTGTGTGTGTTTATCTGTGAGTGTATGTGCATGTGTGTATGTGTTTGTGTCTGCATCTCTCTGTATATGTGCATTATTTTTTGTTTGTGTTTGCATGTGTCTTTCTTTGTGCATGTCTGTCTATGTGTGTCTGTGTTAGTGTTTCTATGTATGTATGTGTATTTGATTGTGTCTATGTATCTCTGTGTGTATTGTGTATTTGTGTGTGTGCACATGTGTGTCTTGTGTGTGCATATGGGTGTGTGTCTTTGTATATGTCTGTATGTATTCATGATTGTTTGTATATGTGTGTTTCTCTCTGCATGTGTATGTGTGCTTTGTGTATATGTGTGCTTGTGTGTATTATGTGTATCTTAATGTGTGTGTCTATCTGTGTGTATGTGTGCTACTATGTGTGTCTGTGAGTATGTGTGCTTCTATGTACATGTGTTTCTGAATATGTGTGTCTTTAGGTTTGCCTTTTTCATTTTGTTCATAAAACAATCTTCTTCTAGTTATGTCAGACTTGCTTCTGTCTTATTATTTTTTAAGAAATACATGTGCAAGCTTGGCTGTTGTGGTTCATGCCTTTAATCCCAGCACTTGAGAGGTTGAGGCAGGTGGATTTCTGTGAGTTTGATGCCAGCCTGGTCTACAAGAGCTAGGTGCAAGACAGTCTCCAAAGCTACAGAGAAAGAGAGAAACCTTGTCTCATAAAAAAAGTGTTTAGCTGAATAAAATATTTCCCCATCTGCTATTAACTGTATTTTTGCACTGATTAGCTATTTGGAAGAAGGAACTTTAGGCTTATTGAGGACAGATTTCCTATGACTAATGTATACTGTCTAGCTAAGATCATTTGGGAAAAAAATGTGTTTAAATCTCTTCTATGCATCAGGAAGCTCTACAAAATTTCTACTTGTCCTTTTTTAGGAGGAATTTCCTAATAAAGAACATATCAGATCTTAGAAAGTCCTATAAATATTCTATTTGTGTATTATAATTCACATCAAAGAATCATTATATGTCAACATATAGTGTTTGTACGGTTGCAAAAATAGTGATCCAGGCTTATTATCACCCTTATTATCTTTAGGAGTTTCTTTTTTCAAGGCAAAGGCCTAGGGAGCCCAGGGGAAGCATATCTGGCATTCAATTCACGTATCCCCATAGGTCCTGCAAGAGCTCATGTTCCATCTCCAGCTACATGTTAGATTTTTACCTCTGATCCTCTTGCCTGCTTTTTGACTGCCCTGCATTCCTTCCATTCATATTTGGCCCATTTGATCTAATAACATCATTTCAAATCTCCAGAGGGGCATCCAATTTTCCTCAGTATTCAGTCTACTTGACTGTGCTCTGATTCCACTCTGTGATAGTTTCAAATAATTTTATCTATCTTTCCCTTTCTCAGAAGCCTGGATCACTATTTTTTGCAACCGTACAAACACTATATGTTGACATATAATGATTCTTTGATGTGAATTATGATACACAAATAGAATATTTATAGGACTTTCTAAGATCTTATATGTTCTTTAAATAATTTTGTAGCTTAATTGCATCAGTTTATCTTCTAAATATGACACTGATACTTATGATACTCAATCTCTCCACTATAATAAAAATTATACATTACATATTTAGCTAGCAATATACAATCAGCACTAAATATGGTGAGGTAAATATGTATAATACTCAAGATTTTAACATAAGAGGATATTTAGCTAACACAAATTTGCTAGGTGAGATAGTACAATCACTATTTAATGACAATGTTTTATAAAAATGAGGGTGCACTAAAATATATCTTACATATTTCTCACCGTGAGCTTACAATAGCTTGTTATTATAAATATTAATTAGTGTATTATATGTTTATTTTGATGATTTACTTATGTTTTGTTTATATTTACTTATGTTTTGTTTATATTTACTTATGTTTTGTTTTATTGTGATTTAAAAATATCAAAGTAAAATTTAGAATATTAATATATATTTAAATCACTTGCTTTTTGGTTATCAATACCATTATTATCAAGTGAATGTACTTTAAAGTCAAATTAATAACGGTCAAATTATGGAATATATGCAAATACTAAAATATTTTTCAATATAATTTTTTTGATACAGAATATCATAGAGCATTTTTGTGCTTTTCAGAGACTGGATCCTGAAACTTTCACAACCTATTTTCCACTAAACTGCTATTTTACTAGCAGTAAGGATCATTTCTACTTTCTGAAATGTTTAGAAAATGTAGTTGATTTAAATTTTCAAAAGATGCAAACATTATAAAATCATATTGTATATACATATTCCAATTCTTTCATCACTTTTATAAACTCATTGCATCTGTACATAAAAGAAACCATGAGAAAGTGAGATATTATAAAACAGGTAATAATGAATAACTGAGTATAAACATAAAGTTACTAGAGCCTAGAATTTGTCTTGCACACTCCAGGCTGAATCATACCTTTTTCAATTGTACGTTTTAGTTCAAGATGCTAGTGTGGCTGTAATTGAAGTGAGGATTGGGAAGAGTTGGTAGAAGTAAATGAGGATACAAAATGATTCTCTGGACAGCTGTCTCCATTCATGCTCATGAGCCACATACAAAGCTTTCTGTCCTCGCTACTGCCTCTTGCCCTTTCATCCTGGTGGCCAACAAGACTGAAGGGAAGGATGAACCCACACATAAGCACAACACAGAATGAACTAGACATAGGAAAATACTATGAACTCTCATGCCCACATTCACCAGCGTCCTTTTTCCTATATACCCAAATAGTGCCAACAGACATGAAATATTTAAAAGCAAAATTTTCTAAGAACATTTACTTCGAACACCACAGAGTAATAAAACCTCTGCAGTGATAGCAGCAGCTAAATATCTTGTCAAAGTACAATTTCTCTTTTTAAAATAAGTCCTTAAAAATAAGACAGAAATAAAGCAAAATCTAGAATCAATGGAGTTTCAATCATTGACAAATAATTAGACATGTAAAAGCACAGAAATGTGGCGCTGTCCTTGGCCATAGAAAGAAAAGTCAATAGAAATTTACTGTGCTTAGAACTACATTTTTTTTATTAATAGGACTTCAAAAAGCTATTGTAAAGTATTGAGTATTAAAGGAAACCATGGCAACAATATGCATATACTATTTAAGTGTAAAATAGACAAAGTTATAATAAAAGAAGAAAATTATACTTTAGATTTAAAAAGTAAGTTTTAAAAGATACATTCTCTGTGTAATAGTTATGACACATTTGAAATTGTAGAAGAAAGTATGAATTGTATCAAAGCAAATAGAATTCATTCAATCCCCAAAGAAGAACATACCAAGATAATTTGAAATTCTTGAATCTCTGTAATTAATATTTAAAGATTCATAAAAATGCATGAGTCTGTACATATAAAAAAGAGGAAGAAAATGAATAATAGCAGAAATACCTACTACACTATTTCCCCTAACAAAAATTAAAACATACAAATCATCATATTGAAAATTGTTGTATAGGTTTGAGTACTTTGGAAAATAAATTCAATTAAACCTCATTACAAGGTGAGGTAACTAACTAAAAAAAGAACCCAATTTTTTTTTTAATAATACTTGTAAAAGTGTAATTTTCATACAAAAGTTTGGAAATGTTTTAAATTTGTATTTATAATCACAAATTTCTAAAATTTAAAATTAAATCATGAACCATTACAATTTTTTTTTTTTTTTTTTTTTGGTTTATGGAGACAGGGTTTCTCTGTAGCTTTGGAGCCTGTCCTGGAACTAGCTCTTGTAGACCAGGCTGGCCTCGAACTCACAGAGATCCGCCTGCCTTTGCTTCCTGAGTGCTGGGATTAAAGGTGTGTGCCAAAACCTAACTAATGAAATACTTGGTCCACTATTATGCTAGTAGAACCATCTTGCCCAACATATCCATATTGTAACAGTCAGAATTTTGAACTAGAAAAGATCACTGATATAATTTGTCCCCCAGCAAAGTGCATAACATTTTCAAGCTTTATGAAAGCTAGCCTACAGGGAAAGTTTTCTGGTTGGATTGTGATTGATTTCTCAAGGCTGTACAGCTAAGCTAAATACGTGGTGTCTTCAGTAACAGGGACTTACTATATATTTATGGTGAGGAACCAAGTGCAAGGAAAAATCCCATGCAATGTTTGGTATGTGGTTTTGTTTTTAAAGTCGTGACAAACACCAAACGCAGAAGCAGCCTGTAAACTAATCTATTTTCTCCACAATGCAGCAGCACTAATATTACTAAAACGACAGATTTTTTTCAAGTGTTTCCTAAAATGTTTTTACCAGTTATTAGGCAGAACTTTGAGGGTGGTGTGATTTTAAATATGTCATCCCTTTGTAAACATAGCATCAGTATCTTATTCCAAGAAAGTTCATTAGTTACCTTTTAGTAATTATGTCTGCTGTGGGCAAATAGTGAATACATATTTTTTTGTAGAGTGCTGTATGATAGTCAGTGTTCCTAAGTGCAGCAGGTATCATAGTGGTCAGAACATTGACTTGTTAACAACAGTGTTAGTTTTAAAGGGAAACTGGTATTTGGTTTTTTGTTTGTTTGTTTGTTTTCACATAATTATTTTGTTGTTTTTACAAAAAGTTAATTAGAAGAAGATACATTAATTTACAGCTTTAAAGTGGGATGGAAATTTAATTTACTACAGGATAACAAACTGCAAGTACTGTAATTACAGTTCTACCTTTGAAGAAGTGTGAGTGATGCCTCAAATGAAAGTATAATTACTTTTCAACCTCTACCTTGCATCTACACTCTCTTTATAGTTGAAAGTTTAAATGCCTCCAGACTCATACTTTTCAGTTCCAGATTTCAATGACTTCATTGGGGATGTCTGAAATGTCTAATAAGTAAATCTTTTGAATTGTTCAAGAACCTTAGCTTAGGTAAAACTCAATCTTTACCATTTAAACATTTGTTAGATAATTTTTGGGTAATTTTTCCTTTATAGGATTATTCTTTCGGACATGTTTGACATCTATATGTAAAATTAATAACAATTCAGAGTCCCTATTGATACTAGATGTGACATGACAGAAAACTAAGAGCAAAGCCTACACCATGCTGGGACACACCAAAATTAAAGCCCTTTCTCACACTCAGAGGCTTATAATTTCTGCTCCAATTGTGTTTATCTTTATGCATTAGAAGAAAAAAAATAATGAAAACTTTAATGTGATGATTTATTACTGTAAATTCATATTATAACTGTATCAACATAAAATCCCTTTGCTTGCTATAGGCTATTTGTTAATTTCACAAAAGCAAGATAAATTTTCCTCTGTAGTAAAGGCTATAAGAGGATGTAGTTACTTTAAATAGATTAAATAAATCTCTTAAAACATATTTTAAATTAAAGAAGCATATTGAAGCAATTAAAGCATCAATTTGTGGATGATCAAATTTAAGAATGATAAATCAAAAAGTGACAGATTTAGAACATCTTTTATTCTCATTCCAAGCTTAATTTTACTTAGAGGGCTAAACCATGCTCTTTCCTATAAAACATTATTTCCTAGGCTTATACAAATGTAATGTGTTTCCTTCCAATTAGAATGTCAGGGTAACAACAGACAGCAAAGGGACAATGGATTTATTAATTTTTTGTAAAAATTTTTGAGAGTCTCTGGTCAGTTCAATAATGGAGTAATACGTCCTACACCAAAAACATGTCATGTCTTCAGCAACAGTGCCTGACATTCTAGTTATGGTGACTAACCTAGAATAATTGCAATGCTGTCTACTGTTTTGTGTGACAGGGGATGTCCCCGACTAATAACTTATTGGTAGGCAAACTATGTCTGGAACTGAGTATTTAATTTAATAACTTATGCCTTTTACAGCAAATTGTTAGAGGTTTTTTTTTGATAATAGATTCATGGCAGTACCTGTGATCAACATTAAAAACAGCATGAATAATCTACACATCATTTATCTGATGAAGGATAGAAGCACATTGGAAATCCCTCTGTTCTGTTTGTAGGCTGTTTAGAAAGCAGTGTTATTGCAAGCCATGACAAATTTAATCATTTCAAATACAGAGAACATTAGACGTTCAAATTAATAAATTAAAGACCTATGTAGTTGGTGTCTTCTTTTCTTTTTGGGGAATCCACCACACAGTTCTCTCACAAATAAATCATACAGAGTCTTAATCTTTCTTATAAATGCCTGGCTTTAGCTTGGCTTGTTTCTAGTTAGCTTTCTTAACTTAAAGCATCCTGTTTTTTTGCCTCTATGCTTTTATCTTTCTCTATTTCTATTTGCTTCTTACTCCATGGCTTGCTGTGTAGCAGGGTGGCTGGTCCCTGATTTTCTCCTTCTTTCTTTCATTCCTCAATCTATTTTCCTAATTTCTCCTCCTTTTAAATCTCTCTGCCTTTCAGACCTGCCTATCCTTTCTCCTGCCTAGCTGCTAACCATTCAGCTCCTTATTAGATCAATCAGTTGGGTTTTTTTTTTTAGATTAATAAGAGTTGGTTTATTTATTTATTTATTTATCCATTCAAAAAATTTACACTTCCTCCCTTCTTCCCATTTCCCTCCAGCTCCCCCACTCACTCTCCTCCCTCCCCCTCCCTCCTTAAGAGAGGGCAGGGAACCCTGTCCCATGGGAAGACCAAGTCCCAACCCACATCCAGTCCTAGGAAGTGGACTGTTCTCAGAAAGCAGACAGAGGTGTCCCAATGATGAGGAAAGTACCCACAGAACTCAATAAACAGTGAGAAGTATCTACTTTCTTATATGTGAATGTTAGCTATTACCTGCATGGGGTGTTACTATCAGTATAACCTCAGATATTATGGTAGAGTAAGAAAAAGTGGGGAAGAAAAGATCTCTTTGGGAGAGGATATATAAGATATAGTTATAAATAAATATGGGGTGGTGAGTTAAATCAGAAGGGATGGGAAGTTTAGGGTTGTTGATGGAATACTGGAAAGAACATCTAAAACTAAGGATCATTTGAGGAAACCTGTGGAAATCTAATACAGAAGCTTCCATTCAGATGGAAATAACCAAGTAATGGAGAAACAAAGCCCCAACCTGCTTTTTTATACATTCAAGTGCAATCTCCAGTTCTATAAATAGGTTAAATCTAATTGAATAGCTGGTCAAAAAGTTTCTAGTGGAAATCCCCAACCACCTTGGGCTATTTATGAGCTACTATTGGCTCTCCACAAACAGATGATAAGTAAGATACTATTGCTATAGACAATGCTAACATGTGTTTATGAATATAGAGAATTCCAGCTGTTGCCTACCAAAAGAATATTTTAAAAACAGGTTAGAAGCCTAATTTTGTAGAATAATATGGTTTGATTTGAAGAAAACTATGTGGAAAATTTAAAATTAAACAA
Source organism: Microtus obscurus (assembly GCA_963919715.1). Taxonomy (NCBI): domain Eukaryota; kingdom Metazoa; phylum Chordata; class Mammalia; order Rodentia; family Cricetidae; genus Microtus; species Microtus obscurus. The sequence continues at coordinate 568,893 of CAWTZC010000100.1, read as the reverse complement.
AGTTAAAAAACTTCATTACATATACAAATAACTTAGAATTTTAAAAATATTGTACAGATGAACAATATTGCAACACGCGACATTTTGATTGCATGAAAAAGGCATAAAACTTAGGGAATATATAAATCTAAATCTAGAAAAGTACTTAAATTATTTTATAAATAACATGATTGAAAGACTTTAAGATGCATAGAAGCAGTGAAAATAATTTACCATTTATTTACATTATAAAACTGTTTTAATTTTACTCTGGACAAATAATACAAGATTAGGAGAAAAGTTATATTATCTGAACATTACCTGACATGACAAGCTCAGTTCAATTTATAGAAAGTACATTAGCTACCTGATGTTGGAGTCCCCTCTGTTTGATATGAGGGTTTTTACCATCATTGATTATTAAATAAGCTGTTTCGGCCAATGGCTTAGTAGAATAAAGCCAAGTGGGAAGTCTGAACAGAGATATAGAGAGAAAGTAGGCAGAGTAAAAGTACTGCCATGTAGCTGCCGAAGGGGTATTCTACTTACACCCATAATCCACAGCCTACTGGCAATACACAGATTAATAGAAATGGGTTAATTCAGGATGTAAGAGTTAATTAGAAAGATGCCTCTGCTACTGACCAAACAATGTTGTAATTAATGTAGTTTCTGTGTGATTATTCACACCCAGGTAGCTGGGAAATGAATGTGCAGTCTCTGTTTACAGTTACCCATTTTTAGGATTATAACACTGAATAATCTTGGCATATCTAGGTGAATATATTTAAATTCTTCAAGATGTATAAATATCAAAGTGTATGTGAAAAGAATTTTTTTTCTGTCTTGAATAGGAGACTATTATGGTTTCACAAGAAAGAGGGGCATCAGAAACCAGCATAATACATTTATCTGACAAGAATACCTTTTATTTTGAAATGCATGCCAGGTGTTCAATCTTTCTTGTTTTCTCTAGAAGATGATGCTTTGTTTATCAGAGTTTATTTTTGATTAAGTCCATAGTGCACTCAAATTTCTGAGAGAAAGACTGTCCAAACAAAAAAAAAAAAAACCCACAGAAAGCAAGCAGGCAGGTTGTGTCGTCATGGGTTACAGCCAGACATCTACACAACTGCTGTTTCCCTACAACCACAGCAATGGATTACCGCAATACATTCAATCCTGATAGATGATCTGCTCCGCTGCTGCCTAAATTAAACTGACTGCAATCCAGATGAGTGCAGCCACATATTAATGCTGGGTCCACTATTTCTTGTCTCTCTCTGGGTGAATTATGGGCTGGTAGTGCTGGTTTTATGCATTTGTTAACATTGTGGCTATGGCTTTTTCACAGATCAATGTTCAAGTGGAATGAAAAGTAGGCTCAAGCATGCTGCTGCCACATTTAATACTATCTTCCAAAAAATAAATGTGCAGTATTTAAAATCAAATACTATAAATAGTATGAGGCTTTGCTTTCTAATTTCTTTTACAATTCCCCTTTGAATATAATATTAATGAAAACCAGCAAGACATTTAAGAATTGATGATTATCTTTTCTATAATGCACATTTAATAGTTAAATATAATTTTGAGTGGCCTAAATAAATTTTTAGAGATACACAGACACATGTATACATTTACCAATCTGTTATCTCTTGATGAAATAATATTTCAGAAAATTCAATTTTATAGCATTTTCAATTTATCTTTACATGTATGAAGCTCTGAATTAAATAATATACTTAACCACTTATTAAAGAAAGGAGGATAAATTACACAATAATTTATGATTGCAGCATATTTTTATTGTGAATTACTAATCTCAAAGTGACCTCAAATTTTAATAAGGTCTGTGGACATAAATTCATTATTATTACATTTATGACTCTATATAACATTTATAAGTAATGAATACTGTATAAGTTTTTTTCAATTAAAATTAGAATAATACAATAAAATATAGCAAGGCTGATTGTTGAATGAGGAGCGGCCGGGCTGTGTCCCGGCATCCGGCCGCCTGCATGGTTTAGCTTATGCCCCGAAATAATTACACAGAAACTCTATTCATTTAATCACTGCCTGGCCCATTATTGGCTAGCTCTTACATATCGACCTAACCCATTTCTGATAATCTGTGTAGCACCCCAAGGTGTGCTTACCGGGGAGATTCTAGCCTGCAGCTGTCTGGAGTGGGAACATCATGGCGACTCCTGACTCAGCTTCTTTTTCCCAGAATCCTCTTCTGTCTACTCCACCCATCTAAGGGTTGGCCTATCAATGGGCTCAGGCAGTTTCTTTATTTAAACCAATGAAATCAACAGATTGATATAGGACACTCCCACATCAGCTGATATTTGAATATTTATGTATTATGTATCTTACAGTTTAATACATTCATTATCAATTAATTTTTATGAAAATTTGCAAATGTTTGTAGAGTAACAACTCAGAAAAGAAAAAGATGCAAATTTTTAATTACATTTTTAAATGTTCATTCAATTCTTAAGCTGTGTTCAGAACTTTCTGTGGATTCCTATTTTATTTCACTAATTTTGGAGAAAATGAAGTCAGTTCCATTACAGATTTGTTATCTATCAGTTACATAGACACTAGACTGTGTAGTAACTAACAATGGCAAGTCAGAGTTTTGAATCTTATTTTGAAAGAGGAAAAATATCTCTTTCTCAAGCAAAATAAACTTTTGTTTAATATGTACTTCGAATTAACAAGCAGCTAATTCTTTCATAAGACATTAACTCTTTAAATATTTTATGGTAAATAAAAAATAGAAATTATACAGATTACAACTCTTTTTTATACTTAAACTGCTCAAATATTGAGATAAATGAAAGAAATTTTACTTAATTTTTAAATGTTCAGTTAACATTTTAAGAATACTTCTCACTCAGGATAGTGTTTTCTATTTCCATCCATTTGCATGCAAAATTCAAAATGTCATTGTTTTTTAGTGGTGAGTAGTACTCTAATGTGTATATATTCCACACTTTCTTTATCCATTCTTCCATTGAGGGGAATCTAGGTTGTTTCCAGGTTCTGGCTATTACAAATAATGCTGCCATGAACATAGTTGAACAAATGCTTTTGTAGTATGATTGGACATCTCTTGGGTATATTTCCAAGAGTGGTATTGCTAAATCTTGAGGTAGGTTGATTCCCAATTTCCTGAGAAACCGCCACACTGATTTCCAAAGTGTTTGCACAAGTTTGCATTCCCACAAGCAATGGATGAGTGTTCCCCTTACTCCACATCATCTCCTGCATAGGCTATCATTGGTGTTTTTGATTTTAGCCATTCTGACAAGTGTAAGATGGTATCTCAAAGTTGTTTTGATTTGCATTTCTCTGATCACTAAGGAGGTTGAACACGACCTTAAAGTGTCTCTTGACCATTTGAGCTTCTTCTTTTGAGGATTCTCTGTTCAGTTCAGTACCCCGTTTTTTAACGCAGTCCCAAAAAGATGAATATGGTATGGACTCCCTCATTAGTGGACTCTAGACATAAACAAAGGACATTAAGCCTATAGTTCACAATCCTAGAGAAGCCAAATCACAAGGTCAACCCAAAGAAAAACATATATAGATCCTTTTGGAAATTGGAAGCAAACACGATCAACAGGCAAAAACTGGGAGTATGGGGGTGGGGGTAGCGATGAGAGTGAGGAAAGGGCAGACAGGGAGAGAGAAGGGAGAAGGGAAAGACTGGGGAGAGCTTGGGGGAGTGGGATGGTGGAAATGGAAGAAGAGCAGATATAGGAGCAGGGAAGAAGATATCTATATCAAGGGAGCCATTTTAGGGTTGGCAAGAGACTTGGCACTAGAGGGGATCCCAGGTGTCCATGGGGATTTCTCCAGCTAGGTCCTTGGGCAGCAGAAGAGAGGGTGCCTGAACTGTCCTTGCCCCACTATCACACTGATGATTATTTCGAATATCACCATAGAGTCTTCGTCCAGGGACAGATGGAAATAGAGACAGAGACCCTAATCAGAACAGTGGACTGAGCTTCCAAGGTCCAGTTGAAGAGCAGCAGGAGGGAGAAGACAAGCAAGGAAGTCAGGACCACAAGGGGTTGGTCCACCCACTGACTGTGTGCCTGTTTTAATGGGAGCTCACCAAATCCAGCTGGACCAGGACTGAAGGAGCATGTGATACTTCAGTATATAGCTCTCTGTATATAGCTGACAATGGGGGCTGACTGAGAAGCCATTGATAAAGGCACTGGGACTTGATTCTACTGCATTTACTGGTTTTTTGGGACCCTAGTCTATTTGGATGAACAGCTTTCTAGGCCTGGATGTAGCGGGGAGGGCCTTGGCACTCTTAAGCAGGGAGGGGGAGGGATGAGAGGAAATGGGGTAGTGGGAGGAGGGGAGTAAGTGTAAATTTTTGAACGGAAAAAAAAAGGCAATTTAGATTAAAAATAATTTTAATGAATTTAAAAAAGAATACACAGTAATTTCAGCAATGGTTAAAATTTATAGAATTTGTGTTCATAAAGTATATTACTTTATAAAGATTTAAAACTCTTATTTTTGCTAGGTTTATATGAGGTTATGGTATTAGGGTAATGGTGACTTTATAAAAAGAGTTAGAAATTTTCCCATCATTTTCTATTTTGAGGAATAATTTCATTTAATCATTTTCCCACAGATTTAATGTACATAATTATAAAAGTATCCTAATTTTATAACAAAATAAACATGTAGGAATACTTCACAAGTCTGTAAATTGTTCACAGTCAACTTGTATGGGGGACTATGAGCTTTTATTGCTTGGGATGGTTCACCAATAATGAGGTCCAAAAGAGTAATTTAGGGGGGTTATTTACATTAGTTCTCCTTTGATGGTATAATGGAATTCTGCACTGTAATCCTCTGGTCCTAGACTACTGGGAGAGTCAGAATCATGGGCCACTCCAGCAAAACAGTGCCATCCAGATACAACATGATTAAAGAAAAGATAAACTTAAAAAAAAAAAAAACCCTGTCACAGCAGGCCCAAGATCCAGCACTGAGAAGAGAAAGTAAGCACAATTCTTACTCTTAATAAGTTGTTGCTTGAAAATAATACTTTTCCTGGGATAGGAAAATGAGAGCTTTCCAAATGAGTGTCACCAGCATATCAACTACATTCTGGAGCAGCCCACTGGCCAGGAGTACACGCTCAATATAAAAGAGACTGTATGTGTTTCATTTTTGTTGATGTAGTGTATCTCTTAAATGTTATCAGAAAACCTGCATTTGCATTAGATAATGATATATACAGAGCTCTAAACTGACAAAAGTTACCAAATAGCAGAGTATGGATGACTCAATTATAAATGGAACATTAATACCATTCCCTTTCTTCCCAAAGCTCAGGGATTATCACAAAAGAGGGAAGAGAAGGATTGGAGAGCCAAAGGAGGGAGAAGTAAACAGTTTTCTTGTTACAGAAAGGCAGCTGTATATAGGAATTTTATATAGGAACTCACCATGGTTGTGACAATATCCAACCTGTTCAATCTCAAGCCACACAAAAACTCAGACAACACTGAGGACCCTAAGAGAAACATACATAGATCTAATCTATACAGGAAGTAGAAAAAGACAAGATCTCCTGAGTAAATTGGGAGCATGGGGACCTTGGGAGAGGGTAAAATAGGAGGGAAGAGTCAGGGAGGGGAGCAGAGAAAAAGGTAGAGCTCAATGAAAATCAATTTTAAAAATGCCAGCATGGCAGATGAAATAGTCCAAAATGATAGCCATTACTTGAGAGCTCTTAACAAATTACAGCTACTGAGATGAGGTTTTCTTATGTCTGTGGTCTCTGGTAAAGTTGCCCAAACTCCAGTAAATTAATCCTCCACATAAGAGCATACACACAACACGAACTAAATGCTATGGATCAATAAAAAGAAAACACAATGTGGGTGTGTAGGAAAGGTAGACGTTGATAGGAAAAGAGTAGTGATCATGGAGGCCTCACCTACACCCAAGATAATAAAGGCTCTTGAATGCCCTACTCAACTAGAAGGTAAAACTCTTATTGAAAACACTTAGTGCAAGAATTAAATAAATCAGTCTCTATCTGGAGAACTTTCTCCTTGCTGGTTAGCTTTAATGGTAATAGAAAGTGCTATGCATGTCATCACAAGAAACAAACAAACAAAAAAGAAATCATCAATGTTTTTAATCTAGTGATGAATTGACATACAGCAACACTGATCTTTGAGGCAAGCTGTACCTACTGGTACAGTAGGGGATATCTGTTTATGTAGGTAGCTGACTGCTGGCTCTCTTCTTTGGATATAGGACTTATTTTGCAAGAAAGAATTGATGTCTGGCACTGTAAATCTGTGGATATGGGAGCCATAGGCCATTGGAGGGAGCTTACTGCTTCAATTTTGATAAAAAGGTCTTGATATGAAGCTGTCTTCTAAATATTTAAAATCTATAGATACGCATTACTTTCAGGGATAGTGGATTATGCAAAAACTCATTACTCTTCAAAATGCTGAGAACAATCTATCATGAGTGATTAGCTATAGATAAGACATATATAAAAACCTTTTCCTCCTTCACATCCATGCTTTATGAAATGCTATGAAAGAGAGAATGGAAAGATTGTTTCAGAAACCCTGTTTTCTGAACCTGGCAGAGTTTTTGGACATAGGACTTCACCACAACTGCTGTTACCTGTACAAGATCATTACTGTAAAATATTACAGTGTGAAGGACACAGGGGCTTCCATGTCCCACCATGTCCTACCCTTATCTGTGGTGCTATTGATATTATTGGATACTTAGGTGTGGAAAATTGTTTGCCTTGCTGTGGGGCCATAGGTTGCCAACGCCCCAATGGACGGCGCCACATTGGTGTATGACAGCAATAGTTGGATTAAATAATAAAGAAGTTGATATTAAGTTGAGAAAGACATTCATTTGGAGTTTGGAATAGAATGCTAAATCAGAATATGTTTTACTTTTTTCTTGTGTTCATCGTTCATGATGATGTGAAAGTTTTTGATGATTTGATGATTTTGATGATTTGATGCTTGGTGTCACCCATGTTCCAATAAATAAATATAATATCCTCATTTGTTCATCAAGTTGAACTTGTTCAGAATTTTTTTCCACCTGTGTGAATGTGTGTTTGCTTGTGAGTTATACCACTTATGTTCTTTATTTGTCAAAATTCCTAATGCTGTGATTTTTTTTTTAATTTGTCACGGTCTCCATTTATTAGGGACAGGGTTACAGCTTATATAGCCCCTGGATGAGGGCTTGGGGGGCAGGGCACAGGAGCACGGAATCTGGCCACGTGGTCCCGGGTCACAGTAACCTACGTCTGGTCAGGTAGGCCAAGAAGTCAGGAGTTGCCACACCTAGTTCCCTGGATAGCTGGAATTTAAGGCAGTTCCGCTAACAGATTAGGTTCGTTAGCAATTAGCGAATAGCTAATTGGGTGTGGGGCAGGTTTTGTCAATAGAACAATTCATAACATCCTTATTTCAACAATTATGTGTGTGGGGTTCCCTGCAGGACCCCAAAGTTATGGTTCCTGAAATAATTTTTAGGGGGGAAACGGCTCCTCACAGATTCCCCCTTTCTTATATAAAGGCAAGTAGCTATTAAGTGGAGAGCACCAAGTCAGAGTCAACCATGGTGTCAGATCTAAAGGACAAGGGACTGGGACAAGGAGAGACCCTTCTCTCAAATGGTGAGGCAATTTACCTCTCCAGGGAACAGAGGGGTGCCTTATGATTAGCATTAGTTTCTTGGAGCTTCTCAAATAAAAGGTATCTAGCAGGATTAAAGTACGCAGATCACAGGGCACCCTGTCTTAGGCTATGTGGAGAGCGCTCCTCGTACCTGCACCATGCCATGTTTAGCCGGCCTGTATGGCCTCTGTATGGTGTGTTCAGGCGAGGATCCACACTAACTCCCGTCATTGGGGCCCTGCGTCTATCATTAATGAAAAAACTGTGAGGTGCTCCTCAAACAAAAGATATAATAATATAATTTTAAGCACCAATAACTCCATCTTCCAGACAAGAAGAAAGGGCTTTTTCCAAACCCAGTATTCACCTTTTAGTCTGGCCTTTGGTATCCTCCTTCCTAAATGTCTACTCCACATAAAGTTACGTGTGCTGCCTGCCAAAAATTAGGGCAGTGTAAAAGGGATCAAAATCTAAAATTTTTAGCATATGCATTAAACCCAAACACTTTACAGCATGCGTCAAACCTTTCCCAACATCTATAAGCAGTTACAAATATCATTAGATCAATTTCAGTAAGAGTACAATGACATACATTGTTGTTATCAAATACCACCAGTTCCAGTCTCTGAGCAACAGTGATAGGAACCCCAGTCTTCCCCCTTCTTAAGTGAAGAGGCTTTTAAAATGAGTTTTGTGTCCCAAAGATTAAAACAGTCTGATGTCTAGTCTGCATCTCAGCTCCAAAGCAGACCAGAGTTTAAGCTGCAGAAGCAGTTTTAATACTTTACCTCACACTGTGATGACCTCCAAACATAAAATTATTTTTGTTGTGACACCATAACTATAATTTTACCACCATTATGAATCATAATGTAAATTTCTAATACACAGGATATCTGATATGTGACCTCTGTGAAAGGGTCATTTGATTCCAATCTTGTTGTGGTCCATATGTTCAGAACCATTGTTCTGGAAGAACGTAACTGATATATTAAGTATATGTTAAAGACTGCCTTATAGGCTGTGGTTTGTGTAGTTCGATACTGGTTATCTCTACAAGGGAGCATCTGAAAACCTGTTTCCTTATTAATCCACAAAACTATATGCCCTGTAAATTCGATTGTGCACCGTTGGCCTGGAGTCAGAAGTAATTTTTTTTCTGATATCAATGAATAAATGTAGTAACAAAGCAAAACATGACAAAAATGTCAGAAAATAAAAGAGGATAGTGGAATTTAAACATACCTAAACATAAAAATATGTAGTCAAAACAAAGATTTTCCCTTTAACCTCCTCTTCATCTGTGCTGTTGGTAAGTACTGCTCATATTCAGGAAATACTTCCCATCTGAACAAACCTAATCAAGAAAATCCCTCACAGGTGAAGCCAGTTAATTACAGATATGGTCATGTTTACAAGATTAATCATGACAAGAATCCCAAGTTAAAAAAACTTAAGACTGTTTGGGGTAATATGGTAATAATTCAGTGATTAAGTAGAGAAATAGTACTTATGAAAGAATATTGCAAAAGTTGCATTGTTTCAGCCATTCACAGAATATACCAAATCAAAGTAATTTTACAATAGCCTTCCCTGTGGTAGAGATAACTACTTTTGCATTCAAATTATAATATATTGAAATTGTGTCAGTAAGAACAGTATAAAGTCCAAAGAATTCCTGAAAAAATGAATAGGTGAACATTATACATTAGTTAGCATTTTCTGTAAAGAATGCTTGACCTTTCTCTAGTACTTGTTTGTTACTGATTTATATCTATCTATATAATCTCAGAGATTTTCTTTCCAAATTTCTTAATGATGACCTCAAACCATAATATAATGGTTGGTGTGCCTTCTATGTAAAAATAGCAGCTGTCGCATTATTGTTTGCTTTCTTCGTCTAGAATAAGAGTAGGTAGCATTGGACCACTACGAGTCAGTAGTGGTTAAATGAGCTTTTGATTTTTATTCACATCTGGCTAGTGGCATTCAAAGATACTTCATGTTTCATAAACCTATATATTTTAACAATATGTTTTGTTTCAAAAGTATTTTAAAGTTCCAAGCTGTTGTGAATATGTGATTTATTCTGACTCAGAATCTTCCCACAAAGCCTCATGTATTATGGAAGTATACTATTACGCTGGCCAGTGATGTGGGAGTGTCATATCAATCTGTTGATTTCATTGGTTAAAATAAAGAAACTGCTTGGCTGGTCCTATAGGTTAGAACATAGGTGGGTGGAGTAAACAGAACTGGGCGGAAGAGGAAGTGAGGTCAGAAATCATGTAGCTTCTGCCAGAGCCAGATGCCTCAGAGAGAGACGCCAAGCTCCTGTCTCGTGGGCAGACGGGATAACTCTGGTCTCTGAGACACACTGGCGATGAAGCTCCGACTCAGGATGGACATAGGCTAGAATCTTCCCGGTAAGCACACCTTGGGGTGCTTACTCACATTATTAGAAATGGGTTAGTCCAGGTGCGAGAGTTAGCCCGTAAGAGGCTAGAGCTAGTGGGCCAAGCAGTGTTTAAATGAATACAGTTTGTGTGTTGTTATTTCGGGCATAAGCTAGCCAGGCGACCGGAGTGTTGGGGATGCAACCCCGGCGCCCCCAATTTCAACAGGCCAGGGAAGCAGTTAGGTCAATTATAAATTTCCCCTGTTCTGTCTGTTTCTCCAAATACAGTGCCACAGCTGTGCTGTTTAACAGAGTCCTTTGGTAGATTTTGGATTGATTATTTTAGTTTCCTTTTTAAATTTCATTTTACATTTTATTCACAGTTCACTCTACCCCTCCACATGCCCTCCCCTACCTCCCCCAATCTCACCCCCTATCCACTCCTCCCAACAGGTAAGGACTCTCAAGGGAAGTCAACAATGTCTGGTACATTAAGTTGGGAAAGGAGCACGTCTCTCGTGCACTAAGGCTGAGCATGTCATTTTACCATGGGGAATGGGTTACAATAAACTAACTCATGCACCGGGGATAGATCCTGGACCTTCAGCCAAGTGCCTCACAGATAGTTTAATCTTCACTCCTGTCTCCCACATATGGAGGGCCTAGTCTAGTCCCATGCAGGTTGCACAGCTGTCGGTCTAGAGTTCATAAGTTTCCATAAGCTTGGTTCAGCTGTCTCTGTAGATTTCTCAATCATGATCTTGACCTCCCTTGCTCATAAATTCCCTCCTCGCTCTCTTCAAGTGGATTCCTGAAGCTTGGCCTGGTGCTTGTTGTGGATCTCAGAATTTGTTTATTTAAGTTGCTGGATGAAGGCTCTATGATGATTATTGTGGTATTCACCAATTTGATTACAGTGGAAGGCCAGTTCGGGCTCCCTTTCCACTATTGCTGGGAATCTTAGCTAGGGTAATCCTTGTAGATTCTTGAGAATTTCCTTAGCACAAGATTTCTCCCTAACCCCATAGTGACTCTTGCTATCAAGATCTCTCTTTCATTGATTTTTATGTATTGTTAAGGGAAGAGGTTTGCTGTTCTTCTGCATATGGCTGCTCAGTTATCACCATTACCACTAAGAAGAGGGTATTTTCAAAACTGTATGTTGGTGGTGACCTTGCAAAGTCATGTGTATGCTTATTCTCATAAGTAAGACACTACTTTTGGAAAAACAAACCTGTGTAGTTAATCATTTTTTTTCTTTCAGAGAAACTTTGAGGTAAAACAATTCTGAGGGCTTTTAAGTGATAAAATCAGTTTATTATTTTTATTTCATAATTATAACACTCATGGCCCTGGATTTATTTCTGAAGTTATTTTTATATTCCTTGGGAAAAGGATGAGTTTTTAAAAAGGATTCATAAATAGGAACATGGTCAATATGACCAAAAATAAAAAGAAATTAACTGCTGTTATATAACATAGTTCACCAAAACCATGCCTAAAGTACTACTGAGAGATTTATTTCTCTAAATCTACTTACAGAAACTTTTGAAACACTGTGCTTGAACTACTACTCTGATGAGCATAATAAATCCATTAAAAAAATCTACCTAAGAGTGATTTGTGTTTTATAGTAATGTAAGGGAATAAACTGCAAATTATATTATCCAATTAGCTTTACACTTGCACTAAAGTAAACCTCTATTTCAATTCCCAGTTTAGCAGATCATTTCAAGGTTGTGTTAAATATGTAGCAGCTGGAAGTTGCCAAATGAATGTGCTGAATGAGTGCATTTTACTGAAGTGTGTACTATCTTTTTTGACATGCATGTAATGATAACACATTTTTCTGGCAGCTGGGTTCCCCAGGGCTAAATGAAACTGCAATAGTAGATAAAACAGCCTGCTTGTATAATGACCATAAAACACTCTGGATATATTTCAGGAAAAAAACATCTCAATCGGATGACTGATTTTAAGAGAGGTTATATTTTACAATTCATTAAGAAAAGACATTTTTTCAAAATTCTGCATAGAATTTTGAAAAAATAGAAATATGTGAAAGTATTAGATTTATATTTTCTAGACCAATCTCAAAAGTTACTTTACACATCAAAAAACAATTTGACAAAGATTATTTATTTGAAATAATTAGTTTCCAATGGGTGGCTGTTACACATGCCTTTAGTCCCAGAACTCTAGAGGCAGAGGCAGGTGGATCTCTGTGAGTTTGAGACCATCCTGTTCTACAGAGTGAGTTTAAGGACAACCAGGACTGTTACACAGAGAAACCTTGTCTCAGAAACAGCAACAACAAGCTAATAAATGAATAAATAAATAAATAATAAATAAATAAAAGAAATTATTATTTTACATAAATTTTTTTCTTACTTTAGAAAAATAAAACATCATACACTTTTTGGTGCTCATTTCTAAATTTTTTAAGTCTAATCTTGAGAGATGATAAAGGGTTTTCTTTTTAACTATCAATAAGTTATTTTTAGAACTGTGTTTGTTATTGAAAAATTCATTTTCTACCCAGGTACAAAATTTGAATTTTAGTTATTTTAACTACCCAGAGTCACACACTCTAAAAACAAAAATACGAGTGATATGAGCAAAAATATAATGGGGTCTGGGTAATATGGTATATTTTTTATGAGTATAATCTTTTCTGAATCAAAAAATTGAACAAATCCTCTACATAGGTACTTCCAGATTACTACCTGCCACGTGGGAGAATATATAAATTGTACAACTTCTCCTTTGCACTCCAGATAGTTATAAATTAAATGATTTTGAAATGCTAATTGTCAGTTGAGAAGTTGATATCACATTGAGAATTCCTTATGATTACTACAGGGCAATCCCTAATGAAGTAACACTCTTCTAGATGGTAATTTTAAATCAATTTAAAGCAGTCGTTCTTCCTGTGAAATTACAGTCCTATTAACTGGTGCCTGCTAAGGGTGAGTTCTTGTGCATAAAACACTCACACTAGTTCACTATTCCAAGTGTGGGGATTGGGTTTTTCTCTTTAATAGTGCTGGCAGATACTTTAATAATTAGAGTGTTTTTCTCTGTCTCAGACTCTAAATCGATGTGGGCATGCTTCTCTGTCCCATTGCATGCCTATTTTTCATGCATTTCAGTTTCATCTGTTTTTTTTTTTTTTTTTTTTTCTCACTCTAGACCTGGATGAGTAGACATAACATATCCGGAAAGCTATTTTGTCTTTTTTGACTTTGCTAAAATTAACTTTTTGCTAACATAATATATCCTGATTATGGTTTGCTCTCCTTCTACTTCTCCAAGTCCATTCCCACCTACATAATTATCCATATTTACACCCTTTCTTTCTCTCATTATATTATAGATAGTCTTCGAAGGTATGATAAAATAAACAAAAACCCACATCAAATTAGGACAATGCAATTATATAGAAGTAAAAGAACCCCCAGAAAGTTTCAAGAAACATAAAAATTTCGAGACTCACTGGTTACACAGTCAGAAATCCCATAGGAAAAAAATAGCCACAATGTAAAAATAGAGGAGAAATATAAAAATAAATCAAATTAAAAGGAATAAATGAAATAAAAAGAAAGAAAAGCAAAGAAAACCCATGGACCTTCCTCCAGAATCATCCTGTTAGCCTGGTTCCTATCTACAGTGGCATTCCCTGTGAATTCACTACCCAAGTATGACAGAGAAAGGTGTACGTCAGTCAAGCAGGTAACACAAACCAAGGAAGTAAAAGCCTTGTGTAATAAAATCTTTAGGACATCCAAAAAAGAAACTGCAGATGAGAGAAGATGGAAAGATCTCCCAAGCTCATATATTGGTAGGAATAACAACCTACCTAAGCAATCTACAGATTCAATGCAATGATTAGAATCCAAACACAATTGTACACAGACCTTGGAAAGACAGTTTTCAGCTTCATATACGAACACACACACACACAAACACACACACAAAATCAGGACAGATAAAACAATCCTGAATAACAAAAGAACTACCAGAAATACCATCTTCCCTGATTTCAAAATACAGTGACAGAGTAATAAAACCAACATGAAAATGGGACAAAGGCAGATATATTGATCAACTGAATTGAAATGAATGTCCAAACCAATGTCCATATCCCTGTTGACACCTGATTTTTGATGAAGAAGCTGAAAATTCCAGAGGGTAACAAGACAGCATTTTCTACAAATGATGCTGGTCAAATTGGATAGTTCAATGGATCAAAGAAGACCAATATGAAACCAGCTACACTGAATCTGATATAACAGATTGTGGGAAATAATCTTGAACTCATTTTTGTAGAAAAAGACTTTTTGAACAGAATGTGGATAGCAAAGACTCTAAGAAGAGTCATTAATAAGTAGGACTTTATGAAACAGAAAAGCTCCTATATGGCAAAGGACACTACTATGTACTAGACTTCTCTATTTGAAGGAGTTTTGGAAAATGACATTCACACTGTCTCTTGATCATTTCCTTCTCTATTTTTCTGTGTTCGTCTGTATTCTTTCTACTGCATACTTTTTTTTCTAAAAACTTTTATACCCCAACTAATTTTTCATGCAATATAGGAACAACAGTGTGATTACCTTCTGTTTTCCAAGTGAATGATTATAACAAATATAAAACAAATAGTAAGAAACAGCATGTTTTCCATATTTGTCACATGATACAATATTTTATGTATTCGAGGTGAAAAAAATTATTCCAGAACCCACATACATTCACACACAAGAATTTGTTATAGATTAGCTGTGTAGGTAAGTAAGATAGTCTTCCCAGTTAGGTCTTTTACTGGCAACCTGTAGTTCTTTAGTTACAAAGAAAGGTTCAATTACTTTATTACTTATCTTGAAATGTAATCTTATAAGGAATCTTAAAGGAATGCCAAACCTAAACTTTTATATGAAAAAGAATCAGTCAGCTCTAGTTTAAATCTTTAGGGTATGTACATACTCATAAATAACTTTATTTCAGGGGATTGAGGGAAAATGAGTATAAGAACTAATCCTCACCTCTAGTCATCAACCAATCCTAGCAAAATGAACATTAGCTAGTAATAATTGGGCTGCTTTCTTCTTGTTCCCAGATCATGAGTTCCCCATTCAACTATGTGCCTTTTGAAGCTTTATATTATTTTCCTGAGTTTTTTTTTCACCTCAAAGCTATTTAACAGAAATGTCTTGGTTTAACTTTATTTTTAAAGCTTTGTTTCAGCTATGATACATACCAAAACCTGTGAACACAGCTCCCAACATTAAGAGTAGAAGAATTTAAATTAGCTGGGTTCCTAGGACTCAATTGTTTTCTTAATTGTTATCCTAAGCCAGTCTGTATGGCTCTTCAATAGAAACTCATGAGTTCTAGCTGAGTGAAAACTCATAGTTTATATTTTTTTGACATCAAAACTCTATCTATACTAACATATTTATTATCATCAATTAAATTGAGAGCTTGGGGATAGGGATGGGGTGGGGGTAACGGGAGATGGGGAGAGAGAATTGAGAAGGGGAAGATGGGGAGAGGTTTGGGGAATGGGACTGTTGGAATGGAGGAAGAGTGGATATGGGTGCAGGGAAGTATATATCTTAACTAAAGGAACCATTTTAGGGTTGGCAAGAGACTTGACTCTAGAGGGATTTCCAGATGTCCAAGGAGATGTCCCCAGCTTGTTCCTTGGGCAGCTGAGGAGAGGGCACCTGAACTGGCCCTATCTTATAGCCACACTGATGAATATCTTGTATATCATCATAGAACCTTCATCTGGCAATGGATGGAGATAGAGACAGAGACCCACATTGGAGCACTGGACTGAGCTCCCAAGGTCCAAATTGGAGCAGAAGGAGAGAGAACATGATCAAGGAAGTCAGGACCACGAGGGGTGAGCCCACCCACTGAGACAGTGGGGCTGATCTAATGGGAACTCACCAAGGCCAGCTGGACTGAAACTGATGGAGCATGTGATCAAACCAGACTCTCTGAACTTGGCTGACAAGGAGGGCTGACTGAGAAGCCAAGGACAATGGCACTGGGTTTTGATCCTACTGCATGTACTGGCTTTGTGGGATCCTAGTCTGTTTGGATCCTTACCTTTTTAGACCTGGATGGAGTTGGTAGGACCTTGGACTTCCCACAGGGCAGGGAACTCTGACTGCTCTTTGGACCGGAGAGGGAGGAGGAAGGGCAATGGAGAGAAGGGGAGGAGGTGAAAATTTGTAAAAATAATATAAAAAAAAGAAAAAAGTTATCTTCATAATAATCTGCACATAAAAATGCCCAGTAGAATGGGTAGCCTCCATCTGACAAGCACACTATACAACAGACAGTGTGAACCTTCCCATCTCCACCCACTCCAAGGTAAACCCAGAGAAAGATAACATGTAAAGGCACAGCAGACACACAAAAAAAAAAAAACATTCTGGAGTTTGTAGATCAGTGCACCACCTATCTAAGAGTCACTCATCGGGGAGTTGTCTCCTGGTGGGATGACATCTCAAACTTCAACTCCTATCTGTTTCTCCTCTGACATGGCCACTAGCAGGAACAGTTCATACCTGTATGATCCAGCTATAACACTCTTGGGCATATATTCAAAGAATGCTTCATCCTACTACAGAGATACTTGCTCTACCGTGTGCACTGTTGCTCTACTCATAACAGTCAGAATTTGATAACAGTCTAGATGGCAATCAATGGTTAAATGGATAAAGAAAATTTGCAAATTTGTAGGGTGAAAAGTTGTCCAGCTTTAAAAAATTTAATTTGTTGATAAATAAATGCAGCTAGAAAAATATCGTCCTGAGTTAGTTACTTTTTTAAAAGCTAGGATTTTATATTTGCTTGGACTGATACATTGGGATTATCTTCCTTCTAGTCTTAAACTAAGTTTTTAAAATTTTTCCTCAAAGGAAAAATATATTAAGCACAAGTATAACCCAAGAAGTGATATTCTTTATACATATAATAAGGGTAATGGTTAAAAGCCTCATGAAAAATATAAATTCTAGTAGTAATATATTTAGTGAAGTTTGGAGAAAACATTTGACTTTAAATAAAAATACTGAATGTCAAAATATATACTTTCTGGACCTGGGAGCATTTTTAGTGTCACGTTATATAAAATCCAGAAAAAAAAAAAAACCTCTCCACAAATGCTTTCAAGTTATTTTTAAATATGGTTCTTTGGTGCAGTAAAAGGATGCAATCTAATACTAAGCATATACAAACAGAAATATTGTTAGAGTAGAAGACCAGCAAAAAAAGTCTGGACAAACTGATAGATATGTGTGATATAACAGAAAAATAAAATATTAAGTCTATTATAAAAAAACAGAGGATACAAATCTTAACAAAAGAAGAGAATATATTGGATGGAATTCTTCATAAATAGGAGTGGTTTTAAAGAAAGTAGTACAGAAACTAATAAAAGGCATGATGGTATTGATTTCATCCTTTTTAAAAGAAATACATGGGTCTGTCCCAATTTTATTGATAGTGAAAGAGAAAAGAATCCTGATGGATTTGACACAAATCCATACTCATACAAAAAGGAGTGTTCAAATAATGTTACTGGTCTTGACAAGCAGAACAAGGTGATTCTTTGGAGAGAAATATGACCTCACTTCCCAGAATTGCTTTTTGAATAAACAATCCTAAAAAATGCTTGGAATGAATTAGTAGTTAAGGTATTCCTATCTTGACAAGTTCTGCATTATATTTAATAGTAAAAGCATCCTTATTGGCTTGTCTCCAAATAGTCAGTGAGGATGGCAAGGCTCCAATTCCACAAGATACAAGTGGAAGCAATTACCTAAATAAGGAACAGGAGACAAGGTCAGGCCAGTAGATCAGATTCTGATCCTAGGAGATTTATAAAGACAGTTAAAGGTGGTTAGGAAGGAATATCCCATTTTCTCTCAGCTGTTTCACCTTGGTACTGCAGTATCACAGGGGAAGTCAGCAAACAAACTCACAAAACAAAACTCAGAAAATTTTGAAAGGTCATGGAAACCATTAAGAAGCTTCATTATTTGATGAAAGACTTTCCACTAGGTCACAGGTTTCCTCAGCTTTTTGAGAAGGGTATTGCAGAAGCCTTCCAACCTCCTCATATAGAATAACAAGAAAGCACGTTCATAGATGTTTAACTTTTTAGTCAGAAGACTGGAGACAATAATGTATATTATATTTCAGAGAAAAAGATTAGTAGAATAGTCATCATACACTTACCCTACAGATTAAAAGTGATGAATGAGGAGTAGAACATACAACCTGCACACTCTCACCAACATTGAGAAAAAGCATAAGAACGTTCTGGTTATAAATTAAAATGTTTAATACTGTGTATCCAACATGACACACTTCATCTTGATAACATATCTGATTACAATACCAAAATTCCATTAAAATGTCCATGTACAAGAAGAGTGTGGAAGTGTCTTCATAACATTAAGTTCCCAAATACAGACTTTGGCTTGATTATGTATGTTCAAGGTTTGTGCCAACTCACAAGCAATACTTTCCTAATATAATGCTTCAAAGTTCAGTATGGAAATATAGGCAAATATGTACACATATGAATACACTTTAACAGTACTGATGATGTCATATGGAATATAGTGTCATGAATCAAAGAGTTAAAAACAAGAATCACTACTTTTCATTACTTTCATCATGCCTCTCATTACATCACTCTGGTCCTGGTTCCAAATTGAAAATAATGTCCTATGGAGCCACAAATCTACATACTGAGCCATAAGGTGTGTACAGTGTGACACCTATCACTTGTATCAAGAAAATAGGCATGAGAAAGAGTTGCCATTTATAGTTTATAATTTCTCAAATATAAGCGAAATGAGAAAATTTAGGAAATAAGTAAGGGGAAATACTATACATTTAAATCATTTTCTTCAGTACATGTAAATTTTCCCTTGCCTTTGTTTGATATAAGAAGCAGAATCAAAGTACCTTCCAGTATGGACATGTACAATGGGTTCAAATTCCTCAGAGTCACGGGATTAAGTTTAATCTCTATATAGGCTTCTTGTAAGCTGATTTTATTACTAAAGCTAGAAGCATGAGGAGTTCCAACTGCATCTGTGGACCCAGATGCATCATCTGACACAGTAGTTTGATGCAGTAGAATTGTTTGTTTTATCCCAAAAGGTAATTACAGGAAAATACCAGAGAATCCAGAATAATGACACTAAAACCAAGGCCCTCAAGGAAATAGTGTAATCAATGCTTCCATTAATTATTAAAATAACTAAAATGCTTAAAATAAATATAAGTAACAATACATCCAATTTATTTATTACACATAAATTAAGAAACAAATTGAACCAAAATTTTTCATAGACAGCACTTTAAAACAATTTTATCCCAACTATAGTATTAATATAAACTATGTCAATTAGAAAGTGATCCAATGTACATTAGAAAGTGATCAAATATGTGTAAAAATACAGCATAATGTTCATATAAGGTTTATTTTAAATTGCCATTTAGTCTTTTTTCTTTCCTTCTATTTATTATTATTATTAAAAATTTCCACCTCCTCCCCTCCTCCCATTTTCCTTTCCCTCCCCTCAATCCCCCTTCCCCTCCCTCTCCAGTCCAAAGAGCAGTCAGGATTCCCTGCCCTGTGGGAAGTCCAAGGTCCTCTTCCCTCCATCCAGGTCTAGGAAGGTGAGCATCCAAACAGGCTAGGCTCCCACAAAGCCAGTACATGCAGTAGGATCAAAACCCAATGCCATTGTCCTTGACTTCTCAGTCAGCGCTCATTGTTTGCCATGTTCAGAGAGTCCGGTTTTATCCCATGCTTTTTCAGTCACAGTCCAGCTGGCCTTGGTGAGCTCCCAATAGATCAGCCCCACTGTCTCAGTGGGTGGGAGCACCCCTCGTGGTCCTGACTTCCTTGCTCATGTTCTCTCTCCTTCTGCTCCTCATTTGGGCCTTGGGAGCTCAGTCCAGTGCTCCAATGTGATAGTGTGACTTTTAATGACAAGGTACTCAGAAAATTATACACCATTGTATTAAAATGTTTTGTTGATTCATATAGTTTATATGCCATAGTATATATAGCAAATGTACTATGCAGTAGTGTTACTGTTCTTAGAATATTATTCTTTTCTTCTATGTTACATTCATTTTATGTTTAATATTTGTTAAAAATATTAAATTATTCAACAACTTCTTTTCAATTGGAGCACATATGCAACTTTATATTATTTTGTATTTGTATGGTTAAACCTCCTCTATGACTGTGGATATTAAATTTGGAAGTGAATGTGGACTTTGCAATACAATTTTTGCTTTTAAAGAATAATCTTTTGAAGCTGTATCCCTTGTACAATAGCACACTCTAATTGTTCCCCATACTTGGTGCACACTATACATCCTGGCCTGGAGTTTGATTCGTATAGACTAGTTGTATAGATTAAGCTGTCCCTTTTATGGACACATAGCCATGTGCTTCAGACTTCTCATTCTCATCTTTTCTTCCTCTAGGACACTGTCTCACCACTTTTGTCTTTCTCTTCTTTTATTTCTTTGACATTAATAATAGGATTATTTTAAGTTTTAATGCTATTTCATACCTAAAAAGAATTGTTTCTGTGCTTAACTGTGAGACAGTTTTTACTTAACATTTTTGTCTTCAGTTGCATCATTTTCCTAGGATCAACATAATTTCATTCTTCTTCAGGGCTATCACCCCCCCTCATTTCTTGCATATATCTCATGTATTGTTTAATTAATAATGAGTTTATCTATTAATTGTCACATATAGTGATTGTACAACTTTGCTATGGTGAATATTGTTATCACAATAGTGCAGGTCTGAAGGTATTCCTATAGCAAATTTACCTTAACTCATATATGTGTGTATGTATATATATGTACATATACAATTAATTTTAATGTTCATTTTACATTCCAACTACAGTTCCCCATCCCAACCCTCCTCCCACCCCACTTGTCTTCTGCCTAGACCACATCCCATCCATTCCTCCCAAAGCTTAAGGCCTACCTTGGGGATCAAAAAGCCTGGCAAAATAAGTTATGTCAGTATCAAGACCCTTGCCTCTGCATAAAGGCGAGCAAGATATACCACCATGGGGAATGGGTTTCAAAAAGACCGATCATATACAATGAATAGATTCTGGTTCCACTGCCAGGGTCCCCTCAAATAGACAAAGCTGCACAATTATCTCCCTTCTGTAGGTGGCCTAGTTTTGTCCCGTGCAGTCCAGAGCTGTGGGTCTAGAGTTCATGAGCTCCCATGACCATGTTTCAGCACTGGTTGTGGTGGCAAACACTGATCTGGTAGGATTTGCTAATGGTGGTGGAGTCAGTAGAATCATATAATTTTTGTAGACCTCTCCACTTGGTGTCTTTGCTGCTGGCACACATCCTTGATAGTCTGATTTTCAGAATGCCACTAAAAAAGCAACCTGAAAACTCAATTCCTGGTGCCTTTAATTTTATCGTTTGAAATAAAATCCAAAAGTGTTTAAACAGTCCATGGTGCATAGATATGATTCTAGTCTGTTTTACTTTTTCTTTCTTTAAATTCTAATCATAATCTCTGTTATTCCAAAATTACTTGTGTCTTTAGTAGATATTAGTCAAGTAACATCTTTTTATCCTATTATTATTCAACCAATAATTATCCTTTCAATTATATTGTAGCTTTTTAAACTATCTTCCAAAATATCTCAGATTACCATGACTTATTTCCTACCAAAGTGTACATATATACAGACTTGTCAATTCACTTTTCTCACCCTTTAAATTTTTTCTTTGGAATTTATTTAATTTTTTATGTTAGTGAAAAATGCACTTCATTTTACATTCATAAGTAGAAAAGAGCAGGTCATACATTGCTATATCCTATAATCAATGACAAAAGTTAAAAAAAGAATAAACTTTTAAGAACCATTGGTCATACTCTGTTTGTAAAATGTGGAGCAAACTTAATTTAATTCTCTATCCTACAATTATAATTACTATACATAATTTTATACTTTCTGTTGAATAAATTATTTTAATAACAATGAAACTGAGTATTGTCATTTTATATTGAAAAGAAAGTTATATAGCATATTATTTGAATGTGAAAACAAGAAGGTGTATTTGAATACAGATAAGAGAATAGTAAAAAAATCACCTGTGTTAAAATAACTGTTACAAAGTAAATGCATAAGACTAAATGCAGATGCTTTCAATTTTAAAGATTAATATACTTCAGTAAAAATAGTGGATAAATTGTAATAATATTGTTGGCTCCTACTTCTGAATTAGGGACATTCATTATACGAGAGTTATAACTAAATATGGAATAATGAGGGCATTTGGAAAAGAGAAGCTGCTAAATATTCAAAAGATATTTGTTCACATCTAATTGAATGGTAAAGTGGAAAGAAATGATATTTAATAGACTTTGACAAGCGTTTAGAATAAAAACATTTTCTGAATCACTTAGAACGATAGAAATGCTTCCATTGATTGACATAAAATTTTCTTTCTATTGATTTGTAAAAGGAACAGTAAACATATTTATGCAAATTCTCTCTTGACCCATTAATTTAATAATTTTCTCATCTTCTGAAAGTTGACCTTTGATAAAATGTAGTTACAGTTAACAGCTAGCAAATTTCCTTCTTTTGAATTTATATGCTTCTATTTTGAAATTTCAGAATTAAAAATCAAGACATTGGAAGAAAAGAAGAAAGGAAAATCATATCACATTACAATTTATAGCATTTTAGTGTTCTCATTATATATATAGTAAGTTGTTATGTCTTCTTTGTGGTGTTCTTAAAGACAACAGATTATCAATTTGCCTAAGTGATAAAACACATTTATACTAATTAAAAAGCAAAGATAAAAGTGGTAAGAAATCATGGAAGTTGTTATTCTCATTGGAAATAAATTTGTGATAAATAATAAAACATACAAGTTGAATATAAGTTATAAATGGACAAATAGTTGATGCACTTATTAAATATACAAATGTTCAAATGACATATAAAGTATGTGTAAAATGTGTGTTAGGATATACAGAAGCAAAAATACTTAAGATATGCTTAATATGAAGCAACTCAGTGAAAGAACAAAGACTATAGTAATGGACAAATAATTTTCTGAAACAAGCAAGCATATGTTATATAAATAGAAAATGAAATACAAGCATGATTGCAGCACATCTGTGCTAACAGCTATGTCTTCTTTAAATTGGCCTCCACCTGAGACACTCAGTGTGATTTCATTCCACCATATGTGCTTACCCACTAAGATCTAGATAAACTCATCATTGTTCAGCAGGATAACTGGCAGCTTGACTTATTGGTAAAATATATTTTCATGCATCATTCAAAGAGACGTGTGAGTACTACTGTCTCTGCCATCATCCATCTGTTGGGTGCCTCTATTGAAACTTCAACTAGTCTTTGTAGCAAAATATTTGGATAATTTGAGGATGAGCTATCCCAGAGGTCTGTGTGTATCACCGTAAGTGAGTGATGAATATGAGATGATAAAAATGTGTAGATGGTAAACAGATGATATAAAATAGGTAGGTAGAAAGAAAAAAGAGAGACAGAAAGAGAGAAAGAGGGACAGAGAGAGAGAGAGAGAGAGAGAGAGAGGGGGGAGGAGGAAGGAAGGAAGGAAAAGGAAGGAAGGAAGGAAGGAAAAAGAATGAAAAGTAGGTAGGTAGATAGACAGATAGATGATGCATAGAATGTGAATATCACATAATATTCAATTATTGTTCATCATTAAGTTTCAGCTTATAATAGATTTCATGAATCTATTTCTTGGCACAGTTCTTTACACTACTTCATATATTTGGCTTTAATCAGATATCTTTGCACTGCTCTCCTAAAATTGGTACATAGCAATTTTTTTTTTCTATAACATCTGAAAAAGTTTGCTCATTGGTAGTTTGATGAGAAAAGTCTGGTATGGTCACAGGCATCAGGCATCTGAACTCTAAGCCACAGCTGATAGCCTTGTTAGAAAGGTTTACAAAATGATGCCTTGATGGAAGAAATATGTTATTTAGGGTGCACTTTGAGACTGCATAGCATCTCTCTACTTCCATTTATATATGTGCATTACACTTGTCTTTGAGAGGTGATTACTCAGCTTTTTGTTACTACAACCATGACTACTGCTATCTGCCATATCCCTTCAAAAAATGAATCCTCATACCTTTGGAAACTTCAGTCAAAATAAACATTTTTTTGTAAGTTGACTTTTATCATAGTATTTTTTTAAATCACCATAACAGAAAAAATAATACATAAGTTGGTACAAAAGTGAGGTGTTATAGTGATGAACCAGACAACCTGATACTCTTTTCTGCACATCCACCTGTGTGTGTGTGTGTGTGTGTGTGTGTGTGAAGTGTGCATGTGTTGTAGAGAGTGGAAGATCTGGGAACTTTCGGGTAGAAAAGTTGTAGAGCATAGTAAGTAGAGATTAAAAGGCAGCAAGTTTTCTTCTATAACATCTGAAAAAGTTCGCTTGTTGGTAGTTTGATGAGAAAAATCTGGTATGGACTTTAGAAGCTGTGAGGAAGCAGAGGTGACCGTTTGGAGAAGGTTGAAGAGAGTTCCAAATGGAAATCATGTTACCAACTGGGCATAAGATATTAAAGTGTTACTTTGACAAAATAAAAAGTGGCTGCTTTCTGCTCTTCTTTTAAGAACATATCTGTGATTCTAAGAATAAGTAATGAAATATATATGTTTATATACATGTATTCACACATATATTGGGTCTGTATACACACACACATATACACATGCTTATCATGCATATGTATTTATATGCATATGTATATGGATGTAATACACTTAAAGACAAATACATAATTATACTATATATGGCAGAGGAATATTCAACACAACACAACATTAAATCTCTTATATGGTTGTAATTGATACTGCTTATTCTGGTTTACAATGTAGAAGAGTACATATATCATTAGGAAATTAAATGATAAAGTCCATGAATATACTGCAAAGGAGGCTATAACTACTAAGTTGTTTTAAAAAAATAGAGTTTTTACAAAGGGGCCTGTTATGAACCATGAAATAGGGAAGAGTGACCTTACAAAAATACACCACTGATGTGGGATGCCCTTCTGTATGCTTTGAATATGTTTTATTACCATTGGCTAATACAGATGCTGATTTGACCAATAGCCAGGCAAATAGAACCAGAAGTGAAATGCAAGCAAAAATAAAGGGAAAAAGAAAATGAAATCTGGAAGACACAAGCAAAAAATGTGATAACAAGCCACAAGCCTCATGATAAAAATACAGACTAATAGAAATGGATTAATTTGTTATAAGAGCCAGTTAATAATAAATCTGAAATAATAGGCCAAATATTATATAATTGATATTGTGCCTCTAAGTGGTTATTTTTTTTTTGCTTTTACAATTAATTTATTATGGAGCTATTTATTTTACTCACATTCTTTAATGAAATATTTCCCAAAGAAGGATTTTTTGTCGTTAATATATATATATATCCAATATATATTTTATTGGAAAAAAAAGAAATTTCTGCCTCCTCCCCGCCTCCCATTTCCCTCCCACTCCTCCCTCTCCTCCTCCCATCCCCCCACTCCTCCCCCTCCCTCTCCAGCCTGAAGAGCAGTCAGGGTTCCCTGCCCTGTGGAAAGTCCAAAGTCCTCCCCCCTCAATCCTGGTCTAGGAAGGTGAACATCCAAACTGGGTAGGCTCCCACAAAGCCAGAACATGTAGCAGGATCAAAACCCGGTGCCATGGTCCTTGGCTTCTCAGCAGCCCTCATTGTCCGCCAAATTTAGAGATTCCGGTTTTATCCCATGCTTTTTCAGTCACAGTTCAGCTGGCCTTGGTGAGCTCCCAAAGAATCAGCCCCACTGTTTCCACGGGTGGGCGCACCCCTTGTGGTCCTGACTTCTTTGCTCATATTCTCTCTCCTTCTGCTCCTCATTGGGACATTGGGAGCTCAGTCCAGTGCTCCAGTGTGGGTCTCTGTCTCTATCTCCATCCATCGCCAGATGAAGTTTCTATGGTGATATGCAAGATATTCATCAGTATGGCTATAGGGTAGGGTCATTTCAGGTTCCCTATCCTCAGCTGCCCCAGGAACTAACTGGGGACATTGCCCTGGGCACCTGGAAGTCCCTCTAGATCCAAGTCTCTTGCCAACCCTAAGATGGTTCCCTTAGTTAAGATGTGTGCTTCTCTGCTCCCCTAACCCACATTCCTTTATCCCAATCATCCCGTTTCCCCAAGTTCCCCCCACCCTCCCCTTCTCACATTTTTCTCCCCTTCTCCCCTTACCCCCCCTCCCACCACACCCCCAAGATCCCAATTATTTGCCGGCAGTCTAGTCTACTTCCCATAACCAGGAGGATAGCTATATGTTTTTCTTTGGGTTCACCTTCTTATTTAGTTTCTTTAGGATATCATATTATAGACTCACTGACCTTTAATTATCTCTAGAAACCAATTATGAGTGAGTACATCCCATGTTCATCCTTTTGGGTCTGGGTTACCTCACTCAGGATAGTGTTTTCTATTTCCATCCATTTGCATGCAAAATTCGCGAAGTCATTGTTTTTTACCGCTGAGTAGTATTCTAATGTGTATATATTCCACACTTTCTTCATCCATTCTTCCATTGAAGGGCATCTAGGTTGTTTCCAGGTTCTGGCTATTACAAATAATGCTGCTATGAACATAGTTGAACAAATGTCCTTGTCATATGATCGGGCATCTCGTGGGTATATTCCCAAGAGTGGCATTGCTGGGTCCATGGGTAGGTTGATCCCAAATTTCCTGAGAAACCGCCACACTGCTTTCCAAAGTGGTTGCACAAGTTTGCATTCCCACCAGCAATGGATAAGGGTACCCCTTTCTCCACAGCCTCTCCAGCAAAGGCTATCATTGGTGTTATTGATTTTAGCCATTCTGACAGGTGTAAGATGATATCTCAGTGTTGTTTTGATTTGCATTTCCCTGATAGCTAAGGA
Source organism: Microtus obscurus (assembly GCA_963919715.1). Taxonomy (NCBI): domain Eukaryota; kingdom Metazoa; phylum Chordata; class Mammalia; order Rodentia; family Cricetidae; genus Microtus; species Microtus obscurus. Next base: position 541,724 of record CAWTZC010000100.1, on the reverse strand, counting down.
GGCTGAGCATGTCCTTAAGTGCCTTTTGGCCATTTGAACTTCTTCTGTTGAGAATTCCCTCTTCAGCTCAGTGCCCCATTTTTTAATTGGGTTAATTAGCATTTTAAAGTCTAGTTTCTTGAGTTCTTTATATATTTTGGAGATCAGACCTTTGTCTGTTGCGGGGTTGGTGAAGATCTTCTCCCAATCCGTGGGTTCCCTTTTTGTCTTAGTGACAGTGTCTTTTGCTTTACAGAAGCTTCTCAGTTTCAGTAGGTCCCATTTATTCAATGTTGCCCTTAATGACTGTGCTGCTGGGGTTATACCTAGGAAGCGATTGCCTGTGCCAATCTGTTGTAGGGTACTTCCCATTTTCTCTTCTATCAGGTTCAGTGTGTTATGATTGATATTGAGGTCTTTGATCCATTTGGACTTGAGTTTTGTGCATGGTGATAGGTATGGGTCTATTTTCATTCTTCTACAGGTTGACATCCAGTTGTGCCAGCACAATTTGTTGAAGATGCTTTCTTCCATTGTATACTTTTAGCACCTTTATCGAAAATGAGGTGTTCATAGGTTTGTGGGTTAAGATCCGGGTCTTCTACACGATTCCATTGGTCAACTTCTCTATTTTTATGCCAATACCACACTGTTTTCATTACTGTAGCTCTGTAGTAGAGTTTAAAGTCAGGGATGGTAATGCCTCCAGAAGTACCTTTATTGTACAAGATTGTTTTGGCTATCCTGGGTTTTTTGTTATTCCATATAAAGTTGATTATTGTCCTTTCAAGATCAGTGAAGAATTTTAATGGGATCTTGATGGGGATTGCATTGAATCTATAAATTGCCTTTGGTAGGATTGCCATTTTTACTATGTTGATCCTCCCAATCCATGAGCAAGGGAGATCCTTCCATTTTCTGGTATTCTCTTCAATTTCTTTCTTCAATGCCTTAAAGTTCTTGTCAAATAGATCCTTCACTTCTTTGGTTAGAGTTACCCCGAGATATTTTATGCTGTTTGTGGCTATTGTGAAAGGTGATGCTTCTCTGATTTCCCTCTCTGCTTCCATATCCTTTGTGTATAGGAGGGCGACTGATTTTTTGGAGTTGATCTTGTATCCGGCCACATTACTAAAGGTGTTTATAAGCTGTAGGAGTTCTTTGGTGGAGTTTTTGGGGTCACTTATGTACACTATCATATCATCTGCAAATAACGAAAGTTTAACTTCTTCCTTTCCAATTCGAATCCCCTTGATCCCCTTATGTTGTCTTATTGCTATTGCTAAAACTTCAAGCACTATATTGAAGAGGTATGGAGAGAGTGGACAGCCTTGTCGTGTTCCTGATTTAAGTGGGATGGCTTTGAGTTTCTCTCCGTTTACTTTGATGTTAGCTGTCGGTTTGCTGTAAATAGCTTTTATTATATTTAGGTATGACCCTTGTATCCCTAATCTCTCCAAGACTTTTATCATAAAGGGATGTTGAATTTTGTCAAAAGCTTTTTCAGCATCTAATGAAATGATCATATCGTTTTTTTCTTTCAGTTTATTTATATGATGGATTACATTGATAGATTTTCGTATGTTGAACCAGCCTTGTATCTCCGGGATGAAGCCTACTTGATCATAATGGATAATTTTTCTAATGTGTTCTTGGATATGGTTTGCCAGTATTTTGTTGAGGATTTTTGCGTCGATGTTCATGAGTGAGATTGGCCTGTAATTCTCTTTCTTGGTTGAGTCTTTGTGTGGTTTTGGTATCAGAGTGACGGTAGCTTCATAAAAGGAATTTGGCAATGACTCTTCTGTTTCTATATTGTGAAATACCTTAAGGAGTATAGGTATTAGGTCTTCTTGGAAATTCTGGTAGAATTCCGCATTGAAACCGTCTGGTCCTGGGCTTTTTTTGGTAGGGAGGTTTTTGATAACAGCTTCTAATTCTTCGCGACTGACAGGTCTATTTAGATTGTTCACCTGGTCCTGATTTAACTTTGGTATATGGTATTTATCTAAAAAAGTGTCCATTTCTTTTACATTTTCCAGTTTTGTGGCATACAGGCTTTTGTAGTAAGATCTAATGATTCTCTGAATTTCCTCTATGTCTGTGGTTATGTCCCCCTTTTCATTTCTGATCTTATTAATTTGCAAATTCTCTCTCTGCCGTTTGATTAGTTTAGATAGGGGTTTATCAATTTTGTTGATTTTTTCCAGGAACCAGCTTTTTGTTTCATTGATTCTTTGGATTGTTTTCTGTGTTTCTATTTTGTTGATTTCAGCCCTCAGTTTGACTATTTCCAGTCTTCTACTCCTCCTAGGTGAGTCTGCTTCTTTTTTTTTCTAGAGCTTTCAGGTGGGCTGTTAAGTCTCCAATGTATGCTTTCTCTGTTTTCTTTAAGTGGGCACTAAGGGCTATGAACTTTCCCCTTAGGACTGCTTTCAAAGTGTCCCATAAGTTTGAGTATGTTGATTCTTTATTTTCATTGAATTCAAGGAAGACTTTAATTTCTTTCTTTATTTCTTCTTTAATCCAGGTGTGGGTCAATAGTTGACTATTCAGTTTCCATGAGTTTGCAGGCTTTCTGGGGGTAGCATTGTTGTTGAATTCTAACTTTAGTCCGTGGTGATCTGATAAGACACAGGTGGTTATGGATATTTTTTTGTAACTGTGGAAGTTTGCTTTGTTACCGAGGATGTGGTCAATTTTCGAGAAGGTTCCATGAGCTGCAGAGAAGAAGGTATATTCTTTCCTATTTGGGTGGAATGTTCTATAGATGTCTGTTAAGTCCATTTGATTCAATACCTCCATTAATTCTCTTATTTCTCTGTTAGGTTTCTGTCTGATTGACCTGTCCATTGGTGAAAGAGGCGTGTTGAGATCTCCTACTATTAGTGTGTGCGGTTTGATGGCAGCCTTGAGTTTTAGTAATGTTTCTTTTACATATGTGGGTGCTTTTATATTAGGGGCATAGATATTCAGGATTGAGACCTCATCCTGATCAATTGTTCCTGTTATGAGTATAAAATATCCCTCTCCATCTCTTCTGATTGATTTAAGTTTGAAGTCAACTTTGTTAGAAATTAGTATGGCCATACCTGCTTGTTTCTTAGGTCCATTTGCTTGATAAACCTTTTCCCATCCCTTTACTCTAAATAGGTGCCTCTCTTTGTGGTTGAGGTGTGTTTCTTGTAAACAGCAGAATGTTGGATCCTGTTTGCATATCCAATCTCTTAGCCTGTGCCTTTTTATAGGTGAGTTGAGTCCATTGACATTAAGGGATATTAATGACCAGTGGTTGCTAACGCCAGTCACTTTTTTAGTCATAGAGTTTGTGTGTTTGCCTTCTTTGAGTTGCGCTGGTGAAGGGTCTCTAGATGTTTGCGTTATTGTGGTCATTGTTGGACTCCTTGGTTTGTGATTTTCCTTCTATTACTTTCTGTAAGGCTGGATTTGTGGCTACGTATTGTTTAAATTTGTTTTTATCCTGGAAAATTTTGTTTTCTCCATTTATAGTGAACGAAAGCTTGGCTGGGTATAGTAGTCTGGGCTTACATCCATGTTCTCTTAGCTTCTGCAGTATATCCAGGACCTTCTGGCTTTCATGGTTTCCATAGAGTAGTCAGGTGTAAGTCTGATAGGTTTACCTTTATAAGTAACTTGACCTTTTCCCTTTGCAGCTCTTAATATTCTTTCTTTATTCTGTATGTTTTGTGTTCTGATTATTATATGGTGAGGAGATTTTTTTTTTTTTTTTTTGGTCCAGTCTATTCGGTGTTCTGTATGCTTCTTGAACCTTCAAAGGAATATCTTTCTTTAGGCTGGGAAAGTTTTCTTCTATAATTTTATTAAATATATTTTCTGAACCATTGAGCTGTACTTCTTCTCCTTCTTCTATCCCAATTATTCTTAGGTTTGGTCTTTTTATTGTGTCCCATATTTCCTGAATGTTTTGTGATGAGAATTTGTTGGTTTTGCTGTTTTCTTTGATCAGTGTGTTAATTTTCTCTATGGTATCTTCAGTGTCTGACATTCTTTCTTCTAACTCTTGTAATCTGTTGGTAGTACTTGTCTCTGTAGTTCCTGTTCGTTTACCCAGATTTTCCATCTCCAACCTTCCCTCGGTTTGTGTTTTTTTCATTACTTCCATTTCATTCTTCAGGTCTTGAACCATTTCCCTTACCTGTTTGATTGCATTTTCTTGTTTCTCTTGGTTTTCTTGGGTATCTTTGAGCGATTTATTCATTTCCTCTACCTTTTTGTTTGTAATCTCTAATTGTTTATGGCAGTTTTTCACCTTCTGTTTAAGGTCTTCTATTATTTTCAAATAATTCACTTTTGAGTCGATTTCTTCTACTTCTTCTGGAGTAGGGTGTACAATTCTTCTTATTTCGGGATCCCTGGGTTCTGGTGATGTCATGTTGCCTTTCAGGTTGTTGGAGGAATTCTTGCATTGACGCCTTCCCATCTCCTCTTTCAAATGAAGCCAAGAGAGGCCTGGTGTCTTGGTCCAGTCTTTGCTGTGACTGAGTCTCTGGGTGTATCTCTTCAGTGTAGAAGCAGGGACCGTCCTGCTGAGCTTGAACTCCACAGTACCCAAACATGGACAACCATCCAGATGGAACTCCTCAGCACCACCCCCAGTGATGTCTCTCCTGGCACCCGGATCTGCTCTCCCTGCTGCTTGGGTGTCTCGCGAACAAAGGGCCGACCTTGCTGCTGCAGGCAGGCCACCTAGACAAAGGAGCTACTACCCTCCGGGATGCCCTCCCAATTTGGACCCTGTCCCAGCGCCCAAACAGGCTGAGCTGGGAGCTGTTGTGTGGTTCAAAGAGGGGAGGGGGGTCAGAGGTGGTGGGGGAGGGCCGTGGATGCAAGCTGGGTGGGATAGGAATAGAGAGTAGGTATCGGGCAGTATAGCCCCTGCAGACTGACCAGGAAGTGCAGGAGGGGTGAGGAACGTCTGAGTTCCCTGTCCCGGGCTTCCGCTGCGGTCAGAAACTCACTCACCCCAGTGATGTCTCTCCTGGCACGGATCTGCTCTCCCTGCTGCTTGGGTGTCTCGCGAACAAAGGGCCGACCTTGCTGCCACAGGCAGGCCACCTAGACAAAGGAGCTACTACCCTCCCGAATGCCCTCCCAATTCGGACCCTGTCCCAGCGCCCAAACAGGCTCTTTATTTTTTTTTTATGTGTGTGAGTGTTTTTCCTGCATGTTTGAGCACCGCCTGTGCACCTGGAATCCGGTGAGCCAGAAGACACTCTAAGTGGTTATTTTAAAAGCAGCTGTGGGACCAAATGGGAACAGAAACCTGCAGTTACATAACACTCAACAAATACACCAAATTTCATAAGATAATTACTTTCTGCCCCAAGAAAACAGCTGAATAAAATCATTATTGCTAATGTGATTAAAGGGGTTTAAGTTTTATCTTAAGATGGCAACCAAATATGGCCATGCCATTTTCATGGTTCTGAAATAATAAATATTTCATCTCCAAATAATTGTACTTCTTCATTTCTAATCCTGATGATTTTTGTATATTTTGTGTTTATAGCACAATTAGCATACAACTCAATGAGGTTAATAATAGAATTAAACATTTCCTTCCACTGACTATGATTAGAATATGCCAGTTTATCAATCTCGTATTAGGTATCAAATACTGAATTGCAGACCTTTAAAATTTAAATGTATTTAGCAAACTATTTGATAATGGGTAATCCTTATACTCTAGCTTGTAAATTAAATTATGTTAAAATAATGAGCTTCAAATAAGCAGAAAGGTACAAAAGCAAATAATGAGAGTACTGTTATTGAGCTCTTCCTTAAAATATTGGATATTTATGTACATATCCAAAGAAAATTAAATTTGTTGAGATGAGGACTGAACCAAAGTCTTTGTGCATACCTGGAAAACAGTCTGCCACTGAGCTATATCCCCATCCAGTGATTATCTTTTAACACCATAATGAGCATTTTTTTAGCAGCCTATATTCCTCCAGATGAAGAATAAGCAATTTAGGAGAGCTTATGCTTTATAAATTATTAGTTTAAGAAATTACTATTGGTGAGTTTAATTTTGCATTTCTGTAATTATTCTAAGCTAGCAAAAAGTGATGAGGATGAAAATGTTTCCAGTAATTTCTGTTCCAAAACATCTCAATTTATAAACTTTTATCATCATTCTGAGTATTAAGGAAAGTCATTGTGTTACATCATTCTTCCTTTAAGTCATTATGAATGCTGCATCTTTTTATAAAAATAAAAAATGCATCATGGGTCAAAAATCAAACATTCCTAACATGTATATTTTGTTCCTGTTTTATTGGCTTTATTTTCAAAATTTTAGTTCATAGTATCAGTTTCCTTTTATTGGTATTCTTGCATATCCTATTTGTTCAATCAATGAGTTCTGAATTTCAAAAAAATCAAACATAAAACTTTTAGAAGTAACATTATGAAGACTTTTTTAGTATAAATATAAATAGTAAAAGAATGTTTTAATCCTTCATGATATCTTTCACTGCCCTATACATATCATTTTGTTAGTAATGGCCTTCTTGATTATATAAACCTTCTTGCTTATATGGGTCATTCCATTCAAGAGATAAAATTATCCTATTGATCATCAAAATTTGAAGATCTTAGACAGTATATCAATTATCAAACTTTCAAATGGAAAACTTGCAATGTTATGAAGATGGACTATATAAATCAGAAGACACAATAAAAGACACATGTCTGGACATCTGATAAGTACTTTATGGGAAAACTTAATCAAATTTCTAATTTAAAAAATAATATAATAATAATATGCCATATTTTGTATATGTTTATCATGCTACCGATAGAAGTTTTGTTATTTTAAGTGAATATATCTCACAAATCAGTCAGAGAACATAAATGACAGTGAGTTATAATTTGAATGAAGAGGTGTAAGAATAAAAGTATTGGCGTTAAATTTCATTTTAAAATTTAAATTTAATAATATAAATCTTCCTTACTGAAAATATTTCCTAGTATTGGAGGAGCTAAACAGTAGTTGAGACACATTTCAAGGTCAGGTTTATCTATGCAAGGAAAATATATGTAGATTGACAACATTATTGATTGTTTAATTCAAATAATTGTTAGATTTTTTTAAAAAAATCTAAATATAAAATCACATTATTAGATCTTAAGTAATCTAACACTATTAATAGCCTTAATTAATATACATCATAACAAGATTAAGTATTATAACATCTGAACTCACACATTTCATTATTATAATTGAAATATTATTATAAAATATTAATATCCCTTATGAAAATATTTAATGACAAGTAATTATGAACATGAAGAAAGCTGTATACAGACAGATATATTCAGGTAACCACAGAAAATATATTTGCACCGAACATTGGTGGTACACACTTTTAATCCCTGTACATGGGGGTCTGGGTAGATCTCTTTGAGTTCAAGGGCAGGCTGGTGTACAGAGTGAGTTCCAGAACAGACTCCAAAGCTACAAAGAAAACTTGTCTCAGAAAACCAAAATAATAATAAATAATGTTTTGATAGATCACTAACAGCATACAAAGAAATGTTGAAATGCCCAAGACCATGTAGCGTGCCGAAAACACAATGTGGAGACCTCTCAGAAATATGACAACCGGCAGGTGAGCAACACTGTTTTCTTTGCTTCAGGACACCAATAGAAATTATCTCTCTTCTGCTAAATCAATGAATAAAGCAGATCCCTCACTAAGCAGATCGTGGAGCACTGACAGGGCTCTGGGGGATCCCTGAACAAACAGTGAGTTACTGGATAAAATAGAATAAGTCACTTAATCCTTTAGCATATTTTGATAATGATTAAAGTGTTAATGGCTTCACACTTCCACTTCACTGCAATATAGAGTAAATTTTAAGCAGAAAATTAGGAAAGAACCCAAAACTGTGAAAGTAACTGAGAATTTCAACTGCCCCTGGTCACAGCCCTGTCATTCTGGGTGTGTACATGTGTGAACATGTGTGCTGGTACACTTATGAGTTGCGCATGTGCAAGGCAGTGAAATCCACATTGGGTGTCTTTCTCACTCTGCAACTATTTTCTTAAACATGATACTTCAATGATTAGTTATTAAGTTCCTTATTATTCACTTAATTTTCCTTAGAATTGCATATGCAGCATAATACATGTTATAAAACACCTACATCTGATATATAAAACCATGAATATAAATTAATTTAAAAAGCAGACATTCTTTAAATATGTTATAATACTGATAAACATAAGAATTGACCCAATGTCCCAGCACTCGGGAGGCAGAGGCAGGCGGATCTCTGTGAGTTCGAGACCGCCTGGTTGAAACCCTGTCTCGAAAAACCAAAAAACCAAAAAAAAAAAAAAAAAAAAAAGAATTGACCCAATGCAGAACCATTCAAGTTCCTGTGTTCCTTTAGTCCTTAAATTTCCTTGGCCTGCCCTGGACCTGCACAAGACTAGACTTGTGCATAATTACTAACAGATGGCTCAAGTGTTCATGGGATCCTATCCCTGTCTAGTGAACTACTGATTATTTATTAAGGCCTGATAAGAGAGAGGCCATTGTCTCCAGTTCTGTGTGCCTTGTTGAATCCAGCAAACTCCAATGGATATTTTTGGTCATATGTGTGCTGTTTGGATATTACTGACACCCACTGTTTTATGTATTTGAAGTCTTAGTCATCTGAGAATGCCACTACTTGAAAGGGAACAGGAGGTGGGTCCTTTGTGGAATACAGGTGACTTTCTTGGGGGAAATGAATCACTCAAGGTCAGTTTTGAGGTTTCGAAGTCCAAGCCAGGCCAGTCTCTCCCTTGCACTCCCTATGGACTGAAGGTAGAGCTCTCAGCTAGGTCTCGAGAAGTATATATACTATACTGTCTATGTATTGTCATGCTTCCTGCCATGATAATAATGGACTAAATCTCTAAAACTGTAAGTGAGCACTAATTAAAGGCTTCCTTTTATAAGCATTGTCTTGGTCACAGTGTCTCTTCACAACAATAGAACATAGACTAAAACATATTATACGGCCATGGGGCTAGCCATGCTGAAATCTGTAGGTCATAAGCAATACATAGAAGAAATGCTCAAGACAAAGTGTCTAGTAGAGGAGAAGAGTGATTTGATAGGATGAAAATGAATGAGAGGCCAAGGAGTGAGTGTCAATACAATGCAATATATAGAGACATAGATATATATAGAAATAGAGATAAAGATAGAGATAGAGATATATCTGTAATTGCCAAAATAGTTAATAAATGATAAAAATAAAGAAATGAAAGTAAAAATGAGAGACTCAGTGATCCTAAACACATTCCATTGACATCTTTTAAATCCACGTTTCCTGATGAAACCAATGTTAAATACATGTAATAGCTCCTATAAATCTATCTATGTTTTAATTTCAAAATTGATTCTATATTGGTAAGCATATATGTTTCCAAATGCTACCCATTTGAGCCCTTCTTTCAGTGAGCATACAGAATCCTCCTTATGCCAATTTAAACTTAGTTTAATTGTTATCACTGTTTTCTTCCTCGATGAATTATTTTTACCAGAATTGTAAAGTATATAATGAAAGAATACTTGGACTCAAAATTATTTTATTCCTACTGTTTGCAAGGCAATTGCAATAGTAATTCTTAGCTGTCAATTTGATTGTATTATGAGGTGGCAAGTGAACCAGTAAAGTTCACAGTGTCTGTGAGGAAGTCAGAGAAAATATCCTTTGTAAAAGACAAACATGACATGAAGAAACACTAAAATGTGTAACAGCACAGCATTTGGTGGCAAATGCTATAAGAAAGACAAAATTTGTATAATTAGAGAGGAGCAACAGAAAGGAAACAGAGCTGTGTGTCATGGTTTGAATATCTGTGCACTCCAGAACTCACATTAAAAATTAATTTGCAGCTGGACAGTGACAGTGCATGCCTATAATCCCACCAATTGGAAGTCAGGGAAGTAAATCTCTGTGAGGTCAAAACCAGTATGTTCTACACAGCAAGTTCTAGGACAGGTTCCAATGCTACTGAAAAACCCTTTCTCAAAAAAAAATAATAATTTGCAAATAAAATAATATTAAGGGGCAAAAGACACTGTAAGTAATTTGTCCACGGGAACAGTGCCCTTAAGAGTGAATTTAGTGCCCTTAATCAATGTCCCTAATTGCTTCTCTCTTTCACTAGATGATTCAAAGGTGATTTGAAAAGTTACCAACACCTTGATATTGAACCTGCAGATCTGTGAGAAAGTAAATTTTTTATTACATGTTAATCACAAAACATACTAAGAAAAATAATCCACCTCAGTTTGGATACAGGTCCTCCCAATAATACTGGAGTTTACTTCATCAGCTAGAATGAATTAGAAAGCCTCAGAATTTTCCTGTTTTCTTCTAAATGCTGAGATTACAGGTATGTGCTGTCAAACCTGAGATTTATAATGCTAATGCACATCCAAATTCAAGATTAGATGAAAGCTTTGCCCACTGAGCCAGGTCTACAGACCTTATACCTCAATTTGTATTAAATTGAGAAGAAAATCATTCCAGCAACTTTTTTTTTTATGGGGGGGGAATATTATGGTTAGCGAAATATACAAAGAACAGTGATTGTGTCAAAAGGACCAACAGCTTGAGATGTAGCCATACAAAGAGATTCCGATTTTAAAATGGCAGCATGCAGAACACATTTTACTTCTATGAAAACTAACCAGAGGGAAGAAATTTTCCATGTCCCAACCTGCATTCTCTTAATCTTGCAAACAAGGTATATATCTTTAGAAAGAAAATGCCTGTGCCAAGTGTAGAATACTTCCATATGAGGTTTTGTGTCAAGCAGCCTTAAAACCTCCAAATAGACAATTATTTGGAGGTCTGTAGACCATTGCCAGTTAGTTTTACTTTTATGCCAGATCCAGGTAGTAATATTTTAAAACCTATGAGAGATTGCATATCAATTCCAACAATATATCATAAAATGAATAACCATCAACAATTTTTACTGTCGAAATACTGATTAATATCTAAACTGTAATAATCTAATTTAGTACAACAATAAATTCCAAACTGAGCACATTACAATTACATAAAAAGCAATTGATTTTATGTTAAATCATTTTTTTGAGAGAAAGAATTTTCTTAGCAAATTTATACACATAGATTGATGCATCTTTCAACCTAATCATAGAAGCTTTCTTTTTCAGTAGCTGATGATTGACACAAAGATCAACTATTAGTCTGCCTGCAGAGAGAGTGGGAGAAAAGTCGTTCCTAAATGAAACAACTCTATCACACCCTCTCCTCACATACAATTTTAGAAGAAGGTCAGTGAAGAGAAGAGGCACTAGAAGAGTATAAGAAAAAAATTCTGGACACAATAAGGCAGTTAAACATAGGAACTCACAGTGCTTATAAACGCATGACCAAACTTGTGAAAACTCAAGTCATACAAAATCCTAAAACAAAGAGTGGAGGCAGAACTAAGCCCGCTTTTCCTTTTTTATTTGATAAACTATAGACATTTGATAGCTGCAGGGAGGGAGAATCAGTTCTCTTTAAGGGTGTAGTCCGTGGTAGATCTAACACACTCCAGTGGAAAAACCCATCCCCAATAGTATATCAGTAGTACATATTTGACTTTAGGGTGAAAAACAAAGATAACACATAGTTGTTTTGGAAGGGAAGTGGTTAGAAATTTGCGGATTTGGGAAAGGGATAAACGTGATTAAAATTTATTGTGTGCAATTCTCAAAAAATATATTTTAAAAATCAACTTATAATAAAAGGGAAAATCCCATCATATATAAGATTATGTTAATAGCTTCAAGTGCATCACAATTAGTGCTGAAGTGGCAAATGCATTTCATCTAATATTAATGGAGAATCCAGTTTTGCTGACTCTTACTAATCCTATTGTAGTTCTATCAGTAAAATTAGTATGAGTCATTTACAGACATACAAGTTAAAGGTGCTTTTTTTCAAGGAATAAATGATACAAAATGGAGCAAAAAGCTACCAGAAACTTTGAGAATAAAAAATATGGTAGATTTTTTTTATTATTTGTGCATTTATTCTTTTTACCCTACTGTTATTTATCTTACTGAATCATGTTCCTAAAATTGTTTGCTCTCATTCTATTTCCTACAAAAGATTTTGTTTCTTCCTATACATGTAAGATGACAGGGAAATTCTCAGTCTTTGTCTTTTTCTCTGAACTTTTTCAATAATGCATTCATTTTCATGGTTCATTCACAGTATACAAATAATGGGACTTTTTAAAATTAAAGTTTTTTTTAACAAAGTTGAAGATCAAAGAAAGAAGTCAAGCTTTTTTGAACCTATTGTACTACAAGTTTTAACTATGAGAATATTTGTTATTCTTCTTTGTAGCTATAAAATGCATAAATTATAAATAAATAAACCTTCATCACTATTTTAAATTAATACTAACTTATTTTAAATATCAATATATTACATAACAAATTGAAATATCAGTTACAAATTTTATATTGCACGTTGCTTTTACCTTTCAATATTCCATTTGAAATTCTCTTTATATTAAAAACTTCCCAAGGACATCTGAGTTTAATAACAGTTATAGCATTATTCTTTAATATTATTTCTTTAAAATGAAAATCAGTAACACTGAGGTGTAGAGGTCTTTTGGTGAAATTAAAAGTTATGTTTATCAACATATTAATTGGTAGATGTGCAATAAGAAGCTAAAAAATAATGTGTTTTACCTGTAATTAGAAATGTAATTTCTAACAAAACCACAAACATTTATACAATATATTAAAAGAATTTATCATTTATGTTATGAAACATATATACAGAAAGTAATACACATTAACTTTTAGCATGAGTAAAAATAAAAACTGATATACACTTCTGTAACTTTATAGCTTAAAGTATTCTGGTAGAATATAATATATGTACATTAATATTTATTAAATAAAATTAAAGAAATTTTATAACTTTGTGGTATATTATTATTATCATATACTGTAAGAAATCTTACAATATTATTTAACAAATTATGTCTAAATGTTACTTTTAGTCAGCTTTTTCTAATATTTGCTTTTAACCCATGTTTTTTGTATGGACAGTCTTAATGATACATGCCTGTAATCCTATACCTCATTAATGTTGAGACAGTAGGATTTTGAATTTGGAATTAATTTGGATATACAAGGTAAATTCCAGGGAAGCCAAGATTATATAATTAGACCATGGCTCAGAGTAAAGAAGGAAGAATAATGGAAATCATTCATTTTTCTAAACATCCATTTATATAAAACACAATAATTAATTCTACTGTTCAAGATAGAGTTGCCGCCTATGCAATTGGAGGATATTCCTTAATAGAGTAACACAATCTTTGTATTGATGTTCTTGAGTAGATTACAGATTACAAACATGTCATAATCATTCTAGAAATCATTACCTTCAACTTGCAAAGAATCAAGCAGTGATTGCCAAGGTAAAAGAGTGCTTGATAACACAATCAAGAATTTGCATAATTCATTCTGATCTCTTCATCCAGGAAGATATAATGATAGCATGTAGTTGGGAGATAAATTATAGAAAATTGTCTGCTTACAGCTTCATACATATTTAAAAGAAAGATTATGTTTTCTGATAAACCAGGCTCTGCATTTTCAAGGCCATTTCTTGGCAGTTATTATGCTTTTGTTGTTACAGTCAATTGAGGATCACATTGATCTTCTGAGAAATCACATCAACACATGAAAATGTTATTACTAAAAACATATATACTAATAAATATGTTAGAGTTAAAACAAAAGTTTTGTTTAATTTTTCTGAATAAATTCTTGAAATTTCTTTAATATTCCCATAGCAACCATGTTAATTTTAATAAAAGAGTTGGAATTTAGACAGTGGTACAGTGGTATAAAGGTTAACCATATGCATCTTATTTTTAACTCTGACATTAGAATCTTCATTATCTGTTTTTTTGTTTGTTTGTTTGTTTTTCTATTCCTTTCCTTTTTAAAATTGGTTTTTCAAAACAGGGCTTCTTTGTATAACCCTGCTTCCCCTGGAACTTGCTCTGTATGCCAGGCTAGATTTGAAACCACAAAGATCTTCCTGGCTCTGCCTCCTGATTGCTTAGATTAAAGACACGGGTCACAGCTGCCTGGAAAGCTGTTTTTATTTTTTTAATTATGAAATATACAGTTAGGCATAACCTCACATTGGCATAATTTAGTCTCATGTTTTTAGTGTAATTTATGTTTTGCTAAGATTAGCACAAAATTTTATAATGAATAGTAATAAATGTCAAATATTTAAAGGGAAAAGGCAATTGTTTAAATATAATATAGGTCTATGTTTACAAATAATTTCTTAGAAATACATGTATTTGCTACTAGAAAAGACGTTAATTGACTGTTACTCTTCTTCTAGGGGGAAAGCTATACACAATTTCCACCAGTCCACATTTCCTTGCAGACTGATTTTGTCATAATGCATAATTAATTAAGGGGAAAATGCTAACATTTATTTGGTGTGGGAGAATTATCTGTAATCTGTCACTCATGTTTTAAATAAGCGCTCATTGGCCAGGCAGGAAGTATAGGCTGGAAAACCAGACAGGAAATAGAAATGATACAATGAGAAGAGGAGAATTCTGGGGATGAGGAAGTTGATTCCTCCCACTCCTGTCCAGCCTCCAAAGAAATAGGATGTGACCTGCCCCACTGGAAAAGATACTGGGCCTTTTGGCAAAAATAGTTCAGAATAATGGGTTAATATAAGTCATAAGAGCTAATAAGAAGCCTGAGCTAATAATGGGCCAATCAGCTTTATAACTTATAGAGATCTCTGTGTGATTTTCTTTGGGGCTTGCTGGCTGTAGGGTACCGGGAGGGACAGAAACCCCAACAAGCAGGCCCAGCTCAAGTTACATTTATTCATGCAGAATACTTGACATTTAAAGAAGACACTGACTTCTAAAGGACATCTTTTCTTCTTCTAGCTTTGCCAATATTTCCAAACCCTCTTTTTGTAATGTCCAGTGGATGATTCATATCTAGAACAAAATCTAAGTTAGTATAATGTAATAATCCCAAGTGGAATAAATGTGATTATATATTTCCACCTGGAAAAGAGAAATAGACAAGATATCCTGATAAATCTGGGGGGGGGGGAAAGGAAGGCAGGAAGGGAAAGAGGAGAAAATAAGGGTAGGGGGAGAAATCTTGAGAGAACAAGACAGTTGAGATGGAGGAAGAACAGAGAGAACAAGGAAAGAGATATTTTGTATGAGGGAGTCGTTATATGGCTAAAAAGAAACCTAACACTAGAGAAATTCTTAGGAATACACAATGATGACCCCAGCTAAGATTGTAGGCAATAGAGGAGAGGGTACCCAAAAGGACCTTGCCATGTAGTCAGACTGGTGACAATCTTAAATGTCACAATAGAACCTTCATCTGGCAACTGATGAAAACATAGGCAGAAATCTGGAACAGAGCACTGGACTGAGCTCCCAAAATCTAGTTCAAGAGTGGAAGGAGCGAGAATATGAGCAAAAAGGTCAAGACCATGATGGGTTCATCCACTAAAACAGTTTACCTGAGCTAACAGTATCTCACCAACTCCAGCTGAACCGGGAAGGAACTAGCATAGGACCAAACTAGAACTTCTGAATGTAGTTGACAGTTGTATGGCTGGGGCAGACTGTGGGGACCCTGGCAGTGGCACCAGGATTTATCCCTACTGCTTGCACTGGCTTTTTGGAACCTCATTCTCTTTGGATGGATGACTTGCTCAGCCTAGATATAGTAGGGAGATCTTTGCTCCTTCCCCCAAAGCATTGTGTCTTACCCTGTCTGGGGAGTGGATGGGAGGTGGGAAGGTGGAAAGTTTGAGAGAATGGGAAGAGGGGAGGAAATAGGAACTGGGATTGGTAGATAAAACGAAAAAAAAAAAAGTTTTTTTTTTTCCTTTAAAAGCAAATAGCCCTCCAGGGAAATAGAGCAAAAATGAATTTGGACTCAAAAAAAAAAAAATAGAAGCAAAAAAAAGAAGAAAGAAATTGCTGCTACATTTCTAGGATTTGATGACCTTGGCAGCATACTGTTGGAAAATGTCACGGTTTGAAATTTCAGTGGAAGGAAGAAGGGTAGGAAATTAGATCAGAGTTTCCTAAATGGAAGTAATGTAATAGTGCTGGTTTTTGGGGAAGAAGGGGCTGAAGTAACAATGGATTTTCTTGAGTTATGTTAGAATCCAGCTCTTTTAAAACCTTTTTGTTAAAGGGAAATACTTTTAATATATATGCCCTTTTTTTCTAAGCTAATGATGGTAATTTTGGGAAAAGAACAGTTTTTTAAGATTTAAAAAGTCAAGATGTTTATGATTAAAAAAATTTGCTCCAAAATAATAAAGCCTCTTAGTAAATAAAAATGAATAAAAAATGATAAAAAATTTATCATTTATGTGAAAAGGTTTACAAAATAATTACATGAATGCTAATATAAATTAAACTAGAATAAAAATTTTAAATATGAAATTAAAATATTCTGTCTAAAATTGTCTTCACCTTCACTAAAATTCAATCGTATATCAATTCTTTGTTAATTTTGCAAAGAACCACAATGCCCAAAAATTTCTCTGTGGAAATTTGTACAGGTTTTGTGCCAGTTCTTCATGGGGAGAAGGTGAATTTAACACCTAGACAATTTTATTTAGCTTGAATCTGCTGGAGAGTTTTGGATCATTCAATTTCTCTTATACTCCTCACCCCCGCATTGACTAACCATGTGATATAATGCTATCTCTAGACCTTGTCAATGAAATGCCTCACTTTTACAACTTACCTGAATTCAGTACATCAATGTTAGCATTGCAAGTGTAGATCAACTTTCAAGTAAACTTTTAAAAGGTTCTATTTTAAGATATATTTATTTTTGTATGTTTATATGTACACTAGCTTCAATCAGCTTTCACAATACCAAATAGAATGTCTGATCCTTTTGCTCTGGGGTTATTTATAGGTGTGAATATACCGGCCAAAAGATTTAGGGACCAAATTCATATCCTCTGTAAGAGCAGCAAGTGTTCTAACTTAGTGTGACATTTATCTAGCTCATGCATAGGGTTTTTATACTTGAGGATATCAACCTCATTTCATTTTTTTGTAGCATAAATACAGATCACTTTATGTTATATCCAGAAGGATAGTCACCAAAATGTCTCTTTTGTTTCCCTTTTTTTGTCTTCACTTTATGTTGGACAGAATTTTTCTGAGACAAACCAAAACAGGGTGGATGAACAGATGCATGGAGATTTAATGTTGATGATGTTAAACAGATAAAAGATAGAAGGATAGATATATAGATAGACAGATAGACAGACAAATTATGGACAGATAATGAAATGTGATTTATGAAATGGCCAATGCAGCTCTGAAAGTAAAAAGCATTGTACAAGTTGATGATCTAGGATGGTGGCAGGATGTGTTACTCAACACCAAAACATGGTGCCCAGGAAAGTGCACAGTGACATTCTAAGTTCAAGGAAAAAGTTCTTAGTTCACAGGCAGAACGAGACCTGGTAAGCACCCTGGAAAATGACACTAGTCAGGCTCATAGAGAGTAAAGATAGAAGGACTTCTGGCGGGACCTTGAAGGGAATGAAAGAAAAACTGTTCCTGACCCATGAGTTAAAACAGCAAATAAACTTGTCTTCTTGACACTATATGGGTCTCCAACCAAGTAGGTGGGTGATAACTTGTCACCTTAGTCTCCTATAGACTTCTTCAGGAAACCTCAATAACAAGCAGAATACTGTAATATGTTAAGTTTTGCGATTTTCAAAAATAAGTAAAGTTGTCATAAGATTAATCATGACAACTGAATTCTCTGATACATCATAAAATATTTTCTCAGTATTTAATAGTGCTGGCATAAATGGATGCCAACATGTAGAAGAATGAAAATACATCCATATCTATCACCATGAACAAAACTCAAGTCCAATATAAATCTGACCACACTGAACCTGATAGAGGGGAAAGTGGAAGTAGTCTTCAATGCATGGGCACAGGCGACCACTTCCTAAATAAAACCCCAGTAGCATAGACACTGAAAGCAACAATAAATAAATAGTACCTCCTGAAACAGAGAAGCTTCTGTAAAGCAAAGGACAGAATCTATAAGACAAAATTGCAACCTACTGAATGTGAAAAAGTTTATTCACCAACCCCAAATCAGACAAAGGACTGATCTCCAAAATATATAAAGAGCTCAACAAATTAGACATTAAAATTCTAAATAACCCAATTAAAATGGGGTACTGAACTAAACAGAGAATTCTCAACAGAAGAACCTCAAATGGCCAAAAGATACTTAAGAAAATTTTCAACATCCTGCCATCAAGGAAATGCAAATAAAAAATACTCTGAGATACCATCTTACACCTGTCATAATGACTAAGATCAAAACACCAATGATAGCTTATGCTGGGCAGGATATGGAGTAAGGAGAAGACTCACCTATTGCTGGTGGAAATGCAAACTTGTACAACCGTTTTGGAAATCAGTATGTTGGTTTCTAAGAAAATTGGGAATCAACCTACCTCGGAATCCAGCAATACCACTCTTGGTCATATACCCAAAAGATTCTCAGTCATACTACAAAAGCATTTATTCAACTGTGTTTATAGCAGTATTATTTATAATATCCAGAACCTGGAGTCGCCATGATGCCCGCATTCCAGACAGAAGCAGGCTAGAATCTCCCCGGTAAGCACACCTTGGGGTGCTATACAGATGATCAGAAATGGGCTAGTCCAGGTGCAAGAGCTAGCCAATAAGAGGCTGGAACTAATGGGCCAGGTAGTGATTAAATAAAGACAGTTTGTGTGTTGTTATTTCGGGGCTTAAGCTGAGCCATGCAGGTGGCCGGGTGCAGGGAGGACACAGCCAGCCGCCCCTATTACAACAAATTGGCGCCCACGTGCTAATGAACTCCACATAAAATCTGAGAGGGCTTAAAAAAAGAGAGAGAGAGAATTTAAGACAGCTTTTTGCTGTTTGTGGGTTGCGTGCCGCAAAGAAATTGTCCTGACTCAGCAACAGGAAAAAAACTGGCTGTTTTAAAATGCCGACTTTCTGGTCTGTGCTGCCATTACGATCTCTTTCTGGCTCCTGCGGGAGACAGAGCTTTTGAATGGAGCATTTGGAGTAAAGCTCTACGGCTTGCTTGATGGCAATGTGGACTGCTGTATGCCTGGAATTGTGCGCAGATCAGGGGCACCAAATGGCTCTGAGGCAGGAGCGGCTCAGCTCTGCCATGATGAACTGAGCTGGTCTCAAGCAGGAACTACCGTAATAACTGTAATAACAGCGCAGTTAAGGTTTCTACTGGACAGAACATGGCGGTACCGTATTACCTGTACATTGTGCAACTTAAGTTTTTAAGAAGTGCTTAACATTTTAAGAAATGCTCCTGGATATTAAAAAAATTGCAGATTCACAATATAACAGATTTCAGACATTAAAGACCTTTATGGATCACAGTGTTGGATGAATGTACGTAGGCTTGAAAAAGAAATAAATATATATAGAGAGAGAAAATAAAGTTAATGCCTTTAAAAATAAAAAGGTAAAGTCTTTAAAGAGACAGAGTACAGATACTTATAGATTAAGAGAAATAAAGTAAAAATAAGCCACGTAAAAATGGAGAATTCACAGAGAGTCTGGATTATGTACATTGTGTTTTCTTTAAAATTTTTGACTGTGAAGGAGCTAAGTACAGAAAGACATTTCATTATATGGGCTGCCAAATCGAACCAGAATGGATATCATGAGGGTATGACTTCAAAATTTGGGTCTAAGGATATGATGCTTCGGAAAGGGTCTTCTTTTGTTTTCACAGAGGATGAGACCCTGTGGATTTCTTCTATTCCGATTTGGTATGATAGACCACGCCCTCCTGAAAGGTTGCTGTGAACACCCTCAAAAAATTACTTCACTCAACTGCCAACTGAGATGACCCTGACACACAGGTTATACCATGAAAGACCTAATTAACGACGCCCCCGTTCAGCAGGAAGCAGTTTGGAGAGAAAACTGCGCCCATGTTCCCAAATAGGGTTTATAAACGTTTTTTTTTATATTTAAAGGGGGATATGATATAGATATAAATAATTTGCATTGATGTGGATTTTAAAGTCAATTTTGTTATATGTATATGTATTTCTGATCTTGATTAAGGTATTGTGATTATATAGTTCATTTTTAAAATGTAATGTATAATTAGGAAATATAGGTTGTTGTTGAATAATCATAAATAATAGTCAAGCTTGTAGTCATGTTAGATTTTTTAGATATACAGAGATACATTTCAGTTAGATAGACATTCTTCATATCTCTCAAAGATTGCAGAATATGGCATTTAAAATATTTTAATAACTTAGTGTTTTTCATGACAATGAGACACGTCTGCTCCTGACAGTGCCAATCTACTTCAAGAGGAAGATGGGCATTGAAGAGGCTCCTAATGGAGTTGGATAGCCATTGGGCAAGAGACTGTTCTTGCCTGGACTATTGCATAAACTGGACACAAAGAACCCGCAGAGAGGACTGCTGAACTTGCCTAAAGGTGAGATGGTCTTTTGGGGTTCCTGATTCATGAAAGAGTCTACGAGACATTCTGCAGGACGCAGGACACAGCAGAAAATGACTGAACTGTCTTTGGAATTTCCTGCTTCATGGAACTGTCTGCTGGATACTATGGGCCTGAAGGCCGAAGATAGATGCCCCAACAGTACAGAGGAACTTCGGGTGACTGTCCAGGCAGCGAGATGTCTCTGTCATTTCTAGAGTTCTCTTATTTCTTGTTTAGTATTATATCCTTCTGGAGTCTTTGATGGAGTTGAAGAATGGATAGATAGTTATAGTTTTCCTTAGTTATGATAAAAGATAAAGTAGATATAAATATTGTAACTGTAATTCTTACTTGATAACTGTTTTGTTATATGTGATTTTACTATGTTAAAGTTAAAGCTTTTCTTTTTTGTTTAAACAGAAAAAGGGGAAGTGATGTGGGAGTGTCATATATCAATCTGTTGATTTCATTGGTTCAATAAAGAAACTGCCTGGGCCCTGATAGGACAGAAAATTAGGTAGGTGGAGTAGACAGAAGAGGATTCTGGGAGAAGGAAGCTGAGTCGAGGGGAGTCGCCATGATGCCCGCATTCCAGACAGAAGCAGGCTAGAATCTCCCCGGTAAGCACACCTTGGGGTGCTATATAGATGATCAGAAATGGGCTAGTCCAGGTGCAAGAGCTAGCCAATAAGAGGCTGGAACTAATGGGCCAGGTAGTGATTAAATGAAAAAAAAATATCCAGAACCTGGAAACAACCCAGATGCCTCTCAACTGAAGAATGGATAAAGAACATGTGACACATTTACACATTATGTTACTACTCAGTGGTAAAAAAACAAAACAACCAAAAATAATGACACCTTGAATTTTGCATGAAATGGATGGAATTAGAAAACACTATACTGAGTGAGGTAATCTATACCCAAAAAGATGAATATAGTATGTACTCACTCATAAGTGGATACTAGCTATAAACAAAGGACATCGAGCCTATAGTTCATGATCTAGAGAAGCTAAGTTATTTGATGAACCCAATGAAAAACATGTATAATTCCATCTGGAAATTGGAATCAGGCAAAATTGCCTGATAAAATTGAGAGCATGGGGGTTGGGGAGAAGGAAGAGTAGAAGAGGAAGAGGAGGGGAGAGGGGAAATATTGAGGAGAGCTTGAGGGAATGGGATAGTCAAGATGGAGGAAGAACAGAGATAAGAGCAAGGAAAGAGATATCTTGATTGAGGGAACAATTATAGGGTTAGCAGAAACCTGGCTCTAAAGAAATTCCCAGGAATCCAAAAGGATGAACCCACCTAGGACCCTGGGCAATAGAGAAGAGGGGGTCTGATCTTGACTTGTACTGTAGTTAGACTGATAATTATCTTAAATATCACTATAGAGCCTTCATTCAACAACTGATGGAAGCAGAAGCAGAGACCCACATTGGTATACTGTACTGAGCTCCCAAAGTCTAGTGGAAGAGTGGAATGAATAAGAATATGAGCAAGGAGGTCAAGATCATGATGGGTTCAACTGAACTAATAGGAGCTCATCAATTCAGCCCAGACTGGGAAGGAACAAGAATAGGACCAAACTAGTTCCTCTGATTGTGGTTGACAGTTGAATTGCTAGGGCAGACTGAGGGGCCACTGGCAATGGCACCAGGACTTACCCCTCTTGCATGTACTGGCTTTTGGGGATCCTATACTCTTTGGGTGTATAACTTTCTCAGCCTAGATATAGAAATAAATGTACCTTACCCTCTATAAAGATTGGATTGGGGTTGGGGAGGGAAGGTATATGGAGGGAATAGGAGGAGGGAAGGGAGTGGGAACTTAGATTTGTATTTTTAAATATAATAAATTTAAATATATTTATATATATATATATTATCTTAGTATTTTATAGTTGACCTTCTTCTCACAATACTTGCAAATGTTTTTATTGTAAATAAATAAATATTAAAGCATGCTGTTAGTGTAACAGAAAGTTTGACTTCAATCACTCTTGTAACAATCTTCAGTTTTAAAATCCAAGAAAATAAATGACAATTTTATGGACTTCATCCATTTTGTTATGACAAAAAATGTGTTGCATTTTCATGTCACATATCTCTACATTTTTCATAATTAGACTTATATGTAAGATACTATAAAACTCAGATACAAGCTAAAATAGCAGTCAGATAAATCTACTTGTCATAAGTGAATGAGTGATATGTTAATGAAGAATATTATTAGTGTCTTCTTTCTTAGCTTTCATGAGATAGGTCTGTTTAGAAAAATACAGTCTCAACATATATGCAAGTTTGTTTTAAGAGCAACAGAAGAACTCACTACAACATTTCAAAGAGCTGTGATATCATTGTATCATTTCCTTGACAATTAACAATGAGGGACATATCTCCAAAATGAAAGTAAATACTAAAGCTAATCTTTCTCTAAAAATTCTATATGCAATACCAACATTTTCTTCAACACCCCCTAGAATTTAACCTTAAAGTAACAAATATATAGACAAAGAACATTTTAATATATGGGATCAAAAGTCAATGCATTAGACTCCTTGTATATTAGTAAAATCATCTATTTAAAAATCTGATTTTTAAAAAGGGCTTTAAGTAAATAAACATAAGGTCATAGAAAGATACAAATTTCATACTATTTGATTATAAAATATAACTAAAATAAAAACAATTATAGTGCTTTTTAGAACTTCACTATTAGTATTAAAGATATATGAATTAAAAATACAGTTAGCATTATTTTTCTCTTTACAATCATTACAGAAAAATGTTAAAAGTGGAAAGATTGCCATTACAATAGAGAGAGTTATGTGGCTGTAAACATAGATTGTTGAATAGAGACAAAATTAAGACTAAAGAACAGATTTTTTCTAAATGCATGTGAAATCAGTAACAAAATAATTTTCTATTTGATCTCAATATATTAAAAAGTAGTTCTTTTGTTTCTTTAAAATAACTGACAATGCAGGGTATAACAGAATGTGAAATGTTCATCGCTAGATAGAGATCACTATGGATAAAAGGAAAAGAAGTATTTGCCTTCCTTCCTTGCTTTGATGAGTTAGCCCTGTATCCTGGAGAGACAGCCTCCACACACAGCATTCTGTTCTCATAGCAACAGGGAATAACCTCAGAATCATCACAATGAGCTATGAAGACCTCATAATTATACAGTATTGAAAATTTATTAGCAATCAGCAATGCAGTGCATTTCTCCGGATTGAAAACAATTGCTTTCAGTAGATTGGGGTTGGGAAAGAAAAAAAAATGTATTGAACAAGTATTTTGGATGTGTTTATATAATTTAAGCCATAGGCCGTCTGTTCTATTTTGGTATTTCATTACAACCTCTTATTTATTTACATATTTGTATGGTAGGATTTTGGATGATGTCAAGGAATCAAATTTTGGGGGACACAGTTTGGTACTTAAGAACTGACAATATCATGACTGTACATAGAAGACCTGCATAATCTCAAAGCAGAACAAAATTTTGCTATGGATCCCGGGAGATTGATACTAGCTCCTACCGCTAATGAGGAGATATTGATATTTGGTTGCTTCTGAGCAAATGAGAATCAATTCTCTGTAAGGGTGTTACCTCTCATAGGTCAAGCATTTTGTAGTGCATGCCCAACCAATTGAACTTGATGATTTTTTTTATTTGATTTAAGAGAGCGTTTACTATTCAGAGATTTTTGGGTCCAATATCAATTTTATAATTTGGATTTTCTTACTTATATCATATTATGGGTCTTTTTTATTGGGAATTTATTTAATCTGTAAATTTCTTTTTGTGAATCAGTCATTTTCATAATTTTAATTCTACTAATTTTTGAAGATGAGATAGATATCTTTCAGTTTTTCTTTCCTAATCCCTTCAGATATTTCTATGTGTTTTTATTGTTGCTGTTACTGTTCTAGTTCTAGAAACCTTTCATCATCTTGTTTAGATTTATTTCAAAATATTTATTGTTATTGATGCTATTTGAAAGGAGGGTGTGTCCATTATCTCTTTCTTTGTGTATTTTTTGTGGGTGTATAGAAAGACTACTGCTTTGTAGGTTAATTGTGTAAACTCACACTTTTGTTCAAAATGTTGGTTTCTAGCATTTTCTTGTATTTTGAAGATTTTTCGTGTATAACACATCTTCTGCAGATGGAAATAATTTCATGCCTCTTCCTATTTATATCTTTTTAATGTCTTTCTCTTCCCTTATTGCTTCAGATATCTTTGAGCACTATATTAGAAAGGAATGAGATTTCAATGAGATTGCTTCCAGTTTTCCTCCATCCTGACAAAGAGTTATTGGCAACTAATGACTGTTGAGAAAAGGAGAATTGCCTTCTTCTAGGGATGAGATTCTTTATCAATTATCCAGAAAATAATGGTCAGCTGTAAGAGCATGTACACACACAACAAAAATGAAACACAATAGGTTTTATATATACATATATACACATACACATAAATATGTCTGTACATAAAAGTATATACTTGTGCATGCATACATGTGTTTATATGTCCACACGTATGTGGGTGTACACATTTCGGGATGACAAATAAGAAGTTATCAACAAAGTAGGAACAGGTTTGAAATTTAGGTAGATTTGAAGCAATGTGTTGATGAATGAACAAGAAATAGAAAAGTTTTTTTGTTTCATTTAAAAAAAACATTTTAAAATTAACTAATTAATTAAAATATAGAGAAGTCAAGTGGATAGGTGGGTATATATCTGGCAGGAATTTGAGTATGGTAGTGAGCATGATCAAAATATATTCTGTAAGTTCAATGCCAGCCTGATCTACAGAGCTTGTTCCAGGACAGAGAAGGCTACAGAAAGAAACCTTGCCTCAAAACAACAACAACAACAACAACAAACAAAAATAACACACTCCCAAGTAAAGAAAGAGAAATATATAGGTAAATCCCAATGATTACTCTTATAGCGCTACAATACAATTTAGGCTTTTTAAAGACTTAGTATATTTTTTTTAAAAAAATCTATCTCTCTCTATATATATATCTCTATATATATTGCTTTTAAAAACTACACAATTATTCATTCAAATGTGACTTTATTTTCCAATATCTAATAGCTGTACTAAAGGTATATCTTAAATTCCTAACACTATACCACAAAATTTAAAGCATAATCATAGGAAATCTTTATTATCTCAACTAAATATAACAAAGAGACAGAGGACAACCTTCAGAAGTCATCTTTCCCTTACATCTTGAGGGTTTCTAAAGACAAAACTCATGTATTCAGCTCTGTGTGCAAGAAATCTATTACATTTCACACAGACCATCTCGTCAGCCTTTAATTTATATATTTCTAATATTAAACCATATCAAATTTTGTTTTTAATGGCCTATTTGGTAAACAATTGGAAGGGCTAGAAGTAAACACAAGACAATGTCATCAGCAACAGTGGAAGCTGCGTTCAATAATTTTAAACTAAGTCGTCATTTAGACTGTAGAGCATTACACAGGTTATCTCTATCTGGATCAGGTACATTCACCTTAACATATACATTTTATCTTTAAATAAGTAATGCTATAACGAGAGGCTATTCAAATGAAAGATATTAGTCTTTGTTATCTATCCATACTTGATAGATTTAGTATAAATGTGCATGTTTATTTCCATTAATTACCCTTCCTTCAACTCCTCTTCCCTATCAATTAAAAAGCACGGCACATCAAGCTGAGCTTTTCCTCTTGCTTCAAGGATGGACAAGGTAATCCAGCATGGGAAACAGGTGCCCAAAAGCCAACTAAGAAGCAGGGACAGGTCCTGATTCCACTGCTCAGAACCTTACAAAAAATCCAATATAAACAACTGTCACACACATGCAGTGAACCTAGGTCGGGGACCATTTTGGGGTTAGAGAAAAACCTCATGACAGGGAAAACACCAGGAATCCTCAAAGATAATTCTAGCTAAGGCACCTAGCAGTAGTGGAGAGGGTACCTGAACAGCCCATCTACTGTAATCAGATTGGTGAGTACCCTAATTGTCTTCAAACAGCCTTTATCCAGAAAATGATTTAAATAAAAAAAAAAGAAAAGAAAAAAAAAAAGAAAACAGATGCAGAGATCCTCAGCCAAGGACTGGACTGACCTCTGGGAGTCTTGCTAAGGAAATGGAGGAGGGATTGTCTGAGCCTGGGGGTCGTGAGAGGAAAACCACAGAGACAGCTCACAGGAGAACTAAGACTAAAGTATTGTCACTTTCTTATAAACACTCTGGTTTGCACTGTGACGAAAAAACATTTTGGTTTAAAACTAAACTCAATTGTTCCTCATATTTACTCCAAATGATCGTCTTATATTATGAAGCTGTCAAATTAATAAATATTGACGTTTTGATTTCTATCTCTGATATGCCTGATGAATTAGCATCTTGGTCCTTCAGTGGAGCAGTAGGAAGATAATAGCTGTTAATGTTAGGATTGCTCCAGAGATTGTGAGCAGCGCATTATGGTGACTGATTGATAGCAATGGATACTGTCAGTTTCCTTTCAGCATTGGGGAAAGTCCCTCATAACCAATTTCTTTCTTTTATATGCAAGTATTTTTCAGTGTGTTTTAATAAAAACATCAGTTTTCTTTCTGTGTATTTGATATTGTTTGGGGAAAATCAAACCATTTTGATTATGTAAGTCACATTTTGATATATTTTTACATACACATTTGAGTAACTCTCCTTAACAATTTTTCTAAGTTATGCCATCTTACTTCATCAGAAAAGTAAAGCATACTTATATATAACTATTTATACCAGGTATCAAAACCATTAGACAAACACAAAAGTCTTAACTTTTGCAACAACTTTAACAAATCATTTTTTGTTAAACAAGTTTTGGCAAAGAGAAAAATCTGCTTTGCTAGCAAAAATTGTAAAATATGACAAAAAAGATGAAATACAATTTCTACATGATTTAGCAACTCATAAAATAGAAAAAAATAAATGATAATTATTGCAGACACGAAGTAAGAGCCAACACGCAGAATTCTGAAGAAAATATTTCCTGAGATCATTCAGTTCAATGTCTTACCTCAATTCACAGTTTAACCTGAATTTTGTCACGAGGAATGAAACCTACACAGTATAACATATATGTAATTTTTGGAAAAAGGGTATGCCTTTAGCTCAGAATTTGCTTTCACTGTCTTTATAATACATGAGAGACTATAAATGTTAATTTTATCTTTTTCTTAAGTAGTATTCTTATACATATGCAATAGATGAACTGTAAAAAAACTGACAGTTGATTGCACTCATTTTTTTCATCTTATAACATGATGAGATGACATCATCCCTTTTAACAGTTACTTTTCACCGGAAAGAGAGGCTGAATTTTCCTAAAATAACTTCCAAATTATTTCTACCCTAATGTAATTGCTCCTGTAAACATAATGCTTGTCTGGTTTATTGATCACACTTATAATGGGTTTTTTATATCTTTCTGGTCTTGACTACCTTTCATTGGAACATTAACTCACCCAATTAAAACATTTTATTTCACTAAACCCTATCCTAATAAAATATAACCAACTTTAGAGTTTTCCTTTAATATCTCCAATAACAAACCAGTAAATTTGGATTTACTGACTGCAAATCTTAGTTGAATTCATGGGAATGGAATAAGGCAGGTTTGTGCATGCATTTAAATGGAACTGTTTTTGAAATTAGAGAACTTATTCATTTATATTTAGTTCAGTTTCACACTAGTAGACTCTCTTATTTTTAATATGGTAATTATATTATGTCATTACATATTTTATGGTTTTGTTTATGAGTGTGAAAAATATTTGAATATTAATATAATTTTGAACATTATCTACATTATCCATGTGATATAGTAAGCCATGAAGACTCACATTTTTTCCTATCAGTAACATTATATTACCAGAAATATTTAATGAATTGAAAATAGTTATGCCATCTGCATTTTTTGCTATATTTGACTTTTTTTATTTTTAAAGTATTTTTCTAAGTTTTCAAGTAAGATGAAATTGGGTTGTAGAATTACAAAAAAAATTTAGGTATTGTACTAACCTGCAAGAACTATACAAAGCTAATGGATATAAACTTTATTTCTAAATGATCAGTATGTTAAGTATGTGCCAAAGGTCCAGTAGGCAATTCTTATTTACAAGAAAATTAAATTATTGATTTAAATATAGCCCTAGAAGATAAGAGGTTGGAAACCTTACAAACTATTTACAGGAATAATGGGAAATTTTGGCTCTGAAAGATGACTCACTGATTAGGAATGCTTGTACTAGCAGAAAACCTGGGTTCAATTACAAACACACATATGGGAGGGTACAATCATCCATAACACTAGTCCAGGGATCCAAGACCTTTTGACCTTCTTAGGCAACAGATATCCCTGTGGTATACAGACATATATAAAATGAATATACTCAATAAACTTAAATAAAAATAGAATAAACCATTGGAAAAATAATCAATGATGACAAAATTTAGAAGTTACCCCTGTAGTGATCCGGCAGGATAGGGAGGAAGTCAGGAAGGCAAAAGTGTGGTGGACATTGTTAAAATTGAGGAAAATATGAAACAATAAAAAAGATAATCCATTGTGGTAACAATTTCATATATATTGAAAACGAAAGAGAAAATTTTCAACAGTAATTCATCACTTATAGTATAATGGTAGGGAATTTCATATGATTTAATGAAAAAAGCCTAAAACTACTGCATTACTTTGCTTTGTTAAAGAATGACAAAATATCAGAAACTGGTTCATTTATTGAGGATAAAACTTCACTTGGTATACTACTCTGGGAGCTGGAAAGTCTAGGGAAGAGGATGAGTCTGGAATGTACTGTTGCATTTCATCGTAGAAGAATATGGGGAAAGAAAATATTGTACAGCGAGAGAATGGAAATTTGGAAAGACCGAGAAAGGGAAATAAAAATGGATTGCAGGAACAAAGAACAAAAAAAGGAGGACAAATGATGAGTTAGATGGAAGCAACAGTGTTTACCTTAAACTCAACATTTTATCAGTTGTTTATGCAGTACAGCTGTATTCCTTTGGCACTGCTGTATTATTAGAGATTGCTAGAGTTGAAACCCTAACTGTCTAATCAACTCTTTAAAATACCCTTGTCAAGTTAAGTCCCTGTTGATGAATACACCATCGACTACATAAACAGGACTCAGACACGCTTGAGCTCAAACTGATCTGAATGCATCCTGTCTTAGGACTTTTTTGTCATGTTACAGAAGGCATCATGAAACTTTCCAGATGAAGGAGGCAACCAAAAGTTCTATCCAGCTATAATGGGAAAAATCCACTGACTTGAAAAAGAATGAGGAGGAGCTCATGAGACTGTTCAGAGGAAGTAAATAATTTTAAAAGAAAAAAAAAGAAGCAAAATAAGAGAAGTGAACACATGGAATACATTTGAATTATTGAATTTTATTTTCAAAAATGTGGATATCAAGTAGGGAGAAATTGCCACGAAATTATTTGTTCCTTCTGAGTTCTGGTGATATTGGTGATCAAGTGCTGCCCTCCTTTTTATTGTCCTCTCCCCTTTGCCTTCTTAGGTTGATGTCTAGCCCATGACTGCAGTTTTGACTATTTTACCATTCAGTGATGTGAAATCTCTGCAAATAGGACAGGAAAATGAAATGAAATCACTTGGACCTTTATTTCCTTAGGACAAGGATTAGTATTCGTACTTTACCTCTCCTCACTGACATCATTAGTGAGCTAATTATTTTATTTAAATTTATATTATTATTATTGTTATTGTCATTAATAGAGCAAAGTCTTACTATAGACCTGGAACACACTGTGAGGACAGAATGTCTTCAATGCACATGATTTCTCCTGCTTAAGCATCCCCAGTGTTAGGCCTATAGATGTGAGGCCAACGCCTGGCTCATTTGTCATATTATTTTAAAGATATAAATGTTGTTATGAATCTTTTACCAGTTAGTCCTACATACTGTGACAAAAGATTCATCTTGTCAATGAAAAACATAACTGGATTAATTTAAACCTTGGTATATTTAGTGTTCTACATTCTCAACATATCCAGATTATTTTTAATACTGATTTTCTTATTATTACTAAAAAATTGTGCAATGTATCCCCTGCCTTTAAGCTCACGCCATTTCTATGAATAACACAAATTACACTGAGTTTTGCTCTAATTGTAGTGCAGATTTCCATACAAGCTAGTTCACGTTTTCAACATAAGAAGAGACGTCCGTGCAATGAGCACATCCCCTCTCAAGTGATTAAATTGTGTACTTCTGCTAGAGAATGATTTGATTCTTAACTTTTATCTGTCAAACAATAAATCTAAAATTCACAAATTTAAAAATGAAAATAAATTCTTAAAATAAATGCCTTTACAGCATGTGCTAAGTCAGGTCTTTTCTTTCACTTTTATTTAGGTATTTCTGATATGTATGTTTAAATACATATTTATGTTTCTCTTATGTGTGTATATGTATAAACAGAAATCCATGCTACTAATATTGATATGTGCTTTCATTAGACTACTTTTTATTATTCAATCTATTTGCTGTTTTTGAGATATATTTTATAGTGTCTCACAGGTGATTGTATTTCATATGTAATATTTTTCTAAATGAACATGAACATTATATTTCATAATATACCTATGTATGAAATTTACCTATTCATTCTTTAATATTGTACATCTATTTATACTATGCTATTTTTAATATTAGGGAAAGAAAACCTGAAGCCTCAAGTATATTTAACTGTGAGTACATAAACTTAAATCTTTATTTTCAAAAAAACAAAGCTGAGATGCAAAATGTGCAAGATTGTTTATGTAATATTCTTGCAAAGTGTTTCATATGGCCATTTAAAATTCGATTCTCAACAACATTTGGCATTATTAGAAGGTTATGGTTAAAATATGCTAATAATGTGTTCATCAGCTTTTCCATTTTTAATTAATGAGATGAAGCACAACTTAATTGATTATTTTATCCCTTCTTCTTTAGATCATTTCCATAATTGTTTCCCTATTCTATAATTGAGTTGCTATTATTTTCTTCACTTGTTTTGCAGGAATGAGTTTTGCACCACAGATATCAATCTTCTCTGAGACAAACATGTGTCCTTTCAGTCTGCTGCCTATCTTTACACTATTTGTAGGTCAATTAGAGTTGGATTCTGATGTGACTTTAACTAACTTCGCTTTTCACTCTTCCTCTTAAAGTCTTTAATTTTTCCTACACAAACGCCAATAGCAAATTTATTCTAATTTTTAGATTTTCCTAGTGTTAAAGCAATGTGGTTGTGTTAACATTTTTATGTTTTATTTAGAAACTTTCTTGTCCATTCAAGGACTATAGGCATTGTGATATTAACTTTCCCAATTATTAATTTATAACTATAATGTTAGTAATATCCATTTATTAGAGTGATTACTTGATTTATTGAAGACAATTCACAAAAAATAGTGTTTGTGAATTGTATAAAAATATTATGTTGCACATAACTACTCCTTTAAATTTTTTCAAATTTTTTCTTTACTTCTGGAATATATTATAATATTTAATTTATATTGTAATATATATCTGGAGCTTATAAAAATGATCATTTTTCTCTGTCTTTATATTGTACTCTATTTCACAATAAATAATCTGGTTAAATCTGAGGATTAAGAATTATTTGAGCTAAAAGTTAAACCTTAAAATAGATAAATTGTTAAAGACCAAGTAGTAAATAGTAATTCAGTGATGACAATCGAAATCATTAAAAATTAGCAAAAATATAACTGCTCATCAAATTTTAATGTTGGAGGTGGAAGTTTCCTGTCTAGGAGTTGCTTGGTTCCAAATGCTCAGCAACCACTTCCCAAAGTACCATACAGAATTTTAACATTACTTATAAAAGATTCACAAATAGCTTCTACTTATCAATTGTTCCATCAATAGCTCAGGCTTAGTGTTAATTAGCTCTTTCATTTTAAGTTAACTTATTTTCCTTATTTATGCTCTACCATGTGGTGAAACGGTTTGCCCATCATCTTGCTCTCTCTGCATCTGGTTGACATACTAGCCTGTGGTGGTTTCTTTGATAACATGACATATTCATCTCCTGCTCCCTCTGTGTCTGGTTTGTAACTACTGACTCTGCCCTTCTCCTTCTCATCATCTTTAGTTTAGTAGTCCCACTATACTTCCTGTCTGGTTATTGGCCAATTAAACCAATTCAAGTGACAGGTCTTTACTGTGTAAAGAGGATTATTTCACAGCTATATATAAAAATAATATTTAATATTTTCTCAATATTCTTCATAAGAAATATCTTTAAAGTAGCATATAAAGATAGTTCTTTGTATTCTTTATCAAATTAGTATTAATTGTTATTAACACTGTTTTATATGTTATGTATTTGACAATTTGGAACGCTCATAGAAATATTCTCCAAAGAATTGTTGGATGTTAAACAAAAGTTCCATTCACCATTGTAGTGAGAGTCATAAGATTATATACATATTAAGTGGTGTTGGGGAGAACTGACTCACAGAGTTAGGGATATAAGGAGCTGATAAGTGGCCATACACCTCTTGATGACACCTTATTCAGTCTTTACATCCCAAGGGAGGACATACGACTTCTCTCTCTTTTTTAAGAGATCATGTGCACTGACAAGAAGCCACACATTAAGACTGGTACCCCAAAGCTATTGGTAGAATCATTTCCCACAACACACCTTGGCAAAAGTATGACACTAGAGTAGACTGTAGTCAATTCCAATATAAATAAAACTATTGTTCTTTTTAAAAAGAGTCTTTTGCTTTGTAATATTCTCTGTGTTCTGCTAAATGGTATTGACAGTACATAGATAAACTTGAGTTATTATTGCTTTAGGTGTGAACCAATAAAATACTGACTACAACTGGACAATATATGTACTTAAAATTTAACTTAAGTTGGAATGGTTAGATGGAACTAGCCATTCAGGTGAATCACTGTGGTGTTTTGTTTTTTATTTTTTGTTTCTTTTTCTCCTTCTTTTCCATAACTGTTTCCTGGATCCTCAGTGGATATGTTAATATTCAATTAATATATAATTTCCTATATTATGCTTAGATACAGTCACTATTGTCAAATAAAAAAATGCTAAAAGGAAAGCGGACCATTTCTTTATTATACTAAAAACAAACAAAAACAATGGTATCTCAAGTTCAAATTTGAAGTTTATACAAGAGATTGAGTACGCTTTTATTGTTTTCAAAATTAACCAACTTTAGGATGAAGAGAATGATCCAGAAAGTTAAGAATGATAAATTGCTTTGTGTTCACCAAGTCTTATTGTTTTAACTGCATTTGTAACTGTTCCAAGGATCAATGATCACTGACATCTATACCACTCTCGCATCTTTTCTCTATGATTTGTTTGATACTGCCATGCTAAGTCACGCCAAATTTTCTACTTCCCAATATGTTTATTCAGCATTCCTGCTGAAACGCCATCTCAGTGACAAGCATCTTCAACTTGCTCGCTCACACAGCCTATTCTATTGTTCAGAACTTTACTTTCAACTTTCTTGACATCTCAGTAGTAGAAATATTAGCTCAAATTGCTTTGTTTGCAACCGCAAATATATTATATCTATTTTATAAAGTTTAAAAATGTGAATATTGGCTTTTCAAAATTGCAATGAGAGCTAGCAAATGAATGTAGATATCTGGGTGAGTTAGTCTATAATGTGCATTTATTTCAAACTTCACATTTCATTGATTATATTAAACTAACTTATTTAATTACAGAAACATTTGAGATACACAGGGAGAAATGTTTTTAAATAATTAACTTCTTTAACAATTTAATTCAATGATATAAATGGTGTAATAGAAATAACAGTGATTACTATTATCACATATACAGGTGTAAAGATTTCATCAGATTGTATTAGGGATATCTAATTTACTAAGACCTAAGCAGTGATTAGTATAACAGTCATGTTCAGTCTAGGGTATTTTTTGAAAAAGAAGATAGAATGAATTTATTTACCTGTCAATGATTTGCTAAGTGGGTAACTTACATTGATCTGAATGAGTGAAACAGTCATAACTTTTAGTGAAATAAAGTCTTATGCTAAAGTTGATGGGGTTTCTTATAGAGTTTGGCTACTTTCACTTTAGGAATCCTCAACCAGTTTTATGTTTCAGGGGAATAATAGAAGGAAAAAACATAGCTTATTCAGAATGGAAATATTTGTTATATATACTAAACAAACTTAGACGGTCCTTCTCTTGCTAGACAAGAACAAAATAATTCCCAAAGGTAGGGATGTGACTACGATTAGTAGCAGTTTAGGTTCTTTTGTCTGTTTATGAATAATAGTTGCCATTTTGCTGAAATAATTCACAGAAGGATCAGTTCTGTGAATAAAATATTGGATCTGATATACCTGAACAGGCAAAAATTACATTATTCAAGACCTTTTTCCTCCTGTATTTGAAACAGCAAACTCAACTCTAGTGAAGGAAAAGGTTGGAAAAATTTTAAGTTTATTTAATGTGAAAGCTTTTGAAGGCTGTTAGTGGGAAGGAAGAATGACAATAAAATTATTCAATCTGTGTCTGCTTAATTATGTTCATCAAATTCAGGTTTCTTTTCTTCAATGCAAAATGGAGACAGGGAAGTATCTTATTTTAATATTTGAAGTGTGTATGTGTGTGTGGCATGTAATATATTCCTGAGTTGTAAATCTGGCAAGACACAGGAAGGGTATTTACATCTCATAGGAGGAAAAGAAGTAGTATAAGCATGATTTATGATAATTGTATGATCTTTTAATATTGTAAACTATAAAATATTTTCTATTTAAAATAATGTGAGAAAAGTCTTTCAGTTTAATGAGAACATATTTTGTATGTAAACATTTGAGAGTTTACCAATAGGTACTCCTCAGTAGTTGAAGGGAGGTGAAGATCTGATGATTTTTGTGCTGCACAATTTCATTTTTAGCAGTACTTCCTTCTGGAAGAAAGCTAAAGATGATGTCACCTGCTCAATATAAGGAAAGAGTGGAGAACACCTTTCATATTTTATTTTCCAATGACATTTGACCTCATTAAAGCTATAGTCTTTATTTTAAAGAACAGATTTAGGAGAATGCTGTTGTTTAGGGATATTTTAAATTCATTTTAAAGTTGGCCTGCATGCTTCATCAGATGATAACATTTACTGTGTCCCCACTTTCTCAAAAGTGCCTGGTTAAATCTGTTTAACTAAATATAATTTGAAAACAGGATATTTCACACAAAGTGTATGTTATATAATAAATATTCTCAGTTATTAACTATTGAAAGACATACATTTCCTAAATCATTTCAAGCACCTAGGTTATGGAAATTAAAATATTCAGTAAGAGGTCCTGTATTTTTGAGAGTTCAAGGATGTGTAAAAAGATAAATATTCATTATTCATTTCAGTTATGAAAGAATAGTCTACTAATTTTTATGAGTTACATCATTCTTTTTCAATTTATTTTATTTTATAGAGCTATACATTTTTCTCTGCTCCCCTCTCTGCCATTTCCCTTCACTCCAACCCTCTGCCTAGGTCTCCATGCTCCCTATTTACCCAGGATATCTTGTCTTTTTCTATTTCCCATGTAGATTAGATCCATGTGTGTTTCTCTTAGGGTCCCCATTGTTGTCTAGTTTTCTGGGATTATGATTTGTAGGCTAGTTTTCTTTGATTTATGTTTAAAAACCACTATGAATGAGGACAAATGATAATTGTCTTTCTGGGTCTGAGTTACCTCACTCAGTATGAAGAAAATTTCAGCCCCATCTTTGTGGTAAACTAATAACAGAAAATTTACTGAAGGTAAGAGAAAGTGGCCCATTTCTTTGAACAACCTAAATCTGGTTGGATCATCAATGGATAGATGGATAATACACTGACTCCTCTCTTTAAATGTTTCAGCAGTAAATACTACAATGGTGTGAGAATGGCCAAGCCAAGTCATTTATCATTCTAGATTTGACAGTTGATGACCTAGTGCAGGAATTTCTTTATTTGTTAACCCCAGCAAAACAACAACTGATTGTCATCAAGAAAATGTATGGTCCTCCTATTGTTATAGAAGGGCACATACACATCTCCAGACTAATAAAAATAGGGTAAGCTTGGGAAGTAATTTGGGGATAATCACCAGATGGGAGAGCCTAAACAGAAATAGAAACAGAAACCAACTTAGAGTCAGTACCATTGCCAAAGCACTGGAGTCCCCTTTTCTTTCAGAGAATTTTTTTAATACTTGAAGCATGACAATAAATTCATTCACTTTTCTTTTTTCTTTCATAAGCAGTGATGCTTCTAAAGAACTACGGAAAGTAACGATTTGAAATCTTTAGCATACAAATTTAATGTATGTATTTAAAAATGTACTGTATGGGCAATAAACCACAGGCGACTGTCAAATGTTCCCTATTATCCTGTCATCAGCAATTACATATTTTTGTTTGTTTTAAAATAGTTACATAAGAATCTTATAAATTCTCTAAAAGTTTGTATAATTTCCTGGCTTTTCAAAACAAAGTATGTCATGTTTTTAAAATGAATTCTATTGATTTATATAATGTGCAAACCACAAATGACTCTCACAGGAATTATTAAAATTAATTTTTTCAGATGCACAACTGAGTTGTTCACAAGCCATATCTAATGGTCTGTCTTGGGAATAATTCCTGGCAATCAGTACTAAGGGAAATTATCCCCAGCTGCTATGAATTAGGAGTTACACAGGTGGTGTTCATCGATTGGAAGAGCCTAAAGAGAGTTACAGTCAGAGCCAAGACTGTGTAAGTTCTCTTTGTCAAATTACTGTTTCTGAATTCTTTTTTATTTTATTTTATTACTTTAAAAAAATACCAATCCAAATTCTCACTCACACTCTCCACATATCTTCCCACTCCACCCCCTCTAGTCCTAAGAGAGGACAAGGCACCCTGCCCTATGGAAAGTTCAAGGCCCTCTACTACATCTAGGTTGAGCAAGGTATACCTCCAAAGAGAATAAGATCCCAAAAAGCCCGTACATGTAGTAGGGACATATCTCAGCGTGACTGTCAGAGTGACTCCTCAGTCTGCCCTAACTGTCAACCAAATTCAGAGGGATTAATTTGATTCCATGCTTGTTCACTCCCAGTCAAGTTGGAGTTGGTGAGCTCCCATTAGCTCAGGCAAACTGCCTCATGGTCTTGACCTCCTAGCTCATATTCTCACTCCTTCCACTCTTCATCTGGACCTTGGGAGTTCAGTTCAGTGCTCAGATGTGGGTTTCTGCCTCTGTTTCCATCTAATGTTGGATGAAGGTTCTATGGTGATATTTAAGATATCATCATAGAACTGACTTCATCATCAGTCTGACTTCAGGGCAAGGCCAGTTCAGGCACCCTCTCCTCTATTGCTTAGGGTCCTAGCTGGGGTCATCTTTGTCGATGCCTGGGAATTTTTCTAGAGCCAGGTTTCTTGCTAACCCCATAATGGCTCCCTCAGTCAAGATGTCCCTTTCCTTGCTCTTATATCTGTTCTTTCTCCATCTTGACTATCCCATTCCCTCAAATTCTCCTCAAACCTCCCCTTCTCCCCTTCCTTCTACCCCCAGCCTCCATGCTTCCAATTTTGTCAGGCGATCTTGTCTGATTTCAATTCCTAGGTGTGTCTATATATGTTTTCTTTGGGTTCACCTTTTTACTTAGCTTCTCTAGGATCATGAACTATTCAGAAACAGTTTATGGTGTGTACTCATAAGTGGATACTAGCCATAAACTGTTTCTGAATTCTTAAAAAGGAAGTTTCCTGTTTGTGAGAAGGACCCTTACATACTCTTTCTTCTTTCAAGCATAATGAATGTGTGTGTATAAAACAAAATAAGTAGTTTTGCATTTTGATTTAGGAAGATGGATCAGTATAAAAAGAGATTACCCGACATGAATGAGGAACTCAACTCCATGCTTAACATCTATGTAAAAGACAGGTGTAGTAACAAGTACATCTTATCACAGCTGCAGGGATCTTTCTGGGCAGCCACTCTTCCTGAATGAGAAGTCTTGAGGTCCAATGAGAGAATCTCTCCTTTAAAAGTGGGTAAAGGAGATATAAGAAAGCAATCACTATTGCCCTCTTGGA
The DNA here is from genome assembly GCA_963919715.1 of Microtus obscurus. Lineage (NCBI taxonomy): Eukaryota > Metazoa > Chordata > Mammalia > Rodentia > Cricetidae > Microtus > Microtus obscurus. The sequence continues at coordinate 502,859 of CAWTZC010000100.1, read as the reverse complement.
CTTAATACACATTAGAACATTTGCACATCTGTAAACATCTGTAAATGTGTGCCCATGCAAAAGCCTTTTCTTCCATTTTTTTTATTTTATTTATTTATTTATTTTTTATTTTATTTTTATTTTATTTTCCACTTCTTCCAATTTTTAAATGTGCGACTGCTGTGCCTACATGCTGCAATAAAACCAGCTTTTAGGAAAACATAAGAATAAATGCAACAGATTGGGACCCCTGGCAGGGGGACCAAGATTTATCCCTGGTGCTTGAACTGGCTTGTTCAGTCTATATATGGGCAAAGGGCCATGGTCCTGTCTCAAAGTGATGGGCCAGACCTTGTTGACTGCTCATGGGAAGCATTGCCTTCTTTGAGGAATGGATGGGGGGGTGGGGCGAAGGGAAGATAGAAGGAGCAAGAGGAGGGGAGGGAGTGGGACCTGGAATTAGTATGTAAACTGAGAAATGATTGTTTTAAAAAATACATAAAAAGAACAAAGAGTAAATGCAACTATTCAAAATAAATTTAACTATTTATAATAAAATGTGATATAATAAGATGCAGTCTTTGTTTGGAATTTACATAATTAAATTTCCTCAGAGAGTTATTTTGGGCTACTTTCTGAAGTTTTTACCAAGAATGTAATAAAATAAAACTATTTTAAAATGAGATGCAAAATAAAACTAAAATCATGAGAATACTATCACAGAAAAGTTTGCTTGCTAAATTGAAATAATTTGCAATTATAGGAAAATTATGAATTTCATGATGACCAGCAAATTATGTTCTCCTAAATGGTCTTTGACAGGTTTATTGCCCAACTACATAGCCTGAGAAAATTCACACTATCTTTTCTTAAAACAAATAATATAGGATTGAACTGAAGAGAAATGCATATAGACGAAACCACTTATACTGAGATTTTCTAATTAAAAAAGCAACTTTATTCAAATAAGTCTTTCTCATTGGATATTTTATCAGAGAGCTTCACCAACTCAGTGATAAGTTCAGATCCCATCAAAGAAACATCTCAAGTTAGGAAAGAAAAAAATTCTGAAAGGTTTTTATCTGGACTTTATTATGGATTTTAATGACAGTGGACATTTCTTCCCATTTGAAAAGGGGCAGCATAGGTGAGAGTACGGAAAAAGGAGGGGCCATATAATCTGTAGAAGCTGAAAAATATGTCAGCAATTATAATCATAAAGCACCTATTTCAGTGACAAGCAAAAGGCAAAGGATGGGCGGGACTTCAAGAATCTCATTTATTACTTCCTCATGCTTGCCTGGTATTGGCCAACCTCTTCAAGAAGTCAGGTAAAACGCTGAGAGATGATGGCATGCAGGAACAGAAATGGATGCTCATGCATACAGAGTAAACCCTGGGAGAAGCCAAACACGTGTCACACAGAAAGAATTAGTAAATATTTAGACATGGTGGAAAGTAACAATATTCTGAGAAAAAGGTCATTTTCTGGATTTCCCAAATTTTATTTAATTGTGTTGCTATTGTTTACCTCAAAGTTCTGTTCTCAGAGACTAGACTTTATTTGCTGTTGTTGTTATTCTGTTCTCTCTCTGTGTGTGTGTGTGTGTGTGTGTGTGTGTGTGTGAGTGTGTGTGAGAGAGAGAGTGAGTGTGTGTGTATGTGTGCATGTGTGTTTGACTGAGAAATTCAAGTATAACACAATTCAGGCATATGCACACAAATTGATGTCAAGATCAGAGGTTGAGAACAGTATTTTCCTTAGCACCTCCTATTTTGTTGAGACAGGGTCTCTCTCTCATTGAACCTGAAATATGATTCGACAGTTTGGCAAATAAATTCAAGAGGTCTACCAATTTTGGCTTCCAAGATAAATTTTTACTAATGTGCGTTGTTGTGTACAAAATTTTACACTGCTCCTGGAGTCTTACTCGGTTATATACTCTTGTGTCACTGACACTTCACTATGCAAACTATTTTCCCAGACAATGTGCTGTGTTTTATGTGAACCACAATTTTAGTTTCTTTTTTTTTCAATTTCTTACTATATAGAAATGGGTTAAATCCCTTAGTCTCTCTAAATGAAATAATCTCATTTATCAAATTTTAGTTCTCTAAACATTTTTAAAAGCAGACCTATTTTTAAACTTCTATCACAATATTTTAGGTTATTAATTTGTACACATAGACACATAAACACACATGGAGAAAAAAGCTCTCACACACAAAAACACATACACACACAAGCATGCCACATATATACACAAATCCACACAAACAACTGACACCTGGACAATAGAATAAGAATCTAAATGCCATTACTGACATAATGAATTATAGGCACCATGAAAAAAATAATGAACAAATACTGTAAGCAATAGCTATCTAGAGATATCAGGATTAGTTGAAGAGAGATTTTTGAAATTTTGAACACAAGGATCTCCTTATCCAGACTTGCTGAGCACAAACCTGTTTCAAATTATCTCCCTGAGCATTGTGTCTGAATTACTCACAGAACTCCCTTTGACACTGTAAACCTTTTCATGAGGGGCACAAAAGATCTCCTTCCCATTTTCAAGTGATAGTGCTAACCTAACTCTTTGTTCCTTCACTCTAGGGACAGTTGGTAGAGTATTATTAGTGATTTCTCTTTGGTTTAATAGTTTGAGCTCTCTTCTATACAAGGACTGTGAAAGATTTTGTGAGAACACATTCTTCTTCTATGGCAACAGTTTTCTTGAGTTCCTGGCTCCTGGAGAGTTCACCAGTAGCCATGGTTGACCTTTATCTCAATATACAATGTACTGTTCATTCAGAGTGAAATGTACAATGTTGGTAATCATTTTCTTTTGAAATAATTTTCGTTTGTCAAAGACAGGTGTAAAGAGCAGGAACAACCTCCAGGAATACTTAAAGACTGTATAGACTGCTTTTCAAACTATTCAATCTTTTACTTACAAAGACCTTTTTTAGACTGCAAATCTCATGCCAACTGCCTCAAACAGACTATGAAACAATGCTCCCCATCAGTCAGTTTCCATGTGGTGTTGAATGAACACAAAATTATGAGCTGAAAGTTTGAAAATAAGCCTACAGAGAGAGTGTCACTTATGAAGGTCTCCAGAAAGAATCTCTCAATAATTTAGAATTTCTGTTATTTGGATGTTATACTTCCCCAAATATGAAGCCACATAATACATTGAAAGGCTATATTTAATCCTCAAATATCTAAAATAATCTTCCCCTTAATGTGAGGCATTTTAGGTGGCTTTTAGAGGTTATTTTACAATGCTGGATCATGATGCTATACCTTCACATTCACTTCAAATTTAAGACTTTTGTTTTGCTCACAAAATTTATTTTTGCATTTGTCATAACTATGTTATTCAACAGAGATGGGTTAAGTCCACTGATTTAGATCTTATGACATTTGTCAACAATAATCAAGACTTCAAGAAAAATTATAAGGCCTGATGGCAATATTGACTTTAATAACACTTTTATTAGAAGTTCTGGGATTTAACAAATAAAAGTGAATATCCAGCAAATTTCAATTTTAGACAGACTCCTTCCAATATTACTACTTTAAATATCACATTTAAGATAGATATTATTGTTAACCATTATTTACTTGATCCTGGTTGTAAAAGATTATATCTTCAGGGCTTTTGTCTGATACTATTGCATTTCTACTCTCTGAAAAATTGACTGATGGATTGTACTAACCTGATCACATTACAGACCAAATGTTAACTGTCTAAAGTATCTCAAATAGTGCAAGGTGATATAAGTATTGAATACATATATAGAGGAATGACTTGGGAATTATATTAATCCTAACAACTATAAAGAGAGTACTGCATACCCTAAGTTATATCAATGACCAATGTGAGAATTTTATCACTAGAGACCTTAACAGGGCAGACTTATTATAGTTTTTAACAGAATGATTCTCATGATATAAATTACTTTCTTCAGTGTGCACCTTGAAGCTGTAGTACTTTCCACTCCAGCAAATATCTTGAAATCATGAGGACAATATTTAGAGCTGTCATCACAGGCCTACTAAGATCTTTTAAAAACAGATTAAAAAATAACCTGTGTTTCTTATGGATACTTTCAATTTCCAGGTTTCTGTGTGTTTAAGAAAGATAGTTAATTTTTGCCTTACCTATGTAATTCATGGTTTTCGTGTTTATCCTAGAAAGATAGAGTAATTAACAATATTTAAAACAAATGAAACTAAGAACTCAAATTAGAGAGCTCTAATGATTACTTTTAAGTATCACCTATAGAAAAAACTGAAATTACCACGTCAGAGAATTTCAATTGAGGAATTAGATCAGATTGGCCTATGACCATGTCTTGATGGTGTTGTCCTGATTGCTAACGAAAACAGGATGACCCCAGGCCATTTTGAGAAACACCATTCATTGAGCAGGAGGTCCTAAAATATAAAGGACAGGAGAAAGCTAGATGACAGCACAAATCAATTCTTCTATCTGCTGCTGACTGTGCATGGGATTGGCCTATACATTTGAGTTCTATCTTTCTCACACCCTCAGTGTTAAAATATAACCTAGAATCATAAGCTAAATAAACCCATTCTTGCAGTTGCTTGGAGTCAGTGTATTTGTCACTGCAATAGAAGTGAAACTTGAATTAGTTCATGGTCAGACACGATATCAGGTATAGTTCAGAGGAATTTGGAAGATCTTGTTGTTTTGTGTTTAACTTTTACAATTGTGTTTATTGCTGTTTTTAGACAAGTTTTGCATTTTTTGTACACATTCTCAGCTGTCTATTGTTTATTTGCTCCATGGAATAACATAGAAAACCTTAAGAGAAATGTTGGATAAAGGTCATAGAGCAGTATTAATCACTTATGTTTCAGTAAGGTTTACTGGGAAATCATTCAAAATGGTAGAAAAATTTGAATCAGGATTTTAAAATAGGAAATAAGAAAGTAGACACTAACTTTCATGGCCTTGGAGGCATTACAGGGACTGAGCAGTACTGTAAGTCATTGATGTCTCACTATCACAAATATCACAGGGTATCAGGTTTTGATTTTCTGACTTTGATGCTCACTCTCTAATTACTATATTGATTAACTTCATTTAATAGCTTAATTTTTATTATTGTTTATTTATTATTATTTCTTTAATTTCTGTGATTATACTATAGTTATATCATTTATCCTTTTCCTTTCATCCTTCTAAACTCTCCCCTATACCTCACCTTGCTCTTTTTTTTGTTCATTGTGGCAGATGGTGCAAGACGACTGTAAGAAACAGGAAGATGGAGTTAGTTATGAGATTGTGTCTCCTAGGAAACCAGAACTACACCTATAAATTTTCACCATTAGGACTTCTTAAACCTAAGCTGAACAAGAAAGGGGCTAAAGACCTGCTAATGTGAATGTGTTAAAGCTGAGGAGACTTTAGCTCTCCACAAAGTTCTAGCGGAAACAAACGAAAGAAGAGATTTGGAGAAATAATCCTCTCCATGGAAGAACACAATAACTGGTGCCTTAAATTTTATTATTCTTTTTTGAAAATTTGAGTTGCAATAGTTTTGTAGTTTTAATACTTAGATAACACCGACTATATTAAGGTGTGGCTGATTTTTATTAAAACAAAATGCAGTCTTTATGTCTTAAACCTTGTCAATAACAGAAACCAGAATCACCTGAAGTAGCTTCTATTCCTTATGATGGGGCTGCAGCAAGAAAATATGATTATCATAGAATTATTTGGAATGCGGTTAAGGAAATGAGAGTAAATTATGACTAGGGTAGCAAGTAATAGACTCTCAATATTTTAAAACTTATATAGTTTGTCACTTCTTTTGTTATAATTATCATTTAGAAAATAAAATTTATTACTTATGAAGACAGCTAAATCAAATAATAGAATTGCCCTTATTAGATATATTGACTTGGGGATGAACTTAAGTCATGTCACAAGTATAATTATATTTATGTTTTGGATTTAAAACCATAAAAGTGTAATATAATAAAAATAAATAAAAAAATATAGATAATCAAGGAAAAAATACTACCAGTCACCTGCATTAACAAAACCAGCTGCCCATTCTTAAATTCATTTGTAATTTTCCTTCTAAAATATTCATCAATGGCTCAAAAAACTCTGAGAAGAGGTAGTGGTGACATTGTGTTGGGTGAGATTGAGGACTAAATTGGAAGAGCATCAGAGTAACAAGCACAATATTCTACAATCACGTGCTCCAAAGAAGCACGAAAGTTGTAGAGATGTTGGTCAAACTGGGACCACAAATGATGTTGCCTTCTAAAGATGAGGCAAAAAGCATGAAAATAATTCACTCATCCAGAGTAATTTATTCATTTTTACAATCAGCATGGGGTGCTGTAAAGCTCTCATAACTTGTAATTTAGCATCTAACAAACTATAGATGATATTATCATGACAATTAGATATCAAATTGCTGGAGATTTTAGTATGATTCTCTATAAAGAAATATTCTGTAAAAGAGAAAACTCTTATTTATTATAATCTGTTATTATGATTCCTTTTATGTAACTGGTACCAAGAAAAGTGTTAGCTATCAGAATATTTGAAATGCTCAATGCATATGCTAACTCTATTCCCATCAATATTTTGCTTTTATTTTGAATTGTAAATTTGTAAGAGAGATCATAAAATTAGAAGCCACAGCATCTCTTGTGTGTCAATAAAAATAATTTTATCCTTCCAGATATATGCTATTTACCAAATTTAAAAAAATGTAGCTAAAAATATACTGACTCTTCAAATAACAGTGCAAAGTGTAGTAAGATATACATGAAGAAGGACATCTTAAGAGCTTGGGATATGACTGTGTTCTTCCAAGTGTAGAGAGTGATCAGAACATATTTTCAAGAAGCTGAACTGGCTCTAGGATTGAAAAGTCACAGCTTGAACACTGGTAATAATTACATTTTAATTTAGGCAAAACAAGTGCTCAGTAGACCCATAGATTTAGAGAATGTTTGAAAATTAAGTGTGCCTTTGATTCAAAGCTTGCTCTATGTAGTGTATGGTGTTCATCAAACAGCTAGTCAGTCATTTTCTTTTTATTCTCTACATGGTTAACTGGTGGTCTCAGTTCAATGAAATCAACTTCTTTAAATGGCTTCTGCTTGCTGACAAGTTTATATAAAATACTAAACTATCAATATTGGTTTGAAACTTCCTGCTTTAAGCATCCCTGTACAACCAAAACAGTGTTTTCTCTCTGGGGCTGAATTCCATGAGTTTCCTGTTCATCATAGTTTAGTTGGTCCAGAACTGAACTTCTTTGAAAACGTTAGTACCTCATTCTGAATATTTTGCTACATTTTCTCTATGGTTTTATCCAAGATTGGGAATTAATTCTCCTCTTTATATTTAGTGTAGTTTCACTGATGTGGGAGGTCCTACTGTGTATGTGTTGCTTTTATTGGTTAATGAATAAAGAAACTGATTTGGCCTGTGATAAGGTAGAGTAGAGCTAGGCAGGAAAACTAAACTGAATGCTGCAAGAAAGAAGGCAGAGTCAGAGAGAAGCCATGTAGTCTCCTTCAGAGACAGACATGATGGAACTTTGCCAGTAAGCCACGGCCACGTGGCAATTCACAGATTAATATAAATGGGTTCATTTAAGATATAAGAGCTATCCAGAAATATGCTTAAGCTATTGGTCAAGCAGTAACACAAATAATATAGTTTCTAAGTGATTATTTCATGTGTAAGCAGTCGGGAACAAATGAGCAGCCTCCCCCAACAGTTTACTCTCTGCAACTGTTATGAATTAAGAAATAAGTAATACAAGTAAGAGTAGATATATAGAGATATAATGATGTTAACAGAGTGAATGTGAGTTTCCTAAATAAAGACTACAAAGAAACCAATCTGCCTTTTAGGCAGAGGTCTCTGAATAATATTTCTAAAAATTATTTTTATCTACTCCCCCAATTTCTTCATATTAGCAGCCTGAAACTGTGGGCACCACTTACTATGTGGTATTCTGCATGGCTTGCCAATACATCCGTTTTGTTCAAGTGATTTTTCTGGTTTTCAACTGTTGTGTTCACTGTTGTTGATGAGACAGAAACAGATGCTTACTGAATACAGATTCAATGTGAATGACTGACCAAAGAGACAATCTACTGAAGTCCAACATGGTAAACCAACGAGATTATTGGAGTTATCTACATAAGTATAAGAGGGTTTTTTTTTTTTTTGTAAAACCATGTCTGATGTCTGACCAAAGGCAGCTACATAATAGAAAGTCCCATGAAAAAACATAGGAGGCAGACCACAAATCTATGACCCTAGATAATCTGCAGAACTTTCACATAGTGATACAGGTGTGTGTTCTCTTTCTTGAGCAGTCTTGCTGCTTATTTAACCATGGGGAAGGCAGAGATTTATGAACACTGTAAATTTAAGGGACTTCTCTGACGTGTGAATTTCTTTTTTCCTAAATATTATGAAATATTTCTCTTAAATTTAAAGATTTCAATTTAGGGGATCATGCTTTAGAATTTTTCAATTGCTTCATCCTTTTCTTTCAGAAACCTATACTCTTTGATAAGTACATTGCTGTGCCAAAACTGTCATGAACTATGAATGTTTTAAAACCTTCCCATATATGGAGTTTAAACAAAGGAATTGATAGAATTTAATGAATACTGGAATGAGAAATATGACTTATGGAACACAGACAATGTCATTAGTAAAGATCACACTCTGTGTTTTTATTCTTCTTGGCCTACTTCCTTTCTATGTAAATGGGCCTAGAGTTATTTTTACATATAAAGTGAAATATTTTTTACAGAGCAGGTATCTGAGTGTAATGATACTGAAGATTTTAAACTTCAGTAAATATTCTTTATAATTTTCCCCACAGGAGGGTGACATCGTTTTTGACTAGAATACATGTGTCATTATATGTGTATTATAAAATAAGAGAACTCAATACTTTCAAAATTCATTTTTAAAAAAATATGAAGACTATTTTATAGAACTAGTTTGAAATAAGGATTTCATGTTAATGAAAAGATCAAGCAGTATAAAGAAATGCATGAAATTGAAATTAATAATGTAAATTTGGTATTCTCACCCAATATAATTACACTGATAATATATATATATATATATATATATATATATGATCAAATAGAATTAAACGACTCAGCAAAAGGTTTATAATATCTAAATATATATACAACAGCATAAAATTTAAAAAGAAGAAACATAAACCAGGTATAAGAGTTTTATGTATTCTAGTAAAAATGGGAAAGAAAATAAAAACTATATGCCTCAATTTAGGATAGGCCGTAAGCAAGATTAGTGCCACAGAAAAAATTCATCCTCTCACACAAACATATATATGGAGCAACTCACTCAGAAATAAGAGCTAATTTATTTTTTTATTTGATTCGTTTTTAGAGTTAATTACTATTTTTTGCCTGGTATTATTTACATTTTTTCTCTGTTTTGTTGCCAATTGTATGAATATTGACTCAGTTCATAACAAACCTACTTCATACCTTATATAAACGCAAATTTTAGTATAGCTTTGAAATTTATATAGAAATGTAAAGCCATAGATAAAGCACTAATGACTATTAATGGCAGCTGAGAAAGGCACATGAGGTTTTCTATGACTTCTTTCATAGGCTATCTTATCTCAAATTTTCTGTCCCAAACACATATATATGCCTAAAATGTCTAAATACAAAGCAAGACTAATCAGTATATGTGTGTGTGTGTTTGTACCTTTAACAATAGTAATTAAAGAAGGGGTTAATAATTGGAAGAGGAACTGGAATGGACATAAAAAGTAGGGATGAGAGTGAAGGAGGGGTGGAAATGATGTAAATACAATACTTATATATTCAATTCTTTTTTGGGGGGGATTTTTTTTTTCGAGACAGGTTTTCTCCACAGGTTTAGGAGCCTGTCCTGGAACTAGCTCTTGTAGACCAGGCTGGCCTCGAACTCACAGAGATCCGCCTGCCTCTGCCTCCTGAGTGCTGGGATTAAAGGCGTGCGCCACCACGGCCCGGCTATATTTTTATATATTCAATTCTTTTTTATTCTTTCTTTCCTTCCTTCCTTCCTTCCTTCCTTCCTTCCTTCCTTCCTTCCTTCCTTCTTTCTTTCTTTCTTTCTTTCTTTCTTTCTTTCTTTCTTTCTTTCAAGATTTCTGCCTCCTCCCCGCCACCGCCTCCCATTTCCCTCCCCCTCCCCCAGTCACGTCCCCCTCCCTCTTCAGCCCAAAGAGCAATCAGGGTTCCCTGCCCTGTGGGAAGTCCAAGGACCACTCACCTCCATCCAGGTCTAGTAAGGTGAGCATCCAAACTGCCTAGGCTCCCACAAAGCCAATACGTGCAGTAGGATCAAAAACTCATTGCCATTGTTCTCAATTCTTAAAAGTAATCATTAGATAAATGAAAAGCTAATTTACCTATTGTGGTAAATTAATACTTCTTTCATATGTAAACATTAAGGGAGAAGATGGATTGTTTTGTTAAACATGTTTTAAAAAGTAAATTCTAAAAGTACCTAATATCTAATTGATAACTTTTCAATAACATATATAAGAACTAAGATTTAAATTATCAACTCATTACTCATATATCATAATTTAAGTTTTTCTCCCTTATATCTAGAATTAGTATATTAATAAACAAAATGAGCATATGATCTAGCATTTTAAGACAGGAAGTATTTCATCACTCTAAATATATTTTAATACTTTTATATTCATATCAATATTATGAAATGTTATATTATTTAAATGGACATAAATATAATTTTATACATTGCAAAAACCACTTACTTATGCTTATATGTGTTTGTTAACACTTACATGTAGTTTCATCCTATGTAACACCAAACTTGTTTCTATGTTAACATGTTTGAAAACAGACATGTAACTAACTATTGTAGATATTAAAGTCAAAAAGGATCTTTAAAAACATAAGCTCAAAATTTTACTGTCTGTATGTTTAAGATAAACTATCTGTGTAGTATCCTAGCTTCCCAAAATGTTCGATTATTCTACTTTAAAAGAAAAAAAGAAGAGGAAAGTGAAGAAATAAAGATATGTAGCAAGTATTATATATTTGGAACAGGCATTTGAGTGTAAGGCTGAGTAAGAAATTTTAAAAAAAACCCTGCATTCTACATTTCATAGGTATCATGTAAAAATTTTTAAAAAAAGAACAGCAAAGTGTTATGAATAAAAGTACATTCTATTACATAAAATATGATTTAAAGTAGTAACAATAACTTCCCAATCAACTATAGGAGAACGGCATTCACAATTGCTAATACATGTCTGAGATAAATATTAAAAATCTAGTAAAGGTGATTGAATAATGAGCAATCTGTGATCTTAGGATGCCCTCATGCTGTCAGTGCATCAATTGCAAGTCTGCATTTTCATTTCATTCCAATATTCTAATTCAAGTAAAAATAGGTAATTAACTTCAGTACCAGTGTTTTACATTGGAAAGTGAAATCTACCACAATTTAAAAAACTAGTATATATGAGTGGTTATAGATACTCACATGGGAATGCATAAATCTGAAAATGGAATGTTAAGTACTTTATATGTATACTAAAAATATATTGAAAATAATATTCTTTCCAGGCATATTAAAGGAAACTTGTAAATCTCAGCACTCTGAAGTTTAATTCAGGATGATTATGAGTTCATGAAAAGTCTGGAACTTAAAAAGTCAAAGCCTTCTCGGAGATTATAGGCTACAAAGAAGCACGGGGTCTCAACTAAATTATCTATTCAATAATAAGTAATTTTGTTCAATATTTTATATTTCCTCTTTTTAAAATTAATATATTATTTCTAAATATCCAATTTAGTGAATGATAGATTCAAATAATTTTTACATAAGAAATAATTATTCTATTCTTTTTTATTATTTTTAAAAAAGAAAACAGACTATCTTTTTTTATTATACATATGAATCCAAGTTCCCATTCCCTCTCCTCTTCTCATTCCCTCCACAGACCCCCACCCCCACCCCACCATGATACACTCTTCAGAGAAGGTAAGGCACATTGCTTTGGGGAAGGTCCAAGGCCCTCCCTACTATATCTAGGCTGAGCAAGGTATCCCTCTAAAGAGGATAGTTTCCCAAAAAGCCAATTCAAGCAGTAGAGATAAATCCTGATGTCACTGCCAGTGGCCCCTCAGTTTGCCCCAGCCATACAACTGTCACCCACATTCAGAGGAACTAGTTTGGTCCTATGATTTTTTCTTTCCAGTCCGACTGGTGTTGGTGAGCTCCCATCAGCTCAGGTAGACTGTTTCATTGGGTGTAGCCAACATGGGCTTGATCTTCTTGCTCATATTCTTATTCCACCCACTATTCAACCAGACTTTGAAAGGTCAGTGCAGCGCTCTGCTGTGGGTCTCTGGCTCTGTTTCCATCAGATGCTGAATGATGTTCTGTGGTGATATTATGCCATCAGTCTGACTACAGTGCAAGTCAAGATAAGGCCCCCTCTCCACTATTGATTAGGGTCTTAGCTGGGAAAATCATTGTGGATTCCTGGGAATTTCTCTAGAGCCAGTTTTCTTGCTAAACCCAAAATGGCTCCGTCATTCAAGATCTCTCTTTTTTGCTCTCATTTTGTCCTTCCTCCATCTCAACCATCCCATTTCCTCAAGTTTTCTTTGCCATTCCTCTTCTTCCCTCCTCTTCCCTTTCCACTCTGCATTATCCCCTCACCCCTATATTCCCAATTTTGTCAGATAATCTTGTCTATTTCAACTTTCCAGGTGAATCTATTTATGTTTTGCTTAGGGTTCACCTTGTTATTTAACTTCTCTAGGATCATGAACTGTACGTTCAATATTTTTTGTTTGTGACTAGTATCCACTTGTGAGTGAGTACATACCATAGTCATCTTTTTGGATCTGGTTACGTCACTCAGAATGGTATTTTCTAGTTCCATCCATTTGCATGCAAAATTCAAGATGTCATTTTTTTTTTTTACCACTATTTTGTACTCTAATGTGTAAATGTGCCCCATTTTTTTTTCCCATTCTTTGGTTGAGAACCATCTAGGTTGTATCCAGGTTCTGGTTATTACAAATAATCTTAAATATTTTTATATTCATTTTATGGAAAATATTCTATGTATTAGTGGATTTTTTTTCTCTGATCATAGCAAACATTGACTTTGAAGATTACCTTAGATTTGTGTCTGCCTATATAGATACATATTCGTAATTTCACTTACAACTGTTTACTACTATATTGAGTAGAGGAACCTTCAACTTCTGAAGCTGGTGTCTATCTTCAGAGGCCAGTGTCTATACTGAAGGAGTAGCTAAAGAAAGAATGCAGAGGCCCATGTTTATGCTGAAGGAGTATCCACAATGAGAATTCAGAGACCAATGTCTATGTTAAGGGAATATCAAAATAAGAATGCAGAGGCCAATGTCTATGCTAAGGGAGTATACACAATAAGACTTCAGAGGCCAATGCCTATTCTAAGAGAGTATCCACAATCAAAAATTTGAGTAAATACAGTCTTTTTAATGAAAGATGCACCAGTGATGGTAATTACTTAAACAATTTCAAAAGGTTGCCAATTTTTCAAGGACCATGTTCAGCCTCCACATGATTTTGTCAATGTCAATCAGACTTTCTGAATGAATAATAGAAAATTATATAGACTTTCATCTTTAAAATTTCATGTTCTCCACCATGCACAAAACTCAAGTCCAAATGGATCAAAGACCTCGATATCAATCTTAACACACTGAACCTAATAGAAGAGAAAGTGGGAAGTACCCTACAACAGATGGGCACAGGCGATCGCTTCCTAGGTATAACCCCAGCAGCACAGTCATTAAGGGCAACACTGAATAAATGGGACCTACTGAAACTGAGAAGCTTCTGTAAAGCAAAGGACACTGTCACTAAGACAAAAAGGCAACCCACTGACTGGGAGAAGATCTTCACCAACCCCACAACAGACAAATGTCTGATCTCCAAAATATATAAAGAACTCAAGAAACTAGACTTTAAAATGCTAATTAACCCAATTAAAAAATGGGGCACTGATCTGAAGAGAGAATTCTCAACAGAAGCAGTTCAAATGACCAAAAGACACTTAAGGTCATGCTCTGCCTCCTTAGCGATCAGGGAAATGCAAATCAAAACAACGTTGAGATATTATCTAACACCTGTCAGAATGGCTAAAATCAAAAACACCATTGATAGCCTTTGCTGGAGAGGCTGTGGAGAAAGGGGTACCCTCATCCATTGCTGGTGGGAAGGCAAACTTGTGCAACCACTTTGGAAAGCAGTGTGGTGGTTTCTCAGGAAATTCGGGATCAACCTACCCATGTACCCAGCAATGCCACTCTTGGGAATATACCCAAGAGATGCCCGATCATATGACAAGGACATTTGTTCAACTATGTTCATAGCAGCATTATTTGTAATAGCCAGAACCTGGAAACAACCTAGATGCCCTTCAATGGAAGAATGGATGAAGAAAGTGTGGAATATATACACATTAGAATACTACTCAACGGTAAAAAACAATGACTTCGCGAATTTTGCATGCAAATGGATGGAAATAGAAAACACTATCCTGAGTGAGGTAACCCAGACCCCAAAGGATGAACATGGGATGTACTCACTCATAATTGGTTTCTAGAGATAAATAAAGAACCTTCATCTGGCGATGGATGGAGATAGAGACAAAGACCCACACTGGAGCACCGGACTGAGCTCCCAATGTTCCAATGAGGAGCAGAAGGAGGGAGAATATGAGCAAAGAAGTCAGGACCACAAGGGGTGCACCCACCCACGGAGACAGTGAGGCTGATCCATTGGGAGCTCACCAAGGCCAGCTGGACTGTGACTGAAAAAGCACGGGATAAAACCGGACTCTCTGAATTTGGCGGACAATGAGGGCTGCTGAGAAGCCAAGGACAATGGCACCAGGTTTTGATCCTATTTCATGTTCCGGCTTTGTGGGAGCCTACCCAGTTTGGATGTTCACCTTCCTAGACCAGGATTGAGGGGGGAGGACTTTTGGCTTTCCACAGGGCAGGGAACCCTGACTGCTCTTCAGGCTGGAGAGGGAGGGGGGAGGAGTGGGGGGAGGGGGAGGAGGGGGAGGAGGGGGAGGGAAATGGGAGGCGGGGAGGAGGCAGAAATTTCTTTTTTTTCCAATAAAAAAAAGTTTCATATTCTCTAGTGAACCTCTGTCTTCAAAATTAATCAGCAATTTGCTGTGTTGTGTTTGTCAAAGATAAATGAAACCCTCAATAAATATATGGGCTAAATTGAGAATTTTAGAAGTTGAAGATTTGACTTCAGTATAACCCTTTACTTGAAGTCCACAAACATCCTCCTCAACCATTGACTTAATGTTTCTTCTTTTTATTCGATGTCTTGCATTAGACGTGAGGTTTCCTATGACAAGGTCTGGTATCTAGCCAATACTTATTATTGAATTCTTTATAGTTTAAAACCTAATGATGCATCAAAGAAGTCCTAGAGAATAAAAAGAAAATGTGCTTCATGTTTACCTATCTGGCAATGTGTCTTTGCTGAATGGAGTAACAAGTAGCTTGTAATAAAAGGTGGGTGCAGTTACCTACCAGCAGCAGAGATACATGTATTCTTTGTTTTGAAAACTGCTCTACTTTATGCTGTTGCATCGGATTATCATTCTGTAATATTAGCAGATGCAGCAAAAATCCGAATTTCTATACTAGATGTTTTGACATAATCTTTTCTCAGATTCTTTACAAACTTGAATGCCTTAAAAGGGATCTTGATTCTGTTCCACTTATTTAATCTTGTTAGATCAAAATGTATATTCACATTCTTCCTTTGAGTTGAAATGCAGTAAAATAACAGTTTCATTGTCTATAAGTAGTCCATTATTCACAGTCATACAATTCTGTACATATCACCCTTATCTTATCACAAAAAAACCTACATTGCCCTACAAGAAATTACTATGTATCAAGAAATATTTATTTCCTGCATTTTTCATCTAATATATTTATCAATTTTGTATATCCCCTGTTACAGAGGCATGTGATATCTGATTTTCCAAGGCTATTGCCTTAGGTGTACATAATAATTAAAAGTTTCATTTTCATTGTAATATGTATCAGGAATGTCTAATTCTTTTTTGGTAAGCAACTATTATTTTGTTTTACTTATTTTTTCCAAGAATTATTGAACTGTCTCCTATTGCAATTACAGAATTTTATATAGCAGCCAGCATAAAGTCAAACTATTAATTTGTTTTCCCTCTTAAGAATATTTAATCTTCCTATTGTTTTAATTGTATCCACTTTAACATGTAGTAAGTGCTATACTACTGTATTTTAGCCACATATTTTTTATTATAATCCTATAAAAGTTCTAATAGTCCCATCATGGAAACAACCTCCCTTAGTCAACTTTCAGGCTCAAATTTTCCACAATTCATAAGTAACATTGTTCCAAAGAGGAATCATGTGAAAATATAGAATTACTGTTTAAAAAAAACTATAGCATTGTATTAAGTAGAAATCATATCCTATATTTTTTTGTTTTATAAATGGGTTTTACATCATGTTACACAGTAGTAATAAACATGTGCCCTATTCAAGTCTTATATGCTTCAAGGTGCTGGAAAAATATCTAGGGGAGTGAAGTTGTCCTCTTAAAAAGTACACATTTCATTCTTAAGTGTCCCAATTCCCTTTATTGATATTGTGCTACCTTAGTCAAATGTTGATCATGTTTGTTTTTTTGGCACCAAATAATGAAGAACAGAAAACACAGTTGTCCTATTAAACTACCATTTGCTATCAAGCTCGTTTCCCAAAATGTTTCTGAAAACCTGACTTTAAAACTGAGTATTTTTAATAGGTGTAACTTTAAATGTACCTAAGGAGTGGATCAATACATTCATGTTTTTTGACCAAATATAGAAAATACCTACATTTGACATTTGCATTAGCATTTTTCTATAAATCGACAAAATAGGCATAAATAATATGTGACCACTTGTTTTCTTTTAGAAACTCCGAATGTAAATCTCTTGTGACTTTAATACTGTACTGAAAAATCTGCAAATTTAACTGCCTAGTAACAGGAAGCTTTGTTTAAGTACACTGAACTTTCACACACCTACAAATATATTTGAACGTGGTTGAAAGTATGATTGCATGTTTTCCACTTCACTGCTGGCAGCTCCCTGTGTCCTATGACAATAAATATCCACCAAGAATAGAATCTGGACATTGATGATCATGGCTTATGTATCCCTTGTGTGTGTTTTTGAAGCTCTTATTTATATATTGTGATTATTTATATCATGGAATCAGAAAGCTTAGGTGAACCTATTCATGTAAAAATTTTTCCTGCTCTCAGTTATTTTTTTCTTATTTTTGATTTTATTGAGATCTACATTTTTCTCTGCTCTCCTCTCTGCCTCTCTCCTCCCCTTCAACCCTCACCCAAGGTCCCCATGTTCCCAATTTATGCAGGAGATCTTGTCTATTTCTACTTCCCATTTAGATTAGATCTATATTGTCTCTCTTAGTGTCCTTCTTGTTGCCTAAGTTCTCTGGGATTGTGATTTGTGGGTTGATTTTCTTTGCTTTATTCGTGAACTAGGTCCTCTGTATTTCTGTTATGGTTGTGTAACTTGGTATTTTTCTGAGATTCCCAATAGTGAGAGATAGATTGTCCTGATTCTTTTGTCTTCTCTTGTTTATATTTTGCTTTTTCTTCCTACTATGATGCCTCATCAAATCTTGGTATGAGGGTATGTAAATAGCCTTATTGTAACTTGGTTGTTTTGTATTATAATTTATTTTTGTGTTGTAACTTACCTATTGTTTTGTATGTAATTAGTCTTATTGTAACTTGTTTGCATTGTAACTTATTTATTTGACATCATTGGGAGATCTGTTATTTTCTGAGGGGAAATTGAGAAATATAGGTTTGAGTGAGGGAGAGGGAGAAAGTAGAAAAAAAGAAGAGAGGGGAAGTGGTAACAAAGATGTATTTTTGAGTGAAGTCGAAACTGAAAAAAAGATAGAAGACAACAAAAAATGAAGATTATTGTTAAGACTGAAACCAAAACTTCAGATAATTTATTAAGCATTAATTCTATTCATTTTCAATCAAATATATGCAACTGTGAATCAAGAGGCTAATATTTTACATTAGTTTTGAGTAGAATGTATTGGCTTATAAAATTTTTAATAATAATACAGAGGCCAAATTATGATGTTCTTTCACATTTTTGAAGGAAATGTAAGTGTGCATAGCTACTTTGAAGAGTGATTTGATAATTATGTGTATATATGATTCAAGGCATTATTTAACTTCTAAATCAATGTCTTAAAGGAACTCACTTCTGTATGAGAACATAACTCAGTAGTGAAAAGTGAACATTTTAAAACAAAACATTACTTTGAAAGTATGTGTAAATATTGTTTAAATTTGTAAGGAAACGATATGAGTTATATAAACTGTTAAAGAAGACAAGTCATAGGGAAGCAGGAATCCAAGAATGATGTAGTAATTGGAGTATAGTATTCAAAGAAAGCATCGAGTTTGTTCTGATATTTTTATTTCTTCAAGTGAATGTTGGTTACATAGTTATTTGTTGTATTATTAATAGTGGCATATGGTTTTTCATTCTGCAAAACATTTCAATAAAAATGTGGCATGTCTTCCTCAAAAGCGATAAGAATTATGAAACATTATCTATAAATATTTAGGACCTTATAAATATTTAGGACTTGACAAGAGAATAGAAAAAGAAACAATATATCTGCATAGGCCCAAGAGTTTCCTTATTAAACAATGTATTTACAGCATACAAAAGGGAATCCCACATTGATGGGCATATACTCTGTAACAGCTTAACTGAGCCAATGGGAGCTCACCAAATCAAGCTAGATAAAGAAAGAAACAGCATAGGACCAAGTTTTATCCTCTGAATATGGGTGACAGTTTTATGTCTGGTGCAGACTGTGGGGTCCCTGGCAGTGGCAACAGGATTGGTCACAGCTGCTTTTGCTGGCTTCTTGGGACCAATTCTCTTTGAATGGATATCTTGCATAGCCGGGATATGGTGGGAATCCTTCCTTGGAGCAATGTTCCTTACAAAGTTTTTACACTGTTCTTACTTTGTAGAGCTTAATCAAACCTTGTAATTTATGCGAATATAGGTAGTAATCCTCAAACACCTAACCACTTCTAATATATTCTTTAATGCTCATTCTACAGAGTTGTAAAACAATGTTTAATTTTAAGAACAATACTGTCTGGTTTTAAAAAAAAACAGTCTGCACGTTGATAGTGAAATTCTCTGGCATAATTTTATGATTCAGGAATACAATCACCACAATTAAGCAAGAAGATTTCAAGTTATGTTTTGTAAATAATGTTACAGGTTTAAGAAATCGTTTATAATTGCACAGATATTTGCTGCA
Source organism: Microtus obscurus (assembly GCA_963919715.1). Taxonomy (NCBI): domain Eukaryota; kingdom Metazoa; phylum Chordata; class Mammalia; order Rodentia; family Cricetidae; genus Microtus; species Microtus obscurus. Next base: position 483,361 of record CAWTZC010000100.1, on the reverse strand, counting down.
GAAACCAATAATAAATGGTATTTTGAAAAAAAAACAAATTTAGACAAATTGTAAGTTTTTTACTCCATGCTAAGAGGGATAAAACTTTGCCATTTGCTTAAATATTCACATTGGACATTTCTGAGTTGGACAAAAATGCACATGTGAACTTCTGGTAAAAGACTTACGTTTAATAATTGTTTTAATTATGTGTGTCTTGAAAATCTGTATGAATATTAAAAGGTTTACTCCTCAACTTTATTTTAATCAACCATGTCTAGATAAGTATCATTATTATTCTTTAAATGATCATTGTTTTTCAAGAAACTAAAGTGGTATGATTTATATAAAACATATTGCATTATTTTCTATTTATGGTTTTTATTTTCTAAGCTTTGTCAATACAAAACTTCATCATGTATTAATAATTAAATGTTTCAATAGCATGTGAATGAGAATTTAATATCTGTCCATCTTAATGACTGTTAAGGAAAAATCTTAATTTTTTGGTACATTTTATTCATTAAAGATAATTTCTAAAAGTTACAATAAAGTCTATCATGAATGACCTGTTAGTAGGAATATACAGGGTTTAGAAGATATATATTTTCAGTATTCTATAAGTTTAAGTTTTCCTTTTTAATCAAAATGTATTATCTTTGAAGCCTATCATTTTGATAGTTAATCACAATCATAGTTTTAAAATATAACATTTAAATCTACAATGATATGTAGATATCAGAAAATATGCTTTCAGCTTTACTTGATCACATCTGATACAATGAACTAAGAAGCAAAACATACAAGCACTAACCTCCTTGTTTGTGATGAGACATAAAAGATAGATGTAAAATGACACAAATTAAAACAGCTTATCAGTAATGTCAAATGTTTTCAAAGCAATTATATAACTAAAATCAATATATTATTCCTTAAGAAACACTTATTCTTCATTTATAACTAATGTACTTTAATTTTCAGCCAGTGGGAATACAAATAAAGCCATGTATTTTATAAAGTATGTCAAGAAAGAATAAGGCAACACAGATACATGACTGTTTCTAAATCATTCAGACATGACACAGTAAATGATTCATGTTCAAGGTTATGTTTAACTGTTAACTTGAAATAGGCTTGAATCATCTGTAAAAAGAATCTCAACTGAAAGCCTGACCAGAGCAGACTTGCTTGTGGGTGACGAAACTGGATTCGTTATTAACTGCAATAGGAAGGTCCTGCCCATTGCAAGCGCCATCATTCCCTGGACAGGCAATTTTGGGCTATATAAGACATAAGTCAGCATAAATCTGAGATCAAGTCATAAAATGGGCTTTTCTGTTTTTTTTTTCTTCTTCAAATTTTGGCTTAGGTTCTTGTTTAATATGCATCAACTATAGGAATTATAAACCTTTATATATATTTATTTACTTAAGGTCTATAATTCCTATAATTATATATATAATTATATATAATTATAATATAATATATATATAATAAATATATATTTATTTACTTAAGGTTTATATATATATATAATAAAATGGGTTATAAATTGTAAAATATAAGCTCTAAATAAAGCGTTTGACCCCTAAGTTTCTGTAAAACAATCCTCTTGTACACTGTAAATATTTGTCACTCAAATTGTTTGAATAAAACACTGATTGGCCAATAGCCAAACAGGAAGATTAGGTAGGACGATCACAGTAAGGATAATGGGAAAGAGGAGGGCAGAGTCAGGAGTTACCAGCCAGATTTAGAGGTATCAGGAGATGAATGTGACATGTTAATAAAGGTACTGTCACATGAAAGAGTATACATAAGGAAGATGGCTTAACAAATGCAAGAGAAAGTTAGTAATACACCTGAGCTATTGACCAAGCATTTGTAGGTAGTATTCAGTTCCTGTGTCAGTTACTCAGAATCAGGTGAGAAGATGAGAAACATTCATTTACATTAAGTTGATTTTGTTCATCATGTTTATCACAGAAAAAAGAAAACTAGACTAATCATTGATCTAATCAAATTGAACTTTATACTCACTCAAAACTACTCCTCTTAGAAGAACTTTTGATTTTTTTCTGAATGTTGCCTTGAGTAGAGAAGACACTACTATAGATCAAGATGGACTAAGACAGCTGGCATTTATGGAGCAGAATAGTACATAAAAGAGGGGATGTAACCAGTAAGGAATCCAACCATTTTCCGGACACAGTTTACTTATTTAATATGATTATTCTTGAGAACATCGATGTAGGGTGTTCTTGTAGCTGGGATCTTATAGCCAGGATCGAAACCAAAAAATATCTATAGATAACCATGACAACCTCCAAATAAGCTGGAATGCGTGACTGATTCCTCTAGCTAGAATTAATCTTCAAGATTTATAGACAAAACATGTTCAACAATTTGCAAGACAATGAGAATGAAGAAAACTTTTCCAATTTATACCAAAATCTTCTGTTCACAACCACTCATCAAAAGAAAGTATCACAACCAGTCTGAGATCTCAAGAGAGGAAACGTAATTGGCTGATAAGCACTTCAAGAAATGCTCAATACCATTAGTCATCAGGGAAATGAAAAATCAAAACTACTTTGTGATTTCATCTTTCACGAGTCAGAATGGCCTAAATCAATAAAATAGCTGACAGCTGATTCTGATAAGGATGTATCATAAAGGGGACACTCATCCATTTCTGGTGGGAATACAAAATTGCATAGGCACTATGAAAATCAGTGTATTATGATGGTTCCTCAGGAAGTTGGGAACAAATTTATCTCAAGATCTACTCATTATGCTTTTTGGCATACACCTAACGGCTCCTTCATCCAACCACAGAGGAGTTTGAGCTGTCAGGTTCTTTAGGGGCTCTATTCATAAAGGGCCAAAATTGAAAACAACCTAGACTCCCTTCAACAAATGAATGGATAAAGAAAATGTGGTACAATTGCATAGTAGAATATTACTAATCTGTTTTGAAATGAAATTTCAATGCAAATGAGTGAATCTAAGAAAAAACCATTTTGAGTAAGATAACACAGATTCAAAAAGACAAATTTGGTATATATTTGATTATATGTTGAAAATAGCTGCTAATTTGTCAATAAACAGGCTACATCCCACATAAATATAGGGGTTTGGTATAGAGGAAGAGATTGGGAGTTGATTGAATCACCCTAGGAAAGTGAAAATAAAATACATAATTATGAAGGGAGGAGTGGGAAGATGAATGTAGAGGAAAAGAAAAGTAAGTTAGAAAAGAAACAAAGGTACATCAGGAACCAAGGGTCATTTTATGGGTTGTAGGGACATTTAATACAGTAAAATTCTTCCTAAATATATGAATATATAAATGTAACCAAAATTGAATTTCAAATAAAGGAAATGACAGAACCCACCTGGATAGCTTATTATCAAATGAAGTTTCTGATTCTGGGACTAGATTAGATCTAATCAAATGTTTCCCCAAAGGTGCCTTATGGGAACATACAAATAAATCAAGCTAATTCTAAGACTGTTTAGCTGTTCTCCATAAGCTGATTGTAAGATACTATTGTTGAAGATAATATGTATATAACTCACTAAATTTATAGAGTTTAAGCTGGTGCATACTTAAACCTTCACCACTACTGAGTACAGTTCATAGTAATAAAAGCTCACTACTAAAAGCTAAAGGTAAACACCAACCCACATGTAAACCTGTTGCAGGAGGTCTTTCCGCCCCTCCAACCAATAGCTGCTGAGATACCAGCCCATTGGGGCGTGGTTTCTCTCCATTCATAAAGCCTCTACTTCCTCCGCGCTCTCTCTTGGCTTCCTGCTCCTCTGGTGACTAGACTCCCTTTCTAGTTGTGCAGAGAGCTGTTGTCTGGGATCATGATCTGTAAGTTTTTCCTCTTTAAATAAATACTACCCTAATAATAATAACTCCAAACTGGTATGGCATTGTTCGTGGTTTACGCCTTTAGCTGGCGCCCAACGAACGTTTGGCTTTTTTAGGACCCCCCCCTCAGCTGCCGGCCACAAGTTCGGCTTGGTGAGCGAGCCCTCCCATCCTCTGCCGGGGCTTGCACCTTGCGGCCGTGTGGCTTGTGCCTTGTGTGTGGAGCCAGCAGTTTAACTTAAATCATCACGCACTGGCTTTAGTTCGTGATTTAGGCCCCAGTGCCGAGTCCGAGATACACTTGGCCTTAAGGCCCATAATATCCAGAGAGGCAGGACGATCTCTGAGGCCAGCCAGGTGGTGGTGGCATACGCCTTTAATCCCAGCACTCGGGAGGCAGAGAAAGGCGGATCTCTGTGAGTTCGAGGCCAGCTGGATAATAGGTAATATGGCAGTTTTTGTTTCCAACATGACTTTCACTGTTTGGGCTACCAATACAATGGGTCTTATCCTGCAAAATTTATATGACTATGAGGATAATTTAATTTACTGGTTACTATGTTTTAGTATTCTTTTAAATATTCTATCATTTAGGAAGATTATGGTACTCTCAAGAACTCATGCAGGTCAGGAGACAGGAGATTCAGGAGATTCAGGATTCAAAAGAGGCAATAATAAACATAATAATAAAAAGACTTGAAATGCTTGAAAAAATGATTGGAACTGGTGAACAGAGTAATAAGGCACAAGGACAGGATACAAAGCCAACACCAGCTATTAGAACTGGCTTACCCAGGGTTTTAGTGGCATACCCTATACTTAATTCTGACAAAGCGTCAACTTCTAAAGGCTCAAAGGGAGTCAGAGAAGCTAGATGGATGCCAATAGCAATGAATGATCTGAAAGAAATTAAACAGGCTATTGTTAATTTTGGCTTGCAAAATGCATATGTAAAGGAAATGATAAGGACTTGGGCTTCTAATGCTAGAGCTACCCCCTATGAATTCCATCAGTTAGTGTCTGCAGTTTTAGATAAGGGACCTTCCTTGATGTTTGGAATTTATTTCAGAGAAGAATCCAAACATATGGAACAGCAAGGAAGAGCAAAATGTGTCGAGGTTTCCCAAGATCAAATTCTTGGTGAAGGAGAATATGCTGATCCACAGGTCCAAGCTCTTTATGACGATGAAGTACTGCATATATGTCACCAAGCACCTTTAAATGCTTGGAATAGGATACAAGATCCAGCAAAAAGGGTTGAATCATATACCAGAATTAGGCAGGGACAGAGAGAACCCTTTATTGACTTTTTGCAAAGATTAATTAAGGCTCTGGACGTAAGGGTAACAGACCCGGAATCTAGACGAATACTTCTTGAATCTCTAGCCTTTGAGAATGTAAACATAGAATGCAAAAAGATAATTGGGCCTTTAAAGTCTAGATCAGCACCTATGGATGAATAGATTCAGCATACGATGAATGTTGAGACATTTAGCTATAATGATGAATCTTGGGTAGGAGAAGCGATTTTCACAGCAATGAGGAGACATCAAACTGCCAGGTGTTTTAATTGTGGTAAATTAGGACATCTGAAAAGGGATTGCAGGCACAGAATTTCTATGAATAATATCTCCTCTGGGAATGACAAAAATAGGGGACCTAGGCCTTCAGCTATATGTAGGAGATGCGGTAAAGGCCGTCATTGGTCCAACGAATGCAGGTCAACAACAGACAAACAAGGCAACCCGATACCATCGGGAAACTCCTTGAGGGGCCTCTCGCAGGCCCCCAAGCCAACAGTGGCCCAATCATTCCCAGTCAAAGTGGAGAGCGTGCCTCATCAAGAAATCTAAAAGCTCCAATTTCTGCTGTAAAAAGTAGTACTAGTCTAAATGGTGAATTACGTGTGGAGGATGAGTCAAAAAACCCAGTAGGACAGAGTAAACGTATATTTTGGCAGACTTCTATTAACGACCAAAGACCAAAGCTAAAAGTCTGTATAAATGGCACTTTTATTGAAGGCTTATTAGACACAGGTGCGGATGTAAGTATTATTACCCCAGAATCTTGGCATCCAAATTGGCCTCTTCAAGAGGTAGATGTTCAGTTTCTGGGAATTGGAACCCTATCTCGTGTAAAACAAAGCACAAGATGGGTGGAATGCATAGGGCCTGAAGGGCAAATAGGAAGACTAAGGCCATATATAGCCAATATTACAATAAATTATGGGGCCATGACCTGTTACAGCAATGGAATACCCAGATTAACATTCCTGCAGTTCCGGGAACTCATAATTCTGGGAAAGATATGATGAGGTATTATGGAAAAAGGTCACCAGCCATTCAGGCTGTACAAGAACATATAGCAAATACCAAACCTTTAGAGGTACCAACAGCCCTACCTTTAAAATGGCTAACTGAGAAGCCAATATGGATCAAACAGTGGCCTCTAGCTGAAGATAAATTACAGGCATTGGAACAGCTGGTGCAAGAGCAATTAGATGCTCACCATATTGAAGAATCAACCAGCCCTTGGAATTCTCCTGTGTTTGTTGTAAAAAAGAAATATTGTAAATGGAGAATGGTGACAGATCTAAGAGCTGTCAACAAAGTAATTCAACCTATGGGCCCACTACAATCTGGAATTCCTTTGCCTTCTCTATTACCAAAAGGATGGCCTCTTATAGTTATTGATTTGAAAGATTGTTTTTTCACTATACCGTTACAAAAAAAAGGATAGAGAAAAATTTGCCTTCACGGTGCCTACTTATAATAATTCTCAGCCTAATAGGAGATATCAATGGACTGTCCTCCCACAGGGTATGCTCAATAGTCCTACATTGTGCCAATATTTTGTAAGTAAGCCATTGGAAATAATTCGTAAACAATTTCCCAAGTCCATAATTTATCATTACATAGATGACATCTTATTATCAGATTCAAATAAAGATATTTTAGAAAGGATGTTTGAAGAAGTAAAGAAAGTCTTGCCTAGGTGGGGATTACCAATTGCCCCTGAAAAGATTCAAAGAGGAAATTCTATTAATTACCTAGGTTAGAGAATAGGGTTAGAGAAAATTAAAACACAAAAGGCACAAATTAGGAGAGACCGGTTAAAGACTCTTAATGACTTCCAAAGATTGTTGGGAGACATTTCCAGTCTACGACCAGCTGTTGGGATAACACCTGATCTAATAGTTCATTTAAACAAAACCTTAGATGGTGATAAAGATTTGAATAGTCCAAGAAAACTGACAGCTGAAGCAGAAAAGGAACTGACAATGATTGAGGAAAAATTACAGGAAGCACATGTGGATAGGGTGAACCCAAATCTTAGCTGCATCCTAGTCATATTGCCTTCCAGAATCTCTCCTACAGGGATTCTAATGCAGAGGGAAGATATTATTTTAGAGTGGATATTTATACCTAATAAACCAAGTAAAAAATTAACAACTTATGTGGAAAAAGTCTCTGAACTGATTATAAAAGGTAAGCTGAGACTTCGTCAACTAGCAGGTATAGACCCAGCAGAAATTATAGTGCCTTTTACTACTGAAGAAATAAAAAAGTTATGGGAAGACAATGAACCGTGGCAAAGAGCTTGTGCTAATTTTTTGGGAGAAATTAATAGCAACTATCCCAAAAGTGGTAGACTTAACCTCATAAAGAGAACTTCTTGGATTCTTCCTAAAATTGTACGTGATGCTCCAATAACTGGAGCCCGTACATTCTATACTGATGCAAATAAATCAGGGAAAGCAGGTTACAAGTCAGATGAATTGAGTAAGGTAGAACTAAGCCCTTATAATTCTGTCCAGAAGGCAGAATTATATGCCATTCTTATGGTGCTAAGGGATTTTAAAGAACCTCTTAATATAGTTACAGATTCACAATATGCAAAAAGAGTTATCTTGCATATTGAAACCGCTGAATTTATACCAGATGACACAGAGTTGACTTCATTGTTTATCTGAGTACAAGACATAATCAGGAACAGGCTTTGTCCTATGTACATAACACACATCCGGTCCCATACAGGTCTGCCTGATCCTCTAACACAAGGCAACGCTGAGATTGATCAATTATTGATTGGAAGCGTGTTGCAGGCCTCGGAATTTCATAAAAAGCATCATGTCAATAGTAAAGGCCTAAAGAAAGAATTTTCCATTACTTGGCAACAAGCTAAGAACATTATAAAGAGATGTCCTACTTGTTCTTTCTATAATCAAACACCGTTGCCTGCAGGGAGTAACCCAAAGGGTACTAAGAGAAATGAAATCTGGCAGATGGATGTGTTCCACTTTATGGAATTTGGTAAATTAAAATATGTACACCACACCATAGACACGTATTCAGGTTTTCAATGGGCTACTGCCCTGAGCTCAGAAAAGGCAGATTCAGTAAGCACACATTTATTGGAAGTTATGGCCATCATGGGTATACCTGCACAAATAAAGACAGATAATGGTCCAGCATATGTATCTAAGAAAATGAAACGCTTTTTTGATTATTATAATATAAAACACATTACAGGTATACCAAATAATCCTACAGGTCAGGCAGTTATAGAAAGATGAAATCGTACTATAAAGGATATGCTGAAAAAACAGAAAGGGACCGAAAATACCCCCAGAAATAGATTACATAATGCTTTATTAACCTTGAATTTTCTTAACGCTAATGAGAAAGGAACGACAGCAGCAGAAAGACATTGGATAATGGAAAAGTCTGCTGAACTAAATCAACCGATTTATTTCAAAGATGTGCTGACCTCTCAATGGAAGCCAGGAGATGTGCTACGTTGGGGAAGGGGTTTTGCTCTTGTTTCCACAGAGGAGAAAAATTGTGGATACCATCAAAATTAATAAAGTTTCGATTTGAAGAGGAGAAACCTCTTGGAAAGGAGAAATGACAACTCATCCACAACGATATCTATACAGGTGGTAAGAAAAACATATAGAATGGGGGCAGGGTTCTGTTCTTATCTCCACAGGAAAACACTCATTAAACCATATTTCTAAATTTATAGAGCTGGTTTTTAAGTTGGACTCTGGCTCAGTCCCTCTCCAATTCCAAGCCTGTTAGTAAGAGAAAAACCCAGAGTTTCTGGAGTTTCTGTCTCATGTCAAGAGCCGTGATATGGGTCAGAAAGAAATATGAGTTTAGAAAACATCTTTGCTTTTCTTCATATCTATCATACCTTTCATTAAATATATCTATCATGCCTTTCATTGAATATATGTATATATATATATGCCTATATATGTCTATATGATTAATGTTTAAGTTTTTTACAATAAACAATGAGTCTTTTCTGAAGTGACATTTGAAGTTTCCGGGAAGAAGATGGGGCCCCACAACAACAACTCTACCTGGTTGATATGACGTCATGATACTGATAGTGCTACTACAAGACCTGTTTTGGGTACCAGCTGCACAAGAAGATCCCAACTTGGTTAGCTGAAATGGTGCACATCTTGTACAACATTCTGGCCAGACCTCCACAAAATACTCAGAGACTATTTGCAATTTTAAAAGACATTGATCTTGAAATTTAACCATCATTTTACTTTCACAGGATCCCCCAGAAAGAACGTCGCCCCCATGACAGCTGGAAGTAATTCTAGAGGACGACGTCCCCTCTCCCAGTAAAGTTTGCCCCTGGGTTTAGGGACATCATTTAGGGGTTGGGAAGTTGGGGGAGGAATTTTATAAGCTCAGGGATCATTTTGAAAAAAAAAAAAGAGGGATGATGGGATAATAGATTTGTAATTGTGAGTTACAATTTTTAGACAAATATATTGGTATTGATTCTTGATACAAAGTTAAATTATATTGACTATTGTATGCATGCATGTTTCTACCTCTGTTTAAAATATTTTTTATGTATTGACATATATTGTATCGATATTTACCATATTGCAATGTATATTTGTACATTGTTTATATTTGGAGGTCATTATCCTCATTTGTTACACAGATGTTTATTGTCTTAGTCTTTAAGTTAGATAGATATTGAGAATTATATAGATTAATAGTCATCTAAGTTTGCCATTTATAATTAGACTAATTAGGTTATTTAGATATATAGGGATTATACTCAGTATAGATAGATGATCTTCAACCTCTTCAAAGAGCTGTAGAAAATGGCCTTTAATCTAACTCAGAGTTTTGTGGTAGTGAGACACAATTGCTCCTGGCAACACTGCTCTATTCCCGAGAGAATGTTGAGCACCAAAGACACTCCACCTGGAGCCTTTCTTTTTGTCAGAACTGGCCTTGGGGCAAAGAAATGCCCATACCTTAACCACTGACAGAGATACAGAGTGTGCATCAATGGATAAAACAGGACTGTCATATCCTGCCAAGACAGGGTAAGATAGTTTTGAAAAGTTGCTTGCCTTTGAAAATGGTATGTCAGTTATGTTAGGCCTTAGCCAAAGTTGGTTGCTTCAACGCTGCAAATGTGACTTTGGGTGATTGCCCAGGTAGCTAGTTGTCCCTATGATTTGTTGCAGGTTTTGGAAGTTGTTTTACTGAACTTCCTAATTACCCAGGTAACATTATTTCCCTTCTCAGATCTTTGATGGGGTTGAAGACTATATAACTATAGTTACTTGTCTCTCATGACTTGGCCAAGTTATTTATTATACAAGTCCTAAGCTAGTTAGAATAGGATATTTGTACTTATTGTATATAATTTCATAGTAGGTTTAGAACTCTCTTACTTAAACAAAAGGGGGAGGTGTTGCAGGAGGTCTTTCCGCCCCTCCAACCAATAGCTGCTGAGATACCAGCCCATTGGGGCGTGGTTTCTCTCCATTCATAAAGCCTCTACTTCCTCTGTGCTCTCTCTTGGCTTCCTGCTCCTCTGGCGACTAGACTCCCTTTCTAGTTGTGCAGAGAGCTGTTGTCTGGGATCGTGATCTGTAAGTTTTTCCTCTTTAAATAAATACTACCCTAATAATAATAACTCCAAACTGGTGTGGCATTGTTCGTGGTTTATGCCTTTATAAACCCTTTGACCTACAATATTGACCTAACTAGACAAATAGTGGAACAAAACTTGTAGGACTAGCCAACCAGTATCTGATTGATTTTCAGTTCTACTCCGTGAGATGGAACCTATCCCAGATATAGCTTGGGTGGCAAAGAACCTGAGATAGGCTTAGTATCTAGAAATAACCCAAATATTACTGTTCTAAAAAAATGTAGTTACAAAATGAGTCTCAAAGACATTCTGAAATAGTCATAGACCAGTGTCTCTTGCTAGACTTTAGCATAGAAAAATGCTCCTAAAGCAAATGGGAATAAATACAGACACTAGGAGCTCGACAGCAAGGAGTGAAAGACAACTGAACACATGGTGCTAAAAGGGACATCACCATCAAATCCCTCCCCTTAAGCCTGGAGGATCCCTATAAAAATGAGTCATAAAGATTCGAAGAGTCAAAAGTGATGGAGAAGACCAAGCAAAGAAGGCCTTTTAAACACAGCAGGTCTGAGGTATACAGGAATTCACATAGATTGTGGCAACGTACACAGGGCCTAACAGATCTTTGCCATCTTACTTACAGAGTAGAAAGGAGAAGAGTACACAGGCAAGATCTACACACAAATGATATCTCCAATTTTATCCACATACACATGAAAAAGAAAATGAGTTTTCTTCAGTGGAGTCTCCCTGAGTATATAAACAAGTCTTAAAGACAGGAAGTCCTCATGCCTAACAGTAGATGGCCAACACAAAACAAACTCAATGGTATTTTGGAGATTTTATTTTTTTATCACATAATCCTTTATCTTGTCACTAACATTCTTTTCCTACAGGTATTTTGCTTGCAACTTAAAGCTTTTGATTTTGCCTTTTTAGGGAATTTCTCTATGTGCCAATTTGTGTGTTTCTATGTCTTTGTATGATTCTTGTGGTTTTTCTTTGTCACTTTGTTTTTTAGTTGTGTGTTTGTTTTGTACTTATCATTATTATCACCATTGTCGTCATCATTTTTTTAAATTTGTTTTTTGTCTAACAAGAAACAGCAAAAAAAGACTGATTTTGGGTGGGTATGACGTTGGGAAGATCTGAGAACCGTTCAGCAGTTACAACCACTATCAGAATAAAATATATCAAAAAATCTATTTTAATAAAGGTTAGAAAGGTTAGAAAAAATAGCTGATAAAAATGTATAGCTTTGCCGGGCGGTGGTGGTGCACGCCTTTAATCCCAGCACTCGGGAGGCAGAGGCAGGCAAATCTCTGTGAGTTCGAGACCAGCCTGGTCTACAAGAGCTAGTTCCAGGACAGGCTCCAAAACCACAGAGAAACCCTGTCTCGAAAAAACCAAAAAAAATAAAAAAATAAAAAATAAATAAAAAAATGTATAGCTTTATATAAGATAAATATATAAAGATAGCCTTATAACAAAGGTCATTCTATGCATTCAAAACTTTTTATTTTAGTTTGAGAACATGTAATCTTATCTGAAAGAGTAGGGAGCTCGAAAAGGTTTGGTCAGTAATAGAAATAATAACAACAACAAAATTTCAAGTATATGAGACACTTGTCCTGAGCTGCTTTCTTTACAACTCTGTAACCTGAACATTGAAATGCTTCTCAGAACAGCAGGTGAATGTGTTTGAGATGGCATGTCTCAGGAAAATGCTAGGCGCCACATGAAGAGCTTGGCTGAACAATAACGGCATTGAGGACCATCTTCATCTACATAAGGAACTAAACTACAGAATACAGCAATGGCACTTGAGACATATCAGTCATGTTAGGAGAATGAACAACAGCAGATATCTTAAGTAGCATTGCTTGGAAGAATTAACAAGATAAGGTGAAGAGGAAGGGCCAAAAGACTTTGGATAGACAGCATAAAGGAAGACTATGGACCCTTGGGTATAACACAAGCATCTAGGACTGCCTAGGATAGAAACAACTGGGGTAACTCCATAAACAGGCTGCCCAAGCATGCTTCAGCATTGCTAGGGCATAAATGATGATAATGATGATGATGAATCTTAACTGAAGAAATCATGCTTGTCAAGAAGTACTGTAAGAGTTTGAACCTTGTTTCATGGCACTGTATTATTCTGTGTTTGGTGATAACCCTGAGAGGCTTGCTCTTTGGGAGAGCAGTTGAATCTGAGGAAAAGGAAAGGGGTGGGTGTTACTGGGAAGAGGGGAAGAAGGGGAGGCTGTGGTTATATGAGTCTTGTTTATATGTCTTGTATGAGGGAAGAACATTTAAAGAAAGAAATTATCATATTCAAAAAAGGAGGACAAAGCCGGGCGATGGTGGCGCACGCCTTTAATCCCAGCACTCGGGAGGCAGAGGCAGGCGGATCTCTGTGAGTTCGAGGCCAGCCTGGTCACCGAGCTAGTTCCAGGACAGGCTCCAAAGCCACAGAGAAACCTTGTCTCGAAAAACCAAAAAAAAAAAAAAAAAAAAAAAAAAAAGGAGGACACTAGAGAAATTCAGTACTAATAACCCCTTGAATCTATCATAATAAGATATGGTAATTTGAAGTTTCTGACTAAATAATTGTAGATTTTACAGAGAGACATGTTTTCCAGGCTTGAGCTGATATTAAATATAACTCAAGCCATAAATTGGAAACAAGTCAGAAACAGAAAGAGTGGATGATGAAAATGAGGTGTATTTACACAGGGGAGTATCACTCAGCTGTTAAAAATGGTTGAGATTATGTAGACAAATTGTAGGCCTCTGGACAGCAAATTGATGGATCTAGAAAAAAAATCATTCTGAGTAAGTTAACACAGACTCTGAAAGATAAATATGGTATGTATTCACTTATAAGTAAAAATAAGTCATTAAGTATAGTGATATTTTATTTGTATTTTAATAAGTACAACTTGCCTGAAGTCCAGAGAGTAAAACAGCTGCACTGACCAGCTTTACAGACCAGGCAATGAGGACACACACCCTTAATCTCAGTAGTTAAGTTCTTTTCCTTAGACACTGGGCAGTAGAGCTGTGTGGCTTTAATCCCAGCACTGGAGAGGAATATTATAAGGGAGGAGAGTCAGCTCTCACATAGAATCTTAGTCTGTCATTCCTGGAGGCAGAGACTGAGTATCATACTTTTCTTTCCTTCAGGTAGAACCCTAATTTCTGTCTCTGGGGTTTTTATTGATCATGCTACATTTAAGTAAATAAATAAAACTAAGCTACAAGTGGTAAACTCAGAGAGATTAGATTAGGTAAAGAGGAGGTTTCTAAAGGGAGAATGTGTGATTACCCTTGGGAGAGAGAATTAGAATCAATTTTGCTCGTTGACTGGGGGCAGGTTGGAATGAGAAGAGGAGGGACCAGGTATGATGGGAAAAAAGGACAGCAACATGTATGGGGAGAGACCACTGGAATCATAGAGCATTTGGGGGACAATGTGGAAATCTAGTCTAGTAGAAACTCCCAGAATTCTACAAGGATGACTCTAGTAAGGATTCCTAGTAATGAAGGATTTGAAGCCTGAACCGGCCAGCCTCTGTATCACACAGAAATTGCATTGGTAGAACTGTGACACTAACCCAGCCGCAAAACCTTCCACCTACAATCAATTCCCCCAGCAAGATGTGATGGGTCAATGGAGACTCAGAACTTGAGGGAGTGAATATCGAATAATGGCTTTCATTGCTCTAATTCTAGGCTCAGACCACTAAGAGTAGGAGCCCTGTGTAGCACTGCCTACCTGAATGACCAGGAACCAATAGCCCAGAGACCTATGACAGTAAAAAAAAAAATATTCCTAATTATTTTTAAATACTCATAAATCAGTGCCTAGCTCAGTTTGCTTCAGCCAAAAGCAGATGGGGGTAAATGGGAAGCCCAGAGCCCACTGTTAGGAGAAGACAGAGCACAAATTGCAGCTCTCTGCTGGGCCTTTCCTCTTTGACCTTGGGAAACATTGCAGAAGTAAGAGAGAAGAAAATTGCAGAAGGCAAAGGGGTCAAGAATACCAGAAGAACATGACCAATAGTCATCTACAAATAGGGCTCAGGGCAGCGACTAAAGTGACAGTCTTGGAGCCTGCATGGGTCTGTGCAAGGGCCGAGTCTGCATGGGTCTGTGCAAGGACCGAGCCTGTGTGGGTCTATGCAAGGACCGAGCCTGTGTGGGTCTGTGCAAGGTCCTTGGAATGTATGTTTTGGTTGTTGCTTATTGGTTTTGTAGCCTCCCTAACAGTGAGAGTGAGGGTGTCTCTGACTCTTTTGTTTATTCTTGTCGGGGCACTTTTTAGCCTACTGGATTGACTTGTCCAGCCATGACATGAGGGTATGTGCCTAGTCTTATTGTATGGTGTCATACATTGTTCAATGAATATCCCTAGAAGGCCTGTGCTTTTGTAAATGAAAACAAGAGAAGCAGATCTGGGTGAGAGGAGAGGTGGAGGAGGGGCAATGGGATGAGAAGAGGGAGGGGAAACTGCAGTCAGAATGCACTTAAAAAATAAATTGAAGAAAATATTTAAAAAACAAAACTGAATTTAGCATTATCACCATCATCTATAAAAGCAATTTCTCAAGACGTACTTGACAATGTACTTGAACAAGAGCCAATATACTGAAAGTTTTCTGGATATTTAAAAGAATTGAATGTACCCCTTATCTTCGATATATCTTCAAAGATTTCTCAGTTTATATAACAGCACGAATCACACCGCATTATTTTCATCATCAGTTTAGAAGACTAATTTGTTGCCGTGTGAAAAGATAGTAAAAATATTGCGAATTGCTATGTGAGACACCTAGTGAATAGTCTTGAAGCCATTCACTGATGTATAGTAGTGATTTCTTTTTCTTTAGAAATGAAACATCTTTTGAGTTATGCTTGCTGTGCCTCTAATAGAGCTCATTTATAAAATCAATAGTTTTCTATTATATGAAATGATTTATACTAGTGAAGACATTCTGTCCATAAGAATTCAGCAGTTAGAACAGCATTTGAGATTATAGTAATAATCATCATTTACTTTGACTAAACTGGAATCTTACAGAAGAGACAAGTGAAGACACAACACATATTCTTTGGGAACTAACCACTTACTACAATATTTGAGATGATAGCATTAACCATCAACGCTTTTACTTCTCTGGAATCTTTTGTCGAACAAACAGAGACACAACATATGCTCTTTTGTAAATAAACATTGTTGGGGAACTCACCAGTAGCTATGCTTTGTTGACATGGCCAATGAGAAGACAGGCTTCTGTGATTTAAGGTTTCTGGTGGCAATGATCCAAATGAGATCTAAACATTAAGAGGATCAAAATGTTACTTCTTAATTTTATGAAACAATAAAGATTAAATTATTGTAATAATAGGAGTTATAAAACTGCCAGTTAGAGTGACCTGACCCACAAAACCTGAAGGAGATATTTAATAGAAAACAGAGTTTCCATGGTATGAGAGATGAACACTCAGAAAAAATATTGTTCTCAGCTAGAATCAATTCAGGACAAATGATCAGGGGCCAATAGGCAGACTCAACAATAAATTGCCATAATCTTTCAAAATGTACCTGGGTAATTTAATATCCATTTGAAAATATTCCTACTCCATTCTAGTTTCCTTAATGTGCTAGGATTGCTGATTTCATTGTCAGGCTCTTGCAAAGACAAAATATAAAATAAAATAAAAATTTGAAAGATGTTTCCATAGCCTTGTAACTATTCATAGCACTGAATCCATGAATGAATCTTAATAAATACATAGTAAATAATAATACTTAAGAAAATTATGAAAAGGAGTAATTGTCAGACCTTTAAAATATCAGAATGTCAACTGTTCAGTTTTCTTTCATGGTCTTCCTGCTCCTCATTGGTTAGATGGGGTTATGCTCATAAAAGTTCACCTCCTGCAGTCAACTGAATTCTCTATGTTATCAAATAAGGAAAATGTAGTACATGTACACAATGGAGTAAACACAGCAAAAAAAAATGACGTGACATCTTGAAATTTGTAGCCAAATGGATGGATCAAGAAAACATCTTAAGCAGGGCGGTGGTGGTGCACACCTTTAATCCCAGCACTCAGAAGGCAGAGACAGGCTGATCTCTGGGAGTTCGAGTCCAGCCTGGTCTACAAGAGGTAGTTCTGGGACAGGCACCAAAGCTACAGAGAAACCCTGCCTCAAAAAAACCCAAAAAGAAAAAGGAAAAGAAAAGAAAACATCTTATTGAGTGAGGTAACCCAGAACCCAGACCTAGAAAGACAAATATTATATGTATTCACTCATAAATGGCTTTTAAACATAAAGCAAAGAAAACCAGCCTACAATTCACAATCCCAGAGAACCTAGACATCAATGAGGACTCTAAGAGAGACATACATGGATCTAATCTACATAGGAAGTAGAAAAAGACAAGATCTCCTGAGTAAATGGGGAGCACGAAAACCAAGGGAGAGGGTTGAAGGGAAGGGGGAAGAAGGGAAGGAAATAGAGGAAAATGTATAGCTCAATAAAATCAATTAAAACAATATCCGTTTGTTTTCTGATTTCAAAATTCAAAAGCAATCTCCTAGCAAATATCACTTGCTTTATGAAATATCCACTAGGGTATATTTAAAACAAATTCATAATGCTAAAAACAATATCTAAATGTAACTAGGCAGAGATTTTCAACAGCAATATATGCATCCATTTACAATTTTCTAAAACTTTATGCACCCGGTATGCTATACCATTTAAAAGTTTGAAGTAAAGCTTTTGTATGGGAAACATTATTATATTTTCCCACTAATACTTCTAAATTTACATATCCTTGAACATATTTCAATGGCATGTAAACTTAATAAAGTGATAGATAGTATTTATGAAACCTTGATTAAAGTGTGATGTATTAAAGTGACAAGAGAAAAGCTATTATTTTATATATGAACCTAAGACATATCAATTTTAAAGTTCAAGTGTATAGAATAGTCACTAATTTAACTTTTATACTACTCACACTAAAGATAATCCACCTTGTTTACATTTTGTGTTCCACAAGTTGACAAATAAAGCATAATATGACAAAAGAGAAATGTAAATGGTTTAAATGTCACAATAAATTTTCTTGTGACAGTTGATAAAGAAACCACTAATCTTTGTCAAGGACACTTTGCCATATAGCCTCAAATTAGAATGCATATGTTAAGCGTTGAAATGAGGCTGTGCTAAAGGTTAATAAAACGTCTCTTAAAGATAGATTATAGAATTTCCCCATGTCTATAACCCAAAGTTATTAAACTTGTAAGTAAACAAAGGTTTCATCCAGCGCTGTCTGCTGCTATATATCACTCTGCAAATTAAGATCAGTTAAGGTGTCACTTTGACAGCCTCAAATGCCATTGCTCTGATATCAGAGGCACTGTGGGAATGTTTACTCTCCCTGGTGAAGCAGAGCTACAATTGATTCAGGTAGATGGAGATACGGCATATCTCCTTTACACTGTCTTTGCCTGTCATTGCTACTCTCTTATCTAATTTAATTTCCTATGTTCATATTTGTGTGTCACAATGATTTTTATCTCCAAGGGAGAAAAGCTTTAACTATAATAAGGTTATGTTCACTGACTCAGTGAGGTTTTCTACTGGTTACTGTAATGCAACTTTAATCAGTTTCAATATTTCCCACTGTAGTATCTGTCTGGTTACCAATTTACATAGTTCTGAATTATCCAGAATATGTTTTCTTCATTGGGAAAACTGCAACTACTGTATAATTATCTTAACTTACAAGATTAATATTTTCATCTCATCATATATATGTAAGAAATGACTGGCAAAATGTTTAAAATGTTCTCATAACATTATTTTTATTATTATTTCATGAGATATATACTTTTAGAAAAGCTATGCTTATTTTTTAAGATGACACTTAGAAAAGTCTGTCTAAGTGAATGTGTCCAACCAAATGTTCATTGCTGACAATTTGTTGGATAAATTATAAAACATTTTATTGTTTAGTAAATCACTAAGACATCATTTAAGTTGCTCTTTAATTGAAAATGGAATCTTCCCTCATATCCTATGTCCCGACTACTTTTTCCCTTCTTCCACTTCTCCCCGCTCCTCTGCCACCTACCCTCTCCCCTGTGGAGACACAAAAATGTGAGCCATTTCCACCCTTTCTGAAGGTCGAGAGTTTAAGCTTGCTCAAAGTTGTTGCCTTACTTCTATTTTTTCAAGGTTATTGTTTGTTTCTACCTCAACCAAATGTCCCACCTAGATTTAGATCAGAGAGTTTTGCTTTCTCAAAGTTATTATCAACAGGTGCAGCTAATATGCAGACCTTGTATTTTAGGTATAGAGAAGTAGATATGTTTCAATCCCAAACAAAAATCTAAGGATCTAACTAAGTACTTACTCCTTAAGGGAAACAACAATGGCTTTCACCCAGGAGTCGTTTGGCTACAAAACGTGTTGGTCTAGGGTGTGAGTGTTCCTTGTCTTATTCTAGCAACAGAATGGTTAACTAAGAATTTAGGCTTCAACCTTCACCTGGTATGTTCATTTCCTTCTATCCTGTTAATGTAGGTTTTTTTTTTTTTAATCTTACTTCTACTTTTGGGGATTGTAGGTATTTTAGAATAATGGAAATTGAATGCAGGCAATTTCAGTACTTTCCCAAGTTTCTGTTTTATTATTTTTACCTGTTAAGATGAAGCAAGCAGGCCTGCTGTTTGTCCTGCCTGGGTCCCACATGGCTAGCTTAGCCCTGGAGATAATAACACGGAAACTGTATTCTTTTAAACATTACCTGGCCCATTAGCTCTAGCCTCCCCAGTGCTAGAGCTAACTCTCACATCTTGATTAACCCATTTCTAATAATCTGTGTAGCACCACGGTGGCTTACTGGGAAAGATTCAGCATGTCTGACCTGGTGGCTGGCTCCTTGCCTCACTGCCTTCTACCTCCCAGCATTCTGTTCCATCTATTCCACCCACCTATGTTCTGACCTATCAGACGAAGCAGTTTCTTTATTAATTAACAAATGAAAGCAACAGATAGACAGATGAGCCTCCTCCATCATTCACCCGTGTCTTTATTCTCTTTATTTACTTTTCTAATCCCCATGCCCCTACCCTGGTAAGTGGTAGTTTTGTTGATGCTGGTCTCTGATACTCCTCCAGATTCTTTCCCCCTTAAAAAAAAAAAAAAAAAAAAAAAAAAGAACAGGCCTCCAAGAGACAATAACCAAATATGACAATGCAGTCAGGCATGACAAAATCTTTCACACTTAGACCAGAAAAGGTAGCCCAACAGGGCAAAAAGGGTCCTAGAGCAGAAACAAGAGTCAGATGCACACATTCCCTCACTTAGCAGTCCCACAAAAATAAGCCAACAGCACCATGTAAATACAGAGGATATGCTACAGGTGCCTGCAGGAAATGTGCTTGATGCTTCAGATTCTGTGAGCCCATATGTGTCCTACTTAGATTATTCAGGGAGACACGTCCTTCTGATGCCCTCCATTCCACTCTGAATCCTACAAATTTTTCTCCCCATCTTCTTTGGGATTCCCCAAGCTCCAGCTAGAGGGAAACAAAGGGGACCTCCAATTACAGCTCTCTGTACATTTAAAGACAGACCGAAAGTCTCTGCTTCTCTTCCCTTCAGCAAGCAAAAATCTCCTCATAAAGTCAAAAACTGCACAAGGCAGTGATCTATAACACTGTAGTAGAATATCCTTAAGATTTCCCCTAATTCAAACTTTATCTCCCCACATTTCCTCCCTTTATGCAATCTCTGTCTTCACCTGTTCCCTCCATCTCAAGTTCCCATATATATCCCAAGTCTCCCACAAAATCTATTTTATTTCCCCTTCCAAGGTAATGCAAGTATACCACCTAGACCCTTCCTCTTTCTCAGCCCACTCTGAGTCTATAGATTGAACTGGATTAATGATTAATATATCCACTAACAAGTGAATAATAACCATATTTGTCCTTCTGGGTAAAGATTGTTCAATTTCAGATGATTAATTTTTAGTTCCAGTTTCATTTGCCTAAAATTTCAGAAAGTGTATGTGTGTGTGCGTGTGTTTCTGTGACATCTGAGAAATACTCTACAGTGAAAATGTTCTCATTTTCATTATCCATTTCTATTTGAGGGACACATAGGTTGTTTCTAATTTCTGGCTCTCATGTATAAAGCCAAAATGAACATAGTTTAGCCAGAGTCCTTGTGGTAATATGGTGTGTTCTTTGAGTACCCCAAGAGTGGTATAACTATTTCTTGAGGTAAACCAATTCCTAATTTTCTGAGTAACTACCATTGTGATTTCCATAGTAGCTATGTAAGTTTTCACTCTCATTAATAATAAAGTAGTGTTCCCCTTGCTCCATGTCATCACCAGTGTGGGCTGTCACTTGTGTGATTGAACTTAGCAATTCTAAGAAATGTAAGATAGATAGTTTTACAGAGCAGTTTTTATCTGCATTTCCCTGATGGCTAAGGATGTTGAATATTGCTTTGAGTTCTTTTCAACCATTCAAGTTCGTTCTGTTTAGATTTAAACTCCGTTTTTAATTGGATTATTTGGCTTGATGATGTCTCATTTCTTTAGTCCCTTATGTGTTTTAGATACTAGCCATCCACTGGATATGGAGTTGGTGAAAATATTTTCACACATTTTAGGTAGCCATTCTTTCCTGTTGACAATATCCTTTGTCTTACAAAAACTTTTCAGTTGCATGAGGCCCCATTTATTCATTCTCAGTCCTAGTGCCTGAGCTGTTGATGCTCAGTTTAGGAAGTGTTCCCTTGTTTTAATGCATACAAGGCTATTCTTCTATACAGAGACACCTAATTAGAACAGTACCATTTGTTGAAAATGTTTTCTTTTTCCATTGAGTATTTCTGCCTTATTTTTCCAGAAAAAAAAATAGCTACAAATATGTGCCTGGATTTACATCTAGGTCTTTGATTGAATCCAGTGATCAACCTGTCTCTTTTTTTGTCAATACCAAGTCTGGTCGCAGCAACAAAGTAGGAGGAAAATTGTCCCAACATCAGGCAAAAGAGTCACAGATAACCCCACTACCACTTACAATATATTTTCTGTTTATTTAGGTAATGTTATATTTGTCTGGAGTCTTTGATGCAGTTGAAGAATATTTTTCTTCAGTAATGATAAAAGATAAAGTATATATAAATATAACTGTAATTCTTCCTTATATATGTCTCTGTACTTATCTGTAGGTTATTAGTATAAAATAGCTTATGTGGAATACTAATTAATGAAATATTAATGTTATCTCTTAAGTATTTAAAATTTCCTTTTCTTCCCATTGTAAATGCTCACTCATATTGGTAAGTCTTTTAAACTCTTATGATTTCTTTTGATTCTATAATGCGCTTTTAACTGTCAATTTGTCAGAGTGATTTTTCTATAATAAATACTAACAGAGCTATGAATTTTAAATGTTTCTTTATATACACAGTTTCCTCATTTTTATGATTTATTCACTAGACTACAAGAAAACATCTTTCAACCAAATTGTTCAAAAAAGTCATCATAACCCATGTGAATGTCTTCATTAAGAAATTAAAAAATTAGACTTTCTCTTGGATTAGTTTGACTAATAATGACCCTATTTAACTTCTCACCTTCACCTCCTTTGCCTTCTGTGGTTTGGAGTACCTGACATATTCATATTTTCTGTTTGTGTTCCCTCTGTCCATTGTGTATGTCATCTCTTCATCTGATTTATCTGTCCCTATGGTCTCTGTAATATGAGTGTTTGTGTTGCAGGTCTCTAACCTTTTTTTTTTTTTGTTCTGTATTTATCAAACAGCACAGGAAACATCGCATTATAAAGTGATGAGTAATACTTTTCTACAGAAATATTCAATGGAGGTGTTCAGGGCAAAATACATCACTGATCACTACAGATCAACAGTAAGACTTAAAAGTACACTTTAAGTCTTTAAGACAATTTCATCCTACATCAACATTGTGTCAAATATACATGTAACTTTTGTTATTTAAGGTTGGTTTTAACCTGTTGGCTTCATTCAGAAAATGACTAGGAAAGCATACAGTCAAACACAAAAATTATTCTGAGTTAAGGCATGGGAAATATACAGTGTAAGATTAAAGGTGTGGATTAGCTTCAGTAGTAAAAACTGACTGCATGGCAAATATAAGGCACACTAAAGTTGGTTACATTATTATCTTAATGACAGGTCAAACTTAAACAGGTTAACTACATAGAAGGATATCAGGTTAAGTCTAGAGACTTAAATGACCTTAGGACATATTTTTAACTTGGTTGCAATGTCTACCAAAAATACATTTTCTTCAGAGGACAGAGATATTTTCAGAAAAATATTGTGCCCTCAGCAATCCAACTAAAAGTATGTTATTCAAATATTCTTACAAATATATTTGATGTATGTATGTCACTCATGCTTGCTAAAACATTAAAACATATACACAATATATATTCAGTTGTATCAAAATATAAACATCAAGTCAAAGCAAAAGAAGCTGTATGTGGTAGCACAGTGTTGTAATTTCAGAAATGGCTAGGTAAAGAGAGAAAGATCCCTGAGACTTCCTGTCCATCATCCTTGTCTCCTTTTAAAACACCAGCCAATGAAAGAACTTGATAGAAAAAGAGAAAGAAAGATAGTGAGAGAAAAAAAAGGGAGGAAGGAAGGAAGGAAGGAAGGAAGGAAGGAAGGAAGGAAGGAAGGAAGGAAGGAAGGAAAAAGAAACAGTGAAGGAAGAAGGGAGGAAAGAAAGAAGAAAGGGCAAAGCAAAAGACAAAATAAAGGCTAGGCATAGTGGCATACACCTTCAGTTCCCACACTCAGAAGGCAGAGGTAGATGGTCCCCCGAGTTTGAGGCCACCCTGCCCTTCATAGGAAGTACAAAGATAGGACTGCACAGAAAATTCCATTCTCAAAGTAAATGAATAAATGAAAAAATAAATTAATCAAAACTTAAAAAAAAAACAGCAGAAAGAGTGGGCTAGGATATCTGAGGACTAGCAGCAGAAATACTTTCTTTTGGCCTCTACATACATGCATGCTTACACGGAAACATGCACACATATATATTCATAATTAATAATAAAATAAATTTTCATGTTTAGAAAATAAAATCTTTAGTGATCATTTTCTCTAATTTTTCTCTTTTACAGGGAAATTGCTGTCTGCTAAGCACATTTTGTAACACTTAATATAAAATTATATTGGTATCTTTTTATTAAATTAAAACTATTTACATTGAGGTAGATTGTTTTAAAATATAGTAAGGAAGATATACGTTGTGAGCATACTTTTAAAAATAGACTTGTGTTCCATTTAAAAAGCAATTTAGTCTGTATTAGCCTAATTAATGTTTATAAAAAATTAATAGTTTCTAATCATGAAGCTGGACATAATTTTATACATTCATCACTTCTGTCTTCTGTATACATCAGCCACATCAGAAGGGACTTTTTAAACACTATATTTTACATATAATAATGGTATATTATAATAATGCCATAATATAAAAATAAAATTGCTAATGGATCTTCATTATAACAGATGCTCTTCAACATAGGAAAAAGCTTGGCAGTGGCAATGCACTCCTTTAATCAGGACTTGGAAAGCAGAGGCAAGCAAGTCTAAAAGAGCGAGTTCCAGGACATGCTCCAAGGCTACAGAGAATCCCGGTATCAGAAAACAAAAATCTTGCACAAAATGTCTTTGTAATCTATTTTATTGTTGTCTTTGTAATCAATGGCTCAAAATTTCATGTTTATCATAAAGATTCTAACACTAGGAAAATATTTTAAATATTATTTATTATAAACTATAAACACCATTGAAACTACCAATATAAATATTAAACAGGTGACAATGGGGTTATTTTAATAAAAAAATTTAAATGTATTAAAATATGAATAAAGACACACGATTCTTTCACACTTGAATAAAAGTTTGAAAACAATGTTAAAGAAAGCATTGCTAACATTAAAACATAGCTTGCAAATGTGTTCAAATGTGAAGTCAACCTGTTATATAAGATACTTTTTAAATTCTGAAGGTTGAATTTAGGAGACTGTGTTTCTCATGCAAGATGTTTGCAGAAAGGATAATGTGAATTTTTAAAAAAGAGCACATCCATTACTGTCAGAATGGCTTTCCTTCTATTGTAGAATTGTTTTTAGAAGTTCATCATGTTTTAGCAAACTTCGAAAATAACCCACAACCTGAGACCTAGTCATTGAAGAAGCCTTTTCTTTGGGGCTGTTGTGCTATCTCACAGTGGTTAAAACTCTAATTACAGTAAAAAGTTACTGTGGGTGTGGAGATTGTCTTGGTATTGAAAGTTAAAATTACTCACAATAGTAGAGTGTGTTTTTCACATTCACTGGAAGAAATGATGCCGTATAGTCAGCAAGAAATATCCTCATATAATTAAACCTTTCAAAAAAATTATAAAGCTACAGTACATTGCCCTCCTTTTGCTATATATCTGTATCAAATGTCCGATATATTCATATTGAAATATATCTTTACTGGCATATATAGATATACCTTTATTCTAATTTGATTAGTCAACATTTTTCATGCTTCTTCTGAGAGCCTCCCACAATCTATGCGGGGTGTTAAGTTGATGATTAACAGCACGCGTTCTTATTAGGAGTTCTGAAGGAAGCATCTGAAAAGAATGTCAGATGACTCATCGGCACACTATCAGCCATCTGTCTATCACTTATGTTCAGGGACACTATTTTTACCTCTTGACATTTGAAACTTTTAAAAGACAGCTCACACTTTGTTCCTGAGTATGTAAAAAAAAATAGAGCTAAGAATTATAAGAATTTGATTGCTTCAATTTATTCCTCAAGACCATTTTAATAACACTATCAGATTTATTGAGAAAATCCTAATGAGCTAATTCTGACCTAGAAATCAACAAATCTTATAGAATATGGCAAGCTATTTTTGATTTAAAGAAACCAAATCTCATAGTAAGACATCATGAGTCACTGGAAGATGAAATTTCATTCAAGCAATCTGAGAATGCTAACTTATGAACTTTTCAAATAACGTTATCTATCTATATAGTAGGGAAAGCCGGCAGTCCTCTGGAAAAAGACTAAACAGTAGATATTTTCTTTAAAATAAAAGAACATTGCTAGGAAATAATTATAACTTTCTTTAATGTCAGTACTATTGTAATTTTGACAAATAGATCTTGTTGCTTATGACACAATTTTTAAGATAAAAATTAGACCACATATATATCCCTTCCTCAAAGACCTTTTACCTGCGATTAAACATTTTGACACTGATCTTTGCACCACAATTGCTATGCAATACTGATGCTACATGACAAGAATGAGAGTAAAAATGTGATACAAACATTATAAAACTCACTGAAACCACATACACATATAATTGTTAAAATATTTCTAGACACTCAAATAAAGCTGGGGATTACTACAAGGCAGTGTTCACACAGTTAACGTGAATGTAAGAAACAAAGTGATGTCTAAATCAAGAGTGGCTTCTCAGACATTTTCTACTTAATATGGCAGACAAAGATCGGGATATTTAAGGAGTAATTTCTTACAATATGTTCAGAAGAAAAGCATAAAACACAAATTTTTGTGGATGGATACTATACAAATGGACACTGCTTGTATTAACCCTGCATGGTTAGTCAGATTCACCAACCACAAATGTGTTTTAAAGTGACAAAGCCCCAGTATTTAAGAGGTTTGCTAGTACAAACTATTATTCTATGCCATTTCATTCTTCTTATCAAAAAAGAAAATAAAAAATGTAACCACTGCTTTCAATATTGCACATAATTTTTACTGAAAACATATTTGTATAATATAGATGCGTCTTTAGAAATGAGTGCCCAAGTTCTAAAAGTTGATAGAATAGCACACACATAGTTCTTAAGTAATTTATAAAAGCAACCATTAATTACAATTGATAAAAAGTTTGTTAAAATATTTAGTAATTATTATTAATTAATTATTGAAAGAAATGGAGCAAGACTTAAATGTTAAATGGTAAAGCTAAAATTTGTGATTTAGAAAAATTGGTTTAAGTGAGGATATAGTTTTCTATAAACTAAAACTGCAAATAGCAGAAGGGTCAATCATAGGACACAGAATAAGTCAAATTTTCACTAACATAAATACTTTTCATATACATTAGTCATTTATTAAAAATTACATGTCAAACAAAGATTTCAGTCCAATTCATTCACATATAGCCAATTTTTATTTTCATTTGAGAGTAAATATCTCCCTCTTCTGGAGTTTTTATTAAATTCAGGATTTTAATGATTTTATGAAAAAACCTTCAATAGTATAAGAAGTAATGAAGAAAAAAGTAAAGCACTATATTTAATAGAGCATATGATAGCTTTAAATAAAATGCAAGGTCATTCTATTCACTAATAACATGGTATTAGCATTATTATGCACTTTTCTTTGATATTAAAACTTTAGTTAATTTATAATAAATGTAATGCATGAAATTAATATGAATTTAACTTTTGTAGCTAAATTTACACAGGTATTATTTATGTGCTTTTCACCTTTTACTCAAGTTTTATTTCATTGTTTCAGTGTTATTTTTCTTAAAATATATTAACCCAGATGAAGGTTATGCATTTCTATGATACTCAAATGTTATTAAAATAAATGTGGAAGATTATTCGATGTCCCTTTTTTTGAGACAGGGTTTCTCTATGCAACAGTCCTGGATGTCCTAAAACTTGCCTTATAGATAACACTGACCATGAAGTCACCAAAACCAACCTGCCTCTGCTTCCCAAGTGCCAATATTAAAGAACTGCACTACCACCATCTAGCTTAACACACACATACACACAATCATAAACACACACTCATACATATTATATGCATTGGTGTTTTGCCTGCATATATGTCTGTGTAAGGTTTTCAGACATTGGAGTTACAGGCAGTTGTGAGCTGTCATTTAGGCACAGGAATTTTAACCTGAGTATTATGCAAGAGCAGTCAGTATTCTTAATAGTGAGCTATCTCTACAGCCCCCACTAGCCATCCTTTTAAGTATAATAATATGTCCCATCATGTTTATATTTTGAATAAGTGATATGACTGGACAGCTTGCTAATGGATGGAAATCTTCATATTGTATATATTTTATTGAATCAATTCTTAACTACAGTCCATTCTTTGCCTCCCAGAAGTCTGGCATTATGTCAGCCTTCTGAGACTCCATATTCCTAGTGCTGTCCCTGCAATGTTTAATGTTCACAATAATAAAGTTCTTCCAAATTCTGCATTTGAGATTTTAAAAAGAATGTCTCCGAAGAGGAGACTCATCTCTCCCCAGGTGGGGCACACTGACCTTAATATATAATTAAGGGCTTCTTGGCTCCCACTAGAGATGGAATTCTAGTTGGACAGCACATTGTGCACAGACCCTCCTCTCACCAACCTCAAGTATGGAGTTCTCCAGGGTTGTCTCTTATTATAAAATGAAATCAGTCATAGACAAAATACTTTTCTTATGTAATGAAAAAGGAACAGGGTAAGTGTTTCCATGCTCCTGACCAAAGCTAGGAAAGAAAATATTATCAGCAATGAATTTCTCTGCTTTTCTTTTCAATTTTCTCTTCACTCTCAGAAAAGGACACACTGTATTATTTTTTGAATCTTATTTTCTTTACTCTCTCCAGAGTTTCAATTTCTGCATCATATAACATAGTAGATTTTGAAAGTGATGACATTTATCATTTGTAACTTTTATAACATAATATCTATTAATATGCAATGGTATATTTCATTTACACTTATATAATATTACCATTGTCCCAACAATATATACTGCGACTTAATTCCAATATTTTTGAATATTTCATTTAATGTTACCTATATACATAGTGTAAATGTATCTTGCCGCACGTTAAAGATTAACTCTAAAGTCATTATTTGCCAAAACAAAGCCAATTTCTATCACAAGAACTATGCACAACTGCCAGTTCAAAAACAGTACTGATATGGAATTACTATATATTCCGATTTTTATATTCCAAATGGCATTTGAAATAATCCACTTAATCATCAGGGTATGTTACTACCTCTTTTAAGATAGTTGTCATTTATTAATTGTCTAATTAACTCCCTAGGTACATTCCAAAGTTTGAAAATGCATTGCATAGTTTTGCTACCCTCTTTTTCTACAATTTAAGGGAATAGGGCATTTGTTTTGTATACCTTATATTTATTTCTATTGGGTTTATTTGCAAACTAAGAGAAAACTGCAGACTCAACAGAAACAACTGTTAAATTAACAGGTGTTCATAATTGGTATTTCAAAATATGCCATTTTAGTGACTACTTATACCTGTTAAAAATTTAGAGTGATTGCCTATGACTAACATGCTAATATTTACTGTTATTGAGACTACTTTCATTGCATCTATACTTGTATTCTTAGAATTGTTTCTCTTACCTTTAATTGATAGAATGAAAGATAAACTCATTTAAGAAAGACTAGAACAAGAATTTACTGTACAGTCTCAATCACCAAAATATGTTTTCAATAAATAATTAGGCATTAGCTGTCTTTATAACTTAAAGTGTTACAGGTTAGGGTTTTAATAGAAACTACATGTGTTGCCCATACACTACATACATGTCTCAGCAGTCACTAGGACACACTAGAATTTCATTGTCTATGTTTATAAACTTCATGATTTAGATTCCCGTCTCCCTCTTACCTGACCCCCATCTAATTAGGCTTTCACCATGAACGAAGCTGCCAAGTGTCTCACCTATCTGTGCAGGAGCTTAGGAGTCTATGATTTCATCATAAATACTTCAACAAAGCATATCTTGTACCCAGGACAATGCATTTCTTAAAAAAAAAACTTGAAAATGATGAATTTAGTTTTATAGTAAGTGTATCTAATGTTTTGTGTTTTATAGATTTTTCTCCTTTTATATGTGCTAATTAAGCTTAAATTTATAGATTTACCTATAGAATTATAGTTACTCTCTGCATTCAAAGACCTTATTGACTTTATTAGGTCTTTTAAAAGAAATTACATTTTATTGAATCTAGTCTTTGTCCATGTGTGTAATACATCCCATTATTCTCACGCCTCTACCAACAGATCTTAATGAAATTCATCTTTTCTCTCCAATTTTGGTGTTGCTTTCCTCCCACTAAGTTTGCTTCTGGTTGCTTGCGTGTGCACCAGTGGGAAAGAATTTAGTGAACTGTGGGCAGTTTATTAATATCTGCCTTCCCAAAGAAGGACCCTCTCTTCACTGAACACCCATTAAACATCACTAGTCTTTTAGTGTTGAATGGGGTCACATGAGCCATTACCAATTTTATGATGAAATTGTGGCATGTCCAAACTTGTTTGGATTCTGATCATGGCGAACAATGAGGGCTGATGAGAAGCCAAGGACAATGGCACGGGGTTTTGATCCTACTTCATGTTCTGGCTTTGTGGGAGCCTAGCCAATTTGGATGTTCCCCTTCCTAGACATGGACGGAGGGGGGAGGACCTTGGACTTTCCACAGGGCAGGGAACCCTGACAGCTCTTGGACTGGAGAGGGAGGGGGAGAGGAGTGGGGGAGGGGAGAAGGGTGGGAGGAGGGGGAGGGAAATGGGAGGCTGGGAGGAGGCGGAAACTTTTTTTTTTCCTTTTCTCAATTAAAAAAAAGAAGAAAGAAAAAAAAATGGCACGGATTTCATGTGTGCACTGTTTTTTTCTTGTACAGAAGATGAGGTTTCTATCTTTACACAAATTTTATCTAGACTATAATGCTACTCATTATATGTTCTCTTCTACTTTTAATAAGCTGCTATCAACAAAACAGCACTGAGGCAAAGTTATTGCTAAATATATTATTATGTACTCTTCTCTAACTGCCACCCTACAATTTTCTAATCCAATCCCACTGGATATATGTTCAGAATGTATAAAATAAACTATAATCATGATCCTACATTATTATAGTGCATTAGTTTAATTATGTCTTCGTTTGTGAAATGAACATATGAGGACTGAATGAAAAAAAATCTTTTCTCATTTTCACATTGTATGTGTGTATAAATGCATGAAAAGCCTTTAATCACCTATCACATGCATTACACCTACATTTTCACCAACCACACCAAAATATTCATAGTTTGAGTAAATATTGTAATAATAAGACTAATATCATTAATATTCTAGTTTGTGGTTCCACATTTTTTGTTTTATTTTGCTAACTACAAATCATGCCAAATGAAAACAGATGACCAGATCAATTACCTCTTCCTTTAAACAATGAAAAGGAAACTAATTTATTGATTGTTAATTGCATCAGATATTACTCACTGATAAAATGAGTTAAACATATTCTGAAGCATGATTAATAAAAACTCAGAGCAAGAAATTGGGCTTCAACCTGAAGACCAGAAAAACCAAAGCAACCAGCCATGGGCTTTTACCTTGGCCTCAGTCAAAATTGGCAATTGTGCCTAAAGGAATCTCAGAATGGGAATGTAACTGAGAGCTGTCTCTTACCTTAAAAACCTCTCTAAATCTGGGATTAAAAGCTTGCAACACTGTGGCTAAAGGCATGCACCGCCTCGTTTCAATGGCAAACTAATGTGACTACTGGGATTAAAAGTGTGTGTTATTGTGACCTGGTCTGTAATGTTGGCCAATGTGGTTGTTTTACTCTATAAACTTCAGGCAAGCTATATTTACTAAAATATAGATGAAATATCACTACCATAGTCAATAATAATAACTTAAATTTTAAAAGCTAATCACATGAAAAGATCAATAAATAATGATAAAACAACAAATTGGTGTTGCAATGAGAGGCGGCTTGCTTGTCCCAGTTTCCCTTCTAACTTACACCCGAAATAACCACATAGAAACTGAATTAATTACAACACTACTTGGCCATTAGCACTAACTTCTTATTGGCTAACTCTTACATATTAGTTTAACCCATTTCTATCAATCTGTGTATCACCACGAGTTCGTGACCTACGAGAAAAGTTTCAGCACATCTACTTCTGGCCTTGGATACATGGCATCTCTCTGACTCTGCTTTCTTCCTCCCAGAATTCAGTTCTGTCTGCTCCACCTACTTAAGTTCTACCCTATCAGCTAGACCAAAGCATTTTCTCTATTCATTAACCAATGAATGTAACACATAAACAGAAGGAACTCCTACACCAAATTGAAGGAAGTAATTTACAAGACTTCAGATCTCCACGTGTATCACTGAAGTTCTTAAACTTTGAATAAACTTAAGGATGAATATAAAATATAAAAAGATGATAAGGAAGAATTTACATTTAAAAATGTGTTAACTCATTTTAATGGAATTGACTTTGATACTTCCTATTAATATGGTACATAAACAATTTTTCCACATGGGTTAAATGAAACTTTCTCTTGCAGTCCCTGTCACATAGCAGACATTCACTGCATATATACTGAAAAACAACCCTGAGAGTGAAGACCATTTATTAGAGGAATGTGAAAAATTATACAACAAAGTGTAAACTTTTCCTCTCTAATGTGTTAGTTGGGTATTAAAAAGGAAGTGAACTCAGGGAAATCACTATTAATTTTCCATAGCCCTCAGACTTTAGCAGTTTTAGAATATGGCTTAACTATTTGTGAAAGACTTTTTGTTTATGCTTCTAATGATAAACCTGATAATGTAATATTAATCAAAGGGAAAAAGTAATGATACAAAGTTGAATGGGAAGGGAAAAGGTATGGCTACTACCAAAAAGGAGAAAATTTGACCAAAAACATCATATAAGTTTCAAAATTTTCAGAGAACTAATAAAAAAGATGCAAAAATTATAATTTGGTTTATATTTTTCTGTAGTTTTATTTTTAGTAATTTTGATCTGTTTGTGTGATGGGAAAGTCTTACATACATGCACACATGAGGGCAAGTATTTTCAAAAAATAACAGGATGAGCTGGATACAAGGGATTTGAAACAGGAAAGAGAAAAATGGGGGAGGGATTTCTATTCCGGAGGAGGTTGAGAAATTATTGCAGAAAGAAAAGGAGGGACGAACAACACCATGATTGTTTGTAAAAGCCAAAAGGAATCATATTGCATGTGAGTTTGTAAGTTGGAAATATATGATTAAATTATGTGGAATTCCCCTCTGATGCTATGAATATGTTTTATTACCATTTGTTAATAAATAACCTTATTTGGGCTATGGTAGGACAGAATGTAATCATGGTGGAATATATAAATAAAGAGAGAGAGAGAGAGAGAGAGAGAGAGAGAGAGAGAATAGGTTGATTCAAAGAAATGCCATGTAGCTGCAAAGCAGACAGATGTTGAAGAGGTTGGACCCTTACCAGTAAGACACAGCCTTGTGCCAAAACACAGATTACTAGAAATATGTTAATTTAAGATGTAAGAAAGAGTTAACAAGAAGCCTGAATAATAGGCCAAACAGTGTTGCTGAGCAGCTGGAAAATGAAATGTAGCCTCCAACTAACTATATATAGTAGGTGGAGGCTGCATTTATATATATATATATATATATATATATATATATGAAAAAATATTTTATATGTTTTATAAAAATGCTCTCCACAAGAATCTTTGACAAACAAAAACCTAGTACCAGGCACAAGAACTCCTTTGCATGTTTTTTTCAGAATGGTCCCGGTGATTGCAAAAACAACAGACTTTTTTGTAGCTCTTGCTTGCTTATCAGAGGTGAAGACTGGACTTTTATTGCTGAAGATATCAAAAACTTAGGACATAAAACTCAGATGACTGGACTTGTTTCTGAGCTAAAAAAAAAATCTCTTTACTTATGTATAGCTCCCAATACTCCAGAAACTACTATGAAAGCTGCCATGGGAGAGAAACAATCAAACTCCTCTAGCCAGAATAAAGACCTATGAACGATGACAATGACCATGAAGACATAATAACCATGAAGAAAAGTATTACTAAAACTCATCACCATAGAAGGCTCACTCAAAAGCAAACAGAGACCACTAGAAAAAGCCATAACTAGGCACAGTACAGTGATAAGTAGATCCTGGGGACCATAGCCCAAATGGATACATATACATCATAAGCCGTGTATCTATGGCTCAGAGAACATTGCAAAAAGAAAAAAAATTAGTGGAATACCAGGATGTCCAGCATGAAATAGTCTCTCCTACTCATTGATATATACCCAATATCAGAACAGCAGAATAAATAATCAGTTATTAAAGTGAAAGTGGAAAGGCTTTATGGGGTACAACCATTGGACAAAGAATTATGGGCAATTGAGAACAACTAGGAAAAAGAGAAATAGCTTTTCCCATGAATGAGGCACTTTTTTTTAGTTGCTCAATGCAAAATTGTTATTCCTGAAACCATCTATACAAAAGCCAACAAAATTGCACTCGACTATGTATATGTGTGCTGTGTGTGTGTGTTCTACTGCATACTCATATATATGTAACAACAGTCAAAGAAAGAGAGGTTATCAATTTGATAATGAGTAACGTGGGAGGGATTAAATGGAAGGGGTCAGGAAAGGGCTGGAGGAAGTAAAGATAGGAAGATTTGTGTATCCCCATTTCAATAAAAACATTTTAAATGCTTAATATTGTTATTTCTGAATATTGGATATTGGACTTGATTTAAAATCTTCATAATAAAATATGAAACTCATTTTCTACAATAGTCAAATCATAGCTTTTAGCTATAAATTTTGAAGATGAAATAATTTTACCACATTTTAATAATTAGTGGTCTTTTCCTTTTTATCATCTTAACTTTAAGGTATCCCTAAAATTTAGTGTGTTGGCAGAGGACACTTGTGACTGTAGGTTGTAAGGACTCTTTGATATGCTTACTAGGGCAAGATAAATGATTTAAAATCTTTATGCTTCTTACAATAACACATTTCTATCATCTGTGTCTCCAGTTTCTTATTGTTAGCTTTCCTGCAAACAGAGCACAATTTATTGAAGTTTTACTTTTGTTATCCTTAACTAGATTTAATGTATGTAGGGCAGAACAAGGACAGGACAGGTGCTATATATGTTTATGATTGTCAGTTATCATAGTCTATAACCTTTTGTAGCAAGGTAAATGGCTTTATCTGTCACAAAGAATAAAAAAATGATTTCTCTGTCTCAAGGTTGAAAATGCACATTTTATGAGGCAAGGAGCAAGTACTTTGAAGTCATTTGAAAGATATTTTATTATGTGAGGAAAATAAGCATTTAATTTCATTTCTATGGTTTGTCATTTTTATACTTAGATAATGAAACCTGCTAGAAACTTCACATGTTCACTTGATTTTCATTTCTTCAAGGTCACACAAATCGAATCACTTCTTTGTTGTTTTTGAAATAACGTTTTTTGCTCACTACTTAAGATTCAGACATTGTGTCTAATGAGGAAAGTTTTAAAAAGTTACAAGAAGAAAAATATCATTGGACATGCTGACTTCTGTAAAAAAAATATTATGCTTTAATAAATAGAAGAAAACTGAAGAACATGGAACACAGAATGATCCATGCTTCAATGAAGAACATATTTATAATATTTGGTGTTTCTACATTCAGCACTAAATCATGAAGTTCTTCCAGACTGATATGTGGTACATTTTAATTGGAATTTTCATAAATTTATGTGAATAAACTAATTTTTAATTTAAATCTTTTAAATGATTGTGCTATTCCTTAAAGCAAATGTCACTTTTTTGAGATCCTAATTAATACTGTTTCATTTTTATTATCCCTACTGTAAGCTGTAACATTGTAAAATAAATTTCTATTATCATTTTTGTTTTACAAATATTATAGTTATATTTAAACTTCCTAAAAAAAATGTGTCTCACCACTGTTTGTAACTTTATTTCCAGGTAATACAGCTGTTTCTTCTGACATTTTTGGACATCTGCACACAAAGGATAACCACAGAAAGACCTAGAGAAATGCACATAGTTGAAAATAAAATGCATTTTAAAAAATATGATGAGACTACTCCATATATTGGAAAACATAAAGAAAATTGCATATTCAATTGGAACCAAATGGAACTTAATATATTTCACCAAAGTAGAACCTTATTGTACCTTTAAGGCTAACTTAACACCCACTAAGTAAGTAAGCTAAGGGAAAATAATACAGTTAGGGACTTTGGCAGTGGAATTTGCAGAGAATTGCCAAATGGAACCAAGGTAGGGCCTTCATATATGGGAACCAGTGGTGAAGCTTGGATTATCTGTGAGGCCCCTGGCAGTAGGACCAGGATCTACCCCTGGGGAATCAGCTGGCTTGTTGCAATCCATTCCCTAAGGTGGGAAGCCATGCTCAGTCTTAATGCAAGGGGAAGCAGGGCTTGATTCTGTTCCAACTTAATATGCCAGACTTTGTTGACTCATCATTGAAGCCATTACCTTTTGGGAGGAGTGGATGGGAAGTGGGCTGAAGGGTAGCAAAGGGGATGGGAGAAGGATTGTGAGAGAGAACTGTGGTTGGAATGCAAATAAAATTTTAGAAATCTTTTAAAAATTCTCATGAGTGCATAGAGTAACAAATGAGTTAGTCTCAGATGGAATGCTGTGGAATGAGACTTGTCTCATTTGCTTCTCAGCATCCTGGGCCAATGATTTCTTCTTTCAAAGTTCTATTTCAAAGTGTGTAACAGTAAGCCAACATCACCCATGCTTAAAACGCTTGCCTTCATCTCAATAATTTTCCATTTTCCTGTTTATTGATATAGCCTAATTATTTTGGTTGTATAATTGTCTTTATACAGAAAATGTGGTTTGATTATTTAAAAATCCTATTTACAATATATATATTTACAATAACAATGAAGTAGTTTGCTTTTTGAGATTTTATGGCTAGGTTTGGGTTCCAGTTAGTAGAATTGGAATTCTAATCACAGCTCTAATTTGGACTGGTGGCTAAAAAGCCTCAGGCAAAATGACTTTTTTAAAAATTTGGATGGCAAATGAAGCACAATTAGTAAAACTCAGAGAAATTGGGTGAAACAGAAATGTGCAAAGATGATGTCTGAGCACACATTTATCTTATGAATTGGTGGAATTTAAATCAGGATAGGATCCTAAAAAGTTCAAAAATGCAAAAGAGTTCCATGGCATACAAAGGGAGAAGTGGGGTTTTTGAAACTAATATTCAAAACTGCACACAAATAGTTGCATGGATAATAGAGAGATATCTCCTAATGTAGCACACAGATAGTTACATGGATAACAGAGACAAATCTTCCAATGTAACACACAAATAGTTACATTGATAACACAGACCTCTCTCCCAATGTAACAAAGGGAAACATGGCAAAGAGAACCCTGAGAGCAAACATCTTTCTAAATGTTTCTGGTAGCAAATGAAGGTTTTATTTATTTGCCTGCTATAGAATATATTTTCACACTGTATTGTCAGTAAACACATCAGTTTTGGCTGACTAGCAGTAAAGGTCAAGAAAGAGACTAAAAACCTTTTTTTCAGAAAGTGGACTGTGGTTGGCTTCGAACACTGGCTTTTAAAATCATCTTTTAATTTTCCTGTAACATTTTGAGGATCGTGTTCAAATGTTAAATCATTTTTCAGTTGTATAACATTTCTATAGCACTGGTCAGATGCCAGGATGTAAGAAGGAGGATTTGAGCACATTTAC
Source organism: Microtus obscurus (assembly GCA_963919715.1). Taxonomy (NCBI): domain Eukaryota; kingdom Metazoa; phylum Chordata; class Mammalia; order Rodentia; family Cricetidae; genus Microtus; species Microtus obscurus. The sequence goes on along the minus strand of CAWTZC010000100.1, from coordinate 445,809 downwards.
ACCTAACAATTTATCTGATGATTTAAAAAAGGCAAAGGGAGTAAAACTGCTTTGAAGGAAGTGATTAAGAGTGATGTGAGGGCACACAGTCCTGCATTGTATTTGAGGAGGTGGGGAGTTTTCTTATATAAGGAAGGGGAACAAAAGGGACAAAACTGAACTTAAGTTTCCATAGTTATCATTGCCACAGGTGATAAAGTGAGGACTGGAGCTGTCTTGTGTCTACTAGCTTTTGAAATGTCTTATCAGGCTTAAAGGAATGAGGTTCTTGCGGCTATTTATAAAGGAACAGAAAACAATCAAGCAGGAATGAAACTGTTTCAGCATTCTTGAGAACAAGCCTACCTACTCTTTGAAGAAACTTTCTGCCTTTGGCAGTCTTCCTTTCCTCACCCAGGAACATTCTCTTTGTGCCACACGTTCCTGTGCAGTTTTTGCCAGAGGCATTCCCCAGCCGCAGAAAATTTCTTTCTTTTTTAACTTTCATCCTTTCTCTTTTTTCTCTCTCTTTATCTGCCTCTCAATTTCTACTTTTCCTATAAAAGATGATATGTATAGATACAGAGATAGGGAATAGACAGACTTACATATATATGCTATTACCAAACCATCTGTTTACTAATGGCAATAGACTAAACAGCTTTATTCACATATAAAGCTTTATTCAGCTCACCTCAGACCACTCTTTCATGAAAAGGTATGTTATTCATAATTTAATATTTATTCTTACAAAGACAGAAAACCATTGTGTGCATCTATTTCTCCACTTCAGAACCAGGATGAGTTTTTCAATACACTTGACATTTCTAAAGGGTAAATTACTGGTTCAACTTGTTTTCATTACACACACACAGACACACACACACACACACACACACACACGTACATTTGGTTTTATGTCAAGCTTTTATTTTTGAATATTTATTTGCATATAAGATACTTACATAATTAAATTTATGCCTAGTTTGTTTTTGACAAGTATGAAAAATCAAATATAACTAGGATAGAATATTTTCACAATGCTAAGGAATTGTTGTGACACTTACCATTTTATTTTCTAGCCAACACCTGAAGGCAACAAATATTTATAGATCAGACTTGACTTTTTCAAATTTTATTCAAGTGACATCATAAATTATTGAAGCCTTCAATAATTGTTTTATTATATTCAATATTGTATAAGTTATAATACTTATAGATTTTATCAGAATTCCATTATTTGAGTACCAGATGTGATCCAACTGTAGAAGTATAGGGAAATACCTTAATTAAAATTGTTTTTAAAACTTCACATATTAGAACCACTCCTTTTTCCTCCTTCAAGATGAATATTTTGTTCAATTATTGTTGTAATATATATTATTGTTATTAATCAAATTTTTCATTTGTTTTGTATACCAACTGATATAGAAATGAATAATTTGCATCGATATGGATCTTAGTCTATTGATATACATTTTAGGTCAATCTTATATGTATATTTCTGCTATTGATTAAGGTATTGTGATTGTGCAGTTCATTTAAAATTTAATATATGTTAAAATACAGGTTAATAGACAATCATTTATAACAGTCAAGTTTGTAGTCATGTAATTTAAATTTTCTTTTTTTTTCTTATTTTTTTCGATTTTATTATATAATGTATTTGTTTATTCCAAAGTACATCTGTGATTTCCCATCCCCATTCAGCATTTCTGTAGTGTCCACATACGCCCAGTGTTCTGCAGATGCTAGCTCTATGGTCCAGAGAGATAAATAAGGCCTGTATCTCACACTGTAATGATGTTCTTCCTCTTGGACTGGTGGGATAGACTTTTATCAGCTGATACTAAGGGGTAAGGAGTATTAATGGCCATTCTAGTCAATGCCAGAGTTTTTTTTTTATTTATTTATTAAAGATTTCTGTCTCTTCCCCACCGCCGCCTCCCATTTCCCTCCCCCTCCCCCAATCAAGCATTCAAGTCCCCCTCCCTCTTCAGCCCAAAAAGCTATCAGGGTTCCCTGCCCTGTGGGAAGTCCAAGGACCACCCACCTCCATCCAGGTCTAGTAAAGTGAGCATCCAAACTGCCTAGGCTCCCACAAAGCCAATAAGTGCAGTAGGATCAAAAACCCATTGCCATTGTTCTTGAGATCTCAGTAGTCCTCATAGAGATTTATTTCAGTTAGATAATCTTCAAACCTTTCAAAGACCTACAGAATATGGCAGTTAAAATGTTTTAATATCTTAGGACATTTTATGACATGAAACACATCTGCTCCTTTAAGCTCTACTTAAAAAGGAAGACCAGCATCGAAGAGGCTCCTCATGGATTCTGTTAGCCCTTTGTGCAAGAAACTGCTCTTTCCTAGACTACATGATGGTATGCTGTATGGACAAGCAAAAGCCACAGAGAAATGACTGCTGAACTTGTGAAAAGTTCACATGGTTGTCCATGGTTCTTACTTCATGAGTCTTTCAAACATACTAAAGGACACAGAAAAATATGACTGACAAAGTATCAATATAGGCGGAACTGTCTTTGAAATTTCCTGCTTCATGGAAAAGTCTGCCAGATACAATGGGCCTGTAGGCTGATGATGGGTGCCTGAATATCACAGAACTTTGGGTGACTGTACAGGCAATGAGATGACTCTGTCAATTCTGGAGTTTTAGAATTTGCTTACAATGTACTTCTTGTTTAGGTAATATTATATCATTCTGGAGTCTTTGACAGAGTTGAGGAATAGACAGTTTAGATAGTTATCCTTGTTATGATAAAACATAGGGTAGATCTAAGTATTCTAACTGTAGTTCTTGCTTGATATCTGCTTTGTTATAAGTAATTTTTCTATTTTGATGTTAAAACCATTCTTTTCTTTTAAACAGAAAAGGGGAAACGGTGTGGGTAGTGCTTCGTTTATTGGTTAATTAATAAAGAAACTACTTTGAACTGTGATAGGGCAGAATAGAGCTAGGTGGGGAAAACTAAACTAAATGCTAGGAGAAAAAAAGGTAGAGTCAGGAGAGGCCATGGAGCCACCAGAGGAGACAAATGTAAGCCGCCAAACAGAACCTTGCCAGTAGCCCAGAAGCCTTGTGGTAAAATATAAAATAATAGAAATTGGTTAACCAAAGATTAAGAGCTAGCTAGCAATATGGTTAAGTGATTGGGCAAGATGTGATTTAAATATTATAGTTTCTGAGTGGTGATTTAGAGTCTGGGCAGCCAGAAACAAACATGCAGTGTTTCCAACAACCAATCAGTTCCCCACCCTCCTCTCCTCACATTGTCTCACCCACCTTCCATTTACCTCCTTCCCCATCCACACCTCCTCTGTCTCACTCTCCATTCTGAAGAAGGCACACCTGCCATGGGTGTCAATGAACCATGGTACATCAAGTTGAGGCAGATCCAAGCTGCTCCCTCTGAATCAAGGCTTGTCAAGGCAATTCAGGTTGCAGTATAGGTTTCCAAAAACCAACTCAAATCCCAGGGACAGATGTTGATTCCACTGCCAGGAGTTGAACAAACCAAGCTACACAACTGTCACACACAAAAGCATTCACTTTTGATGAACATTTATCACACATACAGGTTTGGTTCATCATGAACAGTGGCATTCTGAATATTATTGTATGAGTAATTTAGGGGCTGTGTATATCTACACATTTTAGTCATATATGGAAGAGAAGAGTTAGTTACTCAGCAATCATCACAAGGGTTCACTAATTGCATGGACAGAATTAAGCTGTCTTTATTAAATTATTAGCCCAAACCAGCTTGTTCTGTTTTTATTGTTTTACTTACTGATAAAAATCACTGGCAGGTCTAATATATACATCTTTAATATTGTTGGTTTAACCCTTTTACTTTAACCCACACTAATGCATGATCAGATACTGCTTAGTTTTCATTCTCATGATAATTTAAAGTTTGGATATATTTTTATGTCAACTTTTACCAATTACATCTTCTGTAAAGTTTGTATTTAATCATGTGAAGAATATTTAATGTCTTTTTGTTTTATCACTCATGTTTAACAATCATTTATGTGCCCTAAATGTAATGAATCTGTTTGGTAAATTTATTGTAAATGATTGTTTTGTATGTATCAATTGTATTTCACCAGGGCTTTAAACATGATAGACAACTGTTTTGTTGCACCACTACAGAGTTATAACCCAAGTCCTTTTTTTTATATTTTTGGAAAAGGGCAAGATAAGCATGTCAAGGACTATTGTGACATATCCAACTTTCTATTTTATTGCCTCAATCACCACAGAAAGCCTACACCAATGAAATGGTACTGAGAATTCCTCCAAATATTTTTTTCTGTTTTCTGAGCATTTATCTTTTCAGTGATTTTTATTTATTTATTTATTAAAGATTTCTGTCTCTTCCCCACCGCCGCCTCCTATTTCCCTCCCCCTCCCCCAATCAAGCATTCAAGTCCCCCTCCCTCTTCAGCCCAAAGAGCCATCAGGGTTCCCTGCCCTGTGGGAAGTCCAAGGACCACCCACCTCCATCCAGGTCTAGTAAAGTGAGCATCCAAACTGCCTAGGCTCCCACAAAGCCAATAAGTGCAGTAGGATCAAAAACCCATTGCCATTGTTCTTGAGATCTCAGTGGTCCTCATTGTCTCTAAGTTTTTTTTCCCAAGACCGGTTTTATCCCAGGCTTTTTCAGGCCCAGGTCAGCTAGCCTTGGTGAGTTCCCGGTAGAACATCCCCATTGTCTCAGTGTGTGGGTGCTCCCCTCGTGGTCCTGAGTTCCTTGCTCGTGCTCTCTCTCCGTCTTCTCCTGATTTGGACCTTGCATCATTTATAAGCATTTACTCTGACCCCCCCCCCCAGCCTCCAATTCTTCCAATTTTGCATATTCAAAATTAATGAGTCCTTATCTGATTACTATTGTTAAATGTGGATACAATATATATGTGTGCCTGCATAGATAACCTCTTAGTACATGTAGCTTTGCTCTCAGTTACATGTGTCCTGAGATAATCACTTTGGACTGAACACCTGTCACTAAGGAGACTGATTCTCTCTTCCCCAGTACCTATTGAACACCTGCAGCTCTAGTGTTATCTAGAAATGGAGCATGTGTGATTTATTCTTTCCAAGTTGGCATATCCTTTAGGATTGTCACAATGCTTCTCTTATTCAGGAAACCAGTGTGTTGAGAATTCATGTGTGCCGATTCCTTGTGGAGCTATTGCAGAGTCCCTTGAAGGATGCTATTTATTGACTTGCTCAGCCTGCTTTCTTTCCCAGGACCACATGCCCAGGGGTGTCCCCACTCGCAATGGGCTGAGTCTACCTTATCAATCACTGAGGAAGAAAATATCCTACAAGCTTGTCTACAGCTTGATCTTACTGAGGTATTTTGTCAACTAAGTCCCCCTTCTTCTCCATTAACTCTAGGTGTGTCAAGTTGACATAAAACTAGCGAGGACAATCTGTTTATAAGGGCTATTTTTATAAATACTATAAAAAGCTATTTTTATTGAGCCAGAATGTTTGGGCTTTATACCATCTCTTCCAATCTCCAAATCCAAGGTCAGGTAAGAGTGCTGAATGGAGTGCCATTTTCAAAAGGAACTCTAAATTTTTTTTCCAGTGCTAGTATATTGAACCAAGTCAGGGTCTCTCTCCACCTCTACATTATTATTTAATCTCAGAGACCTTGGTTAACTCTTCCTTTTAAGTATTAATCCAAGCTTATTGTTATAGTGTTGTGATGATTTAATTGAACCATTAAGAATAAAATTTGTCTGTGAATGTGTTGGTAAATATTTGTGAGATTGTGAAGTAATAAATAATGTAGTTCACATGCTCCTTCCTCAAGGAAACTTTTATTGGTTTAGTAATGTGAGGAGAGTGACTATACTGAATTCAATCAAAAATGGAAAGTTTCTCATGTTATTTTCTACTTCTTACTCCAAGCAAAACAAAAAGCAAGGCTAAAGAGACAATTAACGATCCCTATTGAATTTTTTTGGATGTTGCAAATAATATGATCCTCAGTTGACAGTTAGTTTGAATAAGAATTTTCCCAAAGGCTCTGATATTTGTTCATTTGGTTCATTTTGTAGTACTAGTTGGGAACTTATAGGAAACATGGCTTTCCTGGAGGAAGTGCGTTGATGGGGACAGGCTTTGGGTTTCAAAGCTTTGAGTCCTTCAGAGTTCACTTTCTCTGCTTTATTTTGGCGATTCAAAGTATATGTCTTCACATTCTGCTCTACTTGAATACCCGGTACCTACGTCTCTACTCTACCCTAATAGTTTCATTCCTCATCACCCTTCTTTCTGTTTGATGCTTTACTTGTGGTTTGTGATTATAGCCATAGAAAAGTATGTAATACACCTAGATATTCCATCTTTGCTTCATTATTAAGTAATGTGAAAGCCTATTAGTTTTGAGAATGATCAGAAAAGAGTATCTTCAAATAAATCATTATGTCAACTAGCTCTGTCACTTGAGCTACATAATATATAAACAGATCAATGCTGCTTATTGTGCCCACTGCAAGTATAGATATTCTAGCAATATATGAATGAATCAAGGCACATTCCTTTAAGATACTGGATCAAAGACTTACAGACTTTGACCTTTAGAAAGAACTCTTGACTTGATATGCTGCCTTAGTAAATGCTGAATGTTTAATGATGAACTTCTAAGATGTTACTCAAATATACATGAGAAAGAGTTTGTTTTAGTCATCCAAAAACAAAATAGGACATATAAACAATTTCTTTTAAATGATAATCATGCATACAAGACCAATCTTTAGAAGTCTCTTAACACAAGTAAATGCCCTAATGCACATATAATTCCTACTTATTTTCTTCATTATGAGAAATCTACCAAACCATAGATACCAATAAGGAGAAATAATATGATTTATGGATAAATAATTCATAATTAAGAAACTGAGAAAGAGAATAAGTATAGAATCTTTCTAATATGATAATAGCAAGTGTGGGGAATAAAAATCCTTGTGAAAAACAAAGGGTTGAGTGCCATACTGACTGTTGATTCAGACTGAACAAAGAAAAGAGCAAATGTGTGAATATTTATAGATTCATAGATGATTGCCAGTTGTTTGCTATGTTTTAGGGAGTTGGAAATAAAATTAACAAACAAAGAAAGTAAGTAAAATTTTGTGACAACATTGAAACTTATTGCAACATTGCCAGTTTAGGATGATGAGACCCCTGGTGCCCTCAATAGCCGAAAGGGGTGATGGAAATTGGCAGGAAAGAATTGTCATAAAATGGTCTCTGTTTTATAGGGCTGGAGAAAAAGCTTAGAAGTTAAGAACAGCACTAAATGTTTCTTTTAGCGAGCCCTGGTTAGATTTCTGTCACCCACATGATGGCTCATAATCATCTATGTCTCTAGTTTCAAAGGAGCAAGGAACCCAAGCAGTGCAGACCCACACAGGTAAAACACAAATAATGAAAATAAGATATTAGTCCTGGCATGTCCTGTAAATAATCTTGATGAAAACTATAAAATGAAGTCTAGTCTAACTGTGAAAATTTAATGTCTTTAATGCATACATGTTTACCTAAACTAACCAGGCAAAGAGTAATGGCAACTCTAGATTCTGTTTCAGGATATAGGATAAAGATTCACTATAACTAGCTATCACATTTTAGTGTTGATTGTTTGGTAAGGCATCCTTGGACTGATAGGAAATTCAATGATAATTCACAATACTGCAGCTGAATTAACTTCATTATATCCAAGAAAAATGTCCTTTAGTAGTCAGATCCATTTATAAGATCTTGTACAGTTTATTAAGAGGCACAGAATGCCAGAGACCTTTGGAGTATATATAAGAGAATTCAACAGTTTAAGTTACTGTTGCAATAACTGAGTTGACAAATTTATACTAGGTATTTTTATGCATAGACCAAATTCAAAAAATATGAATTTCAAATGGTTTTAAAAGTGAATACATTTTTGTTTTTATAGGAACATAAATAAATTGCAATAACTTACTATTCTTGTAGTCTTTAACAAAGGAAGGTGACTTGCAAACAGACTGGTTCATGAGCAATGAAAGGATGAAAAACCCTCATTAACCTGGAAATTACACTGACATGGAAAATAAATTTCAGGAGTAATAGTTGTACAAAAGGATAAATTTGTATTTAAATTGAGTAGAAAGTACATTTTAATAATGTAACTGTAAACTACACTAAGCAATAGCTTCTTTTGGAAAGTCTGGAATCTAAGGAGTGTCTGGGGATGAAGAGGATCAGTAGAGAACACTTGCTGCTTTTGTAGTGAATCCACATTTGGTCCCCCCCTCACACACACACACACATGCAAGGTAGCTCAAAGAGCCTGTACCACTAGTTCAGTGGCATCTGCCATCCTCTTCTTGCTTCAATAAGAACATGCACATATATTTTAAAAATTAAAAAGAAAAATAACTTTTTAAAAGCAGAAACTTAAATCATTTATGCCCGAGTGCCTGAAAGAGCAGTCAATTTAAGGAACATCAAAAGTTCAGTATACACACTATTTCTACATTATTTTTAAAGTACATTTCTTGAGGTATGTACTCCCTTTGTACAGACTATTAAGGAAAAATACATTCAAGGATTTTAAAGGAAGCATAAAAATAGGGTGGAAATTGAGACAGATAAAGAAGGCCTGAATAGAGCAAGATATATACGGTGAAGCAAATGTGGCATGGTGATTAATGACACAGCCTTTGCAATCAAACGGGCTTCATTTCAAATAATTCAAATCAGCCCTGCAAGCTGTGTCACCTTGGACTAAGTTTCTAAGTATCCCAGCTTTAGTGTCCTAATTTGTAAGATAGGGATATCATCATCTATTCCTCATGTAATGACAAAATTTAAATGTCAGAATATATGTGAATGCTTATCACAGATAAAGCCTCAGACTGATTAAGTGCTTAGAAATGGCAGTTAGCAGAGATGCAGAGAAGGAAAAGCAATGCTATAAAATTGCTGTAAATCTGCTTCTAAACAGATTTTGGGGTTTTGCTTCATGAATTCCACAGAATGATTTTCCCATCACATGATTTATCTGGAATAAAGGAAGGGATTTAAAAATTCTGCACTTAAAAAAATATCACAGTAACACACTAAAGTATATGCCCTAAAACTCTTTAATAAATAAGGCTCTCCTTTCTTTGAGGGTTGAAAGTATTAACAAAACCTCTTGCCCCTAGTTTTTTTCAGGACATTTAAAAGTAACTTTCTTATACTCTATGTTGTCTTTCCTGCTTAAACAATAACACATTTATTCTACTTACCACATAAATGCTAAATGAAAATGAGTTATTCACTATTGTTGAAAGTTACTTCCAGCTAAGAGAATGTAGCAAATTATAAATTTTAAGGGTTTGGGAAATTTATCAGGAAGGTGTGTGCTGATACCAAGCACTCACAAAAGAGTTGTGCATGAAAGTTGTTTACTATACTTTAATAAATTCAGCATTATGGGGATTATTATTATTATTCAGAATCATTGGAATCCCTTGAGTTTCCTGGCTAGCCAGCTTAGCAGAATGCATGAGATGCAGTTCCATGAGGCATCTTGCCTCTAAAAGTGAGGTGGAAAGCAATAAAGTAGTAGACTGAATGATGACAGCTGACCTTTGAATGCACATACAAATATATACTTGTATACTTGCCCTGCTATACACACACACACACACCTATGAACTTAAGAGTAACATACTTAAATGTAAGTCTTAGGATAATCTATTGTATTTTCAGGTCATTTCTTTAATTCACCTTTTGTGAGAATACCAGAGAATTCAGGATTGTAGTTCATTATTTGTTTTAAGGGTTTTTTAATTTTATGTTTTTAGATAAAATGTAATTTGTTTATACACTTTCCCCTCCTGTAACTTTTCCCAGATACTTTCCTCTTACCTATTCCTTCCAAATTCATGCTCTTTTTCTCCGTGAGTATTAAAAAAAAACTTAAAAACAATAATTGACAAAAGTACAGTGAAACAAAAAATCAACCAATGAAAAAGTGCATGTAAATATATGTGTACAAATTAATTAATGAATCCACTAAAAGGGTCTGTATGTGCTGGCTAACTCTTCTTGGAGATGGGGTCAGCCCTGTATTGTGGATGCTCTTCCAGTGACACTGAACTGAGGAAAGCTTGTTTTCCATTCCTAGGAGCAACTATCAATTGGTAACACATATCTGCAGTAAGAATAGCTGAGAGACACTTTCAGACAAACTGGCTATTTCAAAGAGGCTCAGATGAGGCAACCAACCTAGAAGAAACAGAGATCAGACAAGCTGCCTGGAAATTTCTCAGATTGACAGAGTTACTTGGAAAGGTCACTCTTTCACCTGGCAAGCTTCCTGGAGGTTGAGGAGCACACTCTAGTGCCTGCTTTTGTAATCTCTCATCCTTGCGAAGGTGGGCTTTGGTGCTGAAGCATTCTTCAAGTCATTGATTCTTTAGTAAGTAACCCTCACTCATATTACTGTAAGCAACCTCAATCAGTTGTTGGTTCTGCAAGGTGAGGTTAGGCAATAGCTGCTTTGTGCTTATTCTTCAGTTCTCTATCTAATTTTTAGTGACTAATTCCATAATTGCATTTTATTTTTATCTTTTAATCTTTTTCCTAGAGTCAGTGTTACACAATAATGATCAGTCAACTGGCTTTTGAGAGAAGTCTAAGCAGAACTAGGGCAGCTGCTTCAATTTAAGTGTTACAACAGACACTCTGAAAATAAAGAGCCTATACTATAGAGACCGTGGTGATGGAGATGGATGAGCTCCATGGACACAGAGATGTGAATCACTGAAAGCTTTCACGAATCCTGCTAATCATTCCTGTGGAATACTCTTTTACGCTGTGTAAATATGTGTCACTGTGGTTGGTTTAACAAAAAGTTGACAACCAGTAGTTAGTCAAGAAGCAAAACAGGAACTCCTAGAGCGCTCTGGGAGGAAGAAAGACAGAGTTTGTTGTGGATGTTGAAGAAGCAGGATCGATAGTACAGAATAAATGTAAGCGAGCCACATAAAAGAAGGTAGATTAGAAGAAATGAGTTAGTTTGTTAAAATAGCTAATGGGGCAAGCCTAAGCTAAGACAAACTTTCATAATTAATAATTAGTCCCTAGGCCATATTTTTGTGACCTAGCAGCCCACAGAGAAAGCCATAGAAAAGGATAACCAAACTATTAACACTAAAATATTCCAAGTATTTAGCAGCCCTTAAAATTCTGGCATGCATGAATAGATACAAGAAAATGTGATGAGAAGAAAGTAAATAAACATTGTATTAATAGATAGGGTAAAAGTATTACATATAATTTATATTTCTTAAATGGTTTGTAAAAATATCTACAACTTGATTTAAAAGTAAGATTTAGCCTCAACATATTTTATGCCTTAATGTATAATAGGATGTGTGCATGGAGACAGTAGGGCTGATCCATTGGGAGCTCACCAAGGCCAGCTGGACTGTGACTGAAAAAGCATGGGATAAAACCTGACTCTCTGAATTTGGCGGACAATGAGGGCTGCTGAGAAGCCAAGGACAATAGCACCGGGTTTTGATCCTACTTCATGTTCTGGCTTTGTGGAAGCCTACCCAGTTTGGATGTTCACCTTCCTAGACTAGGATTGATGGGGGAGGACTTTGGACTTTCCACAGGGCAGGGAACCCTGACTGCTCTTCAGGCTGGAGAGGGAGGGGGAGGAGTGGGGGGAGGGGGAGGAGGGGGAGGGAAATGGGAGGCGGGGAGGAGGCAGAAATTTCTTTTTTTTTCCAATAAAAAAAATAAGGCGTTCCTCAAATTTAAACATTCAGTACAATGCATGCATTTATCTCCTCTACTTTTAATATCACTACTGTTAACTATGTTTTTATAAACTAATAAAATAGTGATGTTTGTGTTTAATATACAGATTTTTAAATGCAGATTTCTTATTCTCAAAAACAAAAACTCTTACACTGGGCAGGTGATTCACAGTGAAAGAAGCTTGTTGCTTCTTTCATGAGCCTGGTGTCCTGGATTCTGTTCCCAGTGCTGTGCAGTGCAAAGCTCTCTGGAGCTTGCCTGTTGTCATCCAACCTAGGTTCACTGAAATACCTTGCCACAAGGTGCTAATGGTAAGAGTTGCAAAGCAGGAAACCAGGTGTTCTCTCTTGTCCTTTGCTACAAACACACACACACGAAGGTTTCAATGACTACCAATTAGAGTGATATCCCACATTTAGACATGTGAATATATGATGTAATTTTTTAGCTATAGTAAGAAATTATAAATGCTAAACTCCATTATTGACAAAAACTCAAGGTTAGAAAAACACATAAAGTTGAGTGATTAAGGAGGATCTGGATGTTGCAGGAAGGTAAACCATTATCAAAAATAAATTATAAAAAGTTTTAAATAAAAACTTAAATAATTAAATAAAAATTTAAATCTTACAAAAATAATATCAAGCCTATGTATGCTTGTTTGATAACAGAGGGTGATTTTCAATGCAGTGCAGTGTCCCATAGATAAGAAATACTCTCAAAGTGTCACATCTGATAAAACTGGTATGGTGAGGAAATGGTTGGCATTTAAATTAAAATGTAATCTCAGTTTCAAAAGGATCAATATTACTAGCCGTGGGTATTTTCCAGTGTGGTGCATGTTTCTTCCTATTCTTTTTCCTGTGCTGTATTTTCCCCCCATTTAGCTGGGGATGGTCTGAAATTCTTTTGTCTAGCTCTACCCCAGGGAGGAATTGGCAGGTAGTCTAGATGATTTTAAATGGTTTACACAGCATGCACGACAGTGTAATTGGATAGAGGATGTCTGGAGATTGTATGTCCAAATGGTTTTCAGTCTTCGTTTGAAGTGGTGTAAGTGGGTAGGTGCTGTAACCCACCTTTTCACTGACTTATCAAAATACCAAAACCAATTTGTTGTCTAACACATCTCCCCACTTAATTTATTTGTCCTTTTCTTTTTGTCTGAATATGATGCCCTCACTCTAGCTTTCCTATCTAAAATGAAGAGTTGATTACAAGAGAAAAGAAATGGTGATAGGTTTTACCTGAAAATGTAATTTAATGCCTAACAGGATTCTGCCATGAGAAATCCCTGCAACATAATACTGATAACTTTTTTTTTTCAATTTTAGAGCCTTTTGTCAACATAAGAAGAAGGTCCTTGGGAAAACTCCCAGGACACATTTCACAATGAAAAGACACTCCTAGAATTACAGGCCATGTGAAACAATATAAGCTGGTCCACTTAAAAATGATAAAGAACAATTATAAATCATAGTCAGCTTAAATATTTCTCCAAATTGGGATGGCGATTCAGAGAGAGAAAAGAGAGTGCAACCCCACCTTATAGGAACCACTGTATAAGTTAATCTCTTCCAAATGCATGTAAATTTTTACAATTTTTAATGCTGTATTTCCTGAGGAATATCTTTGGAGAAAATCAATGCAAATAGGTAGCCATCATATGACTTTCATAGCACTTTGTTACTTCAATTAAATATAGCTTACATATTTGAGATGTACTTTTCATTTTATCACAACCAGAAGTTTAAGGTGCATATAGTTTAAGGAATAAAGTCTCTGTCACTTTTAATCCAAGACCAGACTGAATAATATTTCATTATTGAACAAATATACATTATAGATCTTCAGAAAACAAAATATCCAAAACACCATCAATGAGGCTATGAAACTTGATGCTGCCAGTGTAGAAATTAGCCTACTCCCTCCCTGTAGAACTTGCTATAAGTAAAACCCCTAACTCCAAATATAAATAGGAAATGCTTAACAGAAAGAGCAGAGTGATGGGATAGGCAACTTTTATATAGAGAGTGATGAAATTTCAAAACCTTACTTGACAAGGCCCATAGGTATGGGTCCTTTCTACTTTGATTAAAGGTCAGAGAGTGGGAATTTACTTCTGTTCCTTCAAGAGTGTCAACAGGTGTGGCTAATATGCAGACCTGATATTTCAGGTATTAAGAAGTAGATATGCTTCTACTTCAAATAAAGAATAAGGCTCCGACTAGGTTTGTACTCCCTTGGGGAGATAACTATGGAATCCACCCAGGGAGTAATTTGCCTGCAGAATGTTTTGTTCTAGGATGTGAGCGTTATTTGTCTTGATCTGGCAATAGAATGTTTAACTACGAATGTAGTTCATGATCCTTCAACTGGTCTGTTCACTTCCTTGTATCATGTTAATGCAGTTTTTGTTTTACTCTTACCTTATGGGGTCAGGATATTGAAGCAAATGGAAATTAAACACTGGCGATTTTCAGTAATCACTGAATGACCCTCCCAATACAATCCTATGTTTCTTTCTCTTATTTCTTCTATATCTATATTTCTTTTGCCTAATAATTCTAATCCTCATGCTCCTACCCTGAAGTTAAAAACCTGGGTGAAGTCACCTCAAAAAGGAGGCCAACGACACTCACTCTTTTACTATCTCTATTAGTTTGTTGTGTGTGTGTATTTGTGTGTCAGAGACACAAGCCACATCAAAATTGTGAAGGAGAGAGGACAATGTGGGTCATAGATATATAGATCAGGTTTCAGTTTAGATGCTGGAGATTATTGCAAACTGTTATTAAAAAAAATCATTAAAGTACTGGGCTCAGGAGCCCAGTCCTAATGGATAGATTAGGACCAAGCACCAAAGATTCAGAAATCATTGTTTAAGAGGTGGTAGAAAGAATGTTAGAGCCATGGAAGCAGGGAATTTGCTGTGAGACTGTGTCTCCCATAAATGTCAGAAGCAACCCCCATAAAATCTTGCCTACATGGTTGTCTAAACAGGAGGCTTACAGGGACAATAACAATAGGCATGATAACGTGGACCTGGAAAGTCTCGTGAGGCTTAAAGCCAACAAAGGTATGTGAGTTTGCTTAGGACTTCTGGGAGCTGGAGAGATAGCCCTCCCTGGGTATGAGCAAACTATTTGGTTACACTATTCCAAAGAGTAGAACCTAAGAGTTTTTTTTTTTTTTCTGTTTGTTTTTGATTTTCCAAGAGAGAGTTTTACTGCTTTAGCTCTGGCTGTACTGAAACTCACATTGCAGTCAAGGCTGACCTCTAACTCCCAGAGATCTGCCTACCTTTTCTTCCTGAGTGCTGGGACCACAACCTGGCTAGAGCTAAGAATTTATAGATAAAAGTAACATCATATAGTCTTCATTTATGTATATTGTATATATGTATATATTATGTTGCTCTATATTATGTAATATGTATATATTATTATATGTGGTATATATGTTATTCTATGTTCTAGAAAGAAATCAAGGGAAGATATATGGGTGTGTTTGGACAAATGAAATAGAAGGAGAAAAGAGGTGATTATATTATACATTCAAACGTTTGATTTAAAAGCGATACAAGAGTTCATCATGTATGAGAAAAATATTGAGAACAGAAGTAGAACATCTTCATGTAATCAAATATGCTACCGTTACTAAAAAAAATATACTTCTTCAAAGTGTTAGATGTAAAAAAATAAAAGAATGATTATAAGAAAACTGGATGCTGTAAAAATTTATACTAATATAAGTTTTGATAAATTGTGCATTGTTATTGAGTGTGTCAGTATAATCATTAAGGTGGGAATTGACTTACATTTTATCATTCAAATATGTAATTATTAACTTGAAATATCTTTGTGCAAAGGAAAAATAATAGTTCACAATATATCTGACTACAAATTCCTACAGCTGGGAAACTGAGAGAGATATGAGAAGTCATAACAGATGACGCTGTATAGATGATGCATATGTCAATTCTGCTGTAGTAGATGAATAGGTGCACATACTTTTTTAAATCACAGAACACACATGTTGCATTGACTTTTGTGCAAGGAACAAGGAACAAGACTACAAAATCTGTGATTTTTAGACCTTCATTCTAACTGGGATATAACTGGGAATAATTTTTCCAATTATAAAATAGACACAAAGAGAGCATACCAAACTATAAATAAAAAACAGGAACATTCTTGAACATTTAAGTCTCTAACCTCTAGTTCAGTAATTGTTTTGCCACATTTAACAGCATACACATGGATTTTAGTTCTTATTCTTTTCTGTTGCAAAGAGTAGACAAAATTTAGATGAGAATTTCAGTTTTTTAAATATATATGACAGATTTTATTGTTTATATGTATTATTAATTATTAACAGAGTTTTAATATACTTTTGAAAAAATTTAAAAATTGTGTCTGTTATATATCCAGAATATTTTCACTCTGTTTTACCGAATATTGTTTTTGAAACTTTACAAGTGTTGTGTGCAAATAGGATTAATTATAATTTAACAAACAAATGCACTGAAATGTAAATAATAGTGAAATTAAATTAATAGGAAATGATATAACATTAGATGCAATTAATAACAAACCTTTCTCATTATTGTTAGTTAGCAGTTATTTGGTAATTGATATCATAACAAAATAATTAATTGTAAAAGTCTATTCTTGTGAGTATAGGGTAAATAAATAAAAGCTCTTTTTTGTTAGCTCTATGTAATTCATTTTATGTATTACAATGGGATAAACTTATAGCAAAGTATAGTACGTTTTATGACTTATTAAGATGAACTTATAGTAGCTTAGATGTATCTTATTTCACAGATGAAAAAGTATAAAATAAGAAAGAGCCTTTCAAGGTGACAGCGTCTCATCTATTTTGTAAAATAAACACTATGCCACATTAAATAAATGTTCATTTCATGTGGGAAATTACTTTGAACATTATAATATTTTGCAATAAGATACTTCATTAGAAAACAGTCAGGCGTTCTTTACAATTAGATAGGGAATAATGCAACAGTATTTTATGTAAATTGGCTTTAGATATACAATACTTCAAAAGTTATGAAAATGAAATAGCATTATTCAATAGTTGGGCAAGCAGATGTGTAAATAGCTTTAGGGCATGTGTTAGTTCAACTTGTAAGTTTTATTTTATTTTAGTACAAACTTTACAATGCAAAATATTTATAAAACCATCATGTCTTTTGTTACTGATTTCAAACAAATTTTATTCACTAATATAACCAAGAGAGCATATTTTAATGCATTGAAATTATGTCACTTTTAATATGAAATTTATACTTTATATATAAGGATTATATTTTTAGAATAGGTTATTTTTTAGTTGACTCATAATGACAGGCAAGATGAAAGCAAAATGTTTAAAAATATACATCTGCCTATTACTAGAGAAAGTCTAGATTCAGCAGGCTTGAGTGTTCACATTTTTGCAGCAACAGTCCCCCAAACACCTCTCCCAAATATAAACCTTGCTCATACTATCCTTTCAAATGTTACCATTGTTAATTGTAACACGATTAATTAAAATCCAGAGATAGAAATTGGGATTCAATGCTTCGACCTGTAGGTAAAAAAGCAAAAATATCAGCAACTGGTTCTTACCTCTACCTCAGTCTGAAATGGCGATCCTACCTTCAGAAATCTCAGAATGAGACTGTGTGAGAGTTGTCGCCTCCTATACTGATATTCCTCTAGTGCTGGGATAAAAGGGGTGGACCACTACTGCCCGGTTTCTACAGCAAATTAGTGTGGCTACTGGGATTAAAAATACATTTCCCCACTGCCTGGTTTGTAAGACTGATCAATGGGACTGTTTTATCCTTTGATCTTCAGGCAAGTTTTATTCATTATAATACAAATGAAATATAACTATAGTAAATAACAATATATCTGTCCAGTTTGCTTTAAACTGGTATGTTAAAAACACGGCTAGAAAATAACATGGAAGTATTGGGTTTCCATTATAGAGCATCCACAGCAGAAACTCATGCAGAAATCTGAAGAAAATAGCTAAAGCAAAGAGCATGGGAAAACACGGGTTTATTGGCCTGCTTCCCATGGCTTACTCGATTTGCTTTCCTATACAACCCAGTATCACAGGCCTAGATCACAACCCACACAGGGCTTGGTCTTCCCTCATCAATTATTAATCAAGGAAATATAAATGAGAAGGAGACAATCCTCAATTAAGATTCCCTCTTCCCAGGTGAAACTAGTTTGTGTCAACAAAAACTAACCAGTACAAATACTTAATAAAATTTAAATAATTACTAACTTTTCTTGCTTCATATCATATTAAAATTAAGTTTATTCTCTGACAACTTCATACATGTTTATCATGCATCCTGGCTACTCTTTTCCTCCTCCCTCCCTAATCTACCTTTCATCCCAATCAGAGCCACCCTAATTCTTCCCAACAGTCCTTTTCCCAGATTCATGACTTTTTTTATTTGATTTTTTTTTTGAGACAGGGTTTCTCTGTAGCTTTGGAGCCTGTCCTGAAACTAAGTCTTGTAGACCAGGCTGGCCTCAAACTCACAGATATCTACCTGGCTCTGCCTCTCTAGTGCTGGGATTAAAGGCGTGCGCCACCACAGCCCGACAGGCATCCTCATCTTGCTTCTTCTGTGTCTGGCTGGTGGCTGATTCTCTGCCTTTCCTTTCCCAGAATTCTCTTAGTCCAGTTGCCCCACCAATATTTCCTGCCTGGCTACTGACCAATCAGTGTTTTATTAAACCAATATAAGTGGCAAATCTTTACAGTGTACAAGAGCATTATCCCACAGCAGTAAACCCTTAAGAGTTTATTAGTAGTTTCCTGATGTCTATGAATAGTTCTGATGAATGTTACAAATTCAAATCTAGAGAGAATCCACATCTGAGAGAAAATATATGATATTTTTCATTTTGGGACCAGGTTTCTTACCCAAAATTCTTGCTTCCTGATTCATCCATTTATTTGCAAATTTCACAATTTCAGTGTTTCTTTACAGCTTGTTCCAGCTATATCTACTACATATTCATTATTCTTTCATCTTTGATGAATGTCTAAGTTTTTCTAGCTATTGTGAATTGAGCAGTAATGAACATAGACAGGTAAGTATCTCTGTAAGATCTACTGCAAATAAAAACTTCTCTGGTGACACAGACTTTTTGTTAATTTTACAAAATAATAATGGCATGTTGTCCCCTGTATACTTTGAGGTGTCTAACTAGAGATTTTGGGTTTGATAGTGGTGCCAGGTGCAACATGTTCCATCCTGTGGAGTAGTAAACAAATCCAATCAGATAATGGCTGTTTACTTTCATGATGCTTGTACCACTGGTACACTAGGGACATATAAGTCCATCCATTATTATAACTCTAAGAGTACACAGATGTACTTATTACTTTTCTTCCCTTGGGAACAATGGTACTGGAGTTGTTAAGTGTGGTGGGGAGTTGACAGAGCAGGGTAGAAGAAGAAATTATGGGAGGGGTTGTATAATAATGTCACTTGTTTGTTTCCTGATGCTCAGCCCCAAAATAATCATACAGAAACCATATTATTTGCAATACTGTTTGGTCAATAGCTTAAACATATATCTGGCTAACTCATATATTAAATTAACCCATCTCCATTAATCTGTGTATTTCCACGAGGCTGTGGCTTAGTGGGTAACATTCCAGCACCTGTAGCCAGCAGAACTACATGTATTCTCTTGACTCTGCCTTCTTTCTCCTAGCATTCAGTTTAGGTTCCCCACCTAGCCCTATTCTGCTAAGCTACTGGCCGAAACAGCTTCTTTATTCATTAACCAATAAAAGCAACACATATACAGAGGATTTCCTACATCAAGGGGTGGCTAATATTCGAGGCTTTTCAAAGTACTCATGAAAAAAGTATTATTTTAGAGACTTTCTAAAATATACATGAATATAAAAGAGTTTAAATGCATTTATAATATAATACAGTGACAGTGTCCTGTTATCAATAAACAAGCTACAAAGGCAAAAATAACAAGTCCATGGCCGGGACTGGATTACCTCTTTCAGAGATGCTGTCCAGTGAGTTCCTCTGAGTCCCAAAATATTGTAGGCTTGTGCCAATGCTAAGACACTGTTGCTGAAGACATCACATACTTGACTCAAGACATCAAGTGATGTTGCTGAGAAGCTTCATCTCTAATGGGTAATATTGCAAGTTCCAGAAGATGGCATGGATACTGCTAGAGGAAAAAAAAGTAATCTACATTACTTAACTGTGAACTTTGCAAGCCCGAGAATTACTAACAGGGAAGGGCATGTTCTCAGGAGCAAAGCAACAAGATTGTCACTGGAATAAGTAGCTACTTTCTGGTCAGACACCACACCACATGATTAAACTCATACATAGCATTGCTTTAAGAGCTGGAAGTCTGTAATTAGACAGGTCATAGGTCATCAGGTAGAAGTTATCACTATTGTTCATCTAAATGAATATAGCATTAAATAACACTAAGGGATTTATCATTATAAACAAAAATGTATAACTTTCAACTCTCATCATAGTAACTTCTTTTTGCACTAATTGATACTGAATGGGAATTCATATCTGGTTAATGTTCAGACAATAAAAAGCTTCAAGGGGGACATCCATATGACAAGTCCCCCTACAATGATTCAAGAATCAACATGAGAGTTGGTAAAAAAAAGTTGATAGAGCCAGAGGTGGTAAATTTCTATAAAACAAACAATATTTTATGGATCTAATAGAGTTTTACACAGATGAAAATACAGTTTCTGACAGCTTCTACACATTTTATACATGCTCATCCCAAATAGAATTCTAGAATCAGAAGGGTGGTTGGGCATGTAATCCTACCTATATCTAAGGTGATTGATAATTTCTCAACTAGGAAGAGTCAATTTCTTTCAAGGGTGTGACTCCTGATAAATGGTGGGGTGTGCCCCACACTCAAGTGTCTATGATCAATCCAAATTGAGCTCCATGACTATTTAAGAAGTTAACAAGAGTATGAAATTGGTTAGAAATTAGATGTCAATCTGGGACAAGTTAGAGGAGGGAGCAAAAGAGAACAAAATACTTTAGTTGAAGTTCTTGAAGAATTACTAATATGTGTAAAATAATTTTAACAAGTTAAAATTATGTATATCTTAAAGAATTTGTCTTTAAAAGAAGTAGGCTGCAAGGTTTTTTTCTGTCTTTTGAAGGTGATATTTTAAAAATTATGAACAGCATAAGACATATTACAAGTTATATTGATATGGATATTACAGAAAATTATACATACACTATGCTGATCTGAAAAGAAAAAGAGGTAAGTGAGAAGAGTATAGTCCTTGAAATAAGCATAAATCCCTCTTTGGAATAAGATCTCTGCCACCTCCCATTGACTGGATCAGTGTCACACAATATCTTGTCTACTGTATTCTGCAAAGCTATTAGTTGTGCTAGAATTAGTACATGGAATGTTCATGTGTTGTTGGGCATTCTCAGACACTTCTGTGGACTTCAGAAGGCAGGTGCTAATGAAGATACTGAGTTTCTGGGAACTCCACCCAGAGTGAGAAGTACACCCTCTCTTCCCATTGCGCATCCATTTTAGCACGTTTCTCACAGGCTGAAGGAAGTTATTACCTGCTTCAGACAAATGTGCAGAGATAGTGTGACTTTGTCATCAATTTAACTGCAACTGTATTGTGATTTTTTTTAACTATTTTGAATTTATGGTCTTAATTTATGTCAGCATCTAAGACATTTTACGATAATTATACTTTATTATAGTTCTGCTAGTAAATATGCAATGTAATAAATGTGCTCATTGCTATAATAAATCCATAAAATTCTGTAACTATAAGCAGTATGTAATTTTCATATATCAATGATGTGATTATATTAATATTAATTACTTCAAATATTTGTATGACTCCTTTTAAAAAGTGTCCCAGTTTAGAAAATAGTGACAGCGAGTGGGCTTGAAAAAGAGTGCATGGCTATAACTTCAAAACCTAATTTAATACTTTTCTCAAAGATAACTTCACAGTTTCAAGTGTAAATAAATTAACACCAACCAGTGATTATACAGCCAGAAATTCTTTAAAAATTGTGAAAGACCATAGGTGTGCTATGAAGATAATAAAATAAGAACCTGATAGCCACGTGAGTTAACTTATATCACAAAAATTTAAATTATTTGTATAAGTAATATCTTAATATTGAAAGATGAACTATCAGTATCTCATGAGAATGTAATATGAAACTCCTCTCCTACTTGGGAACCTTGATCCAGCCACAGAACTTCTATATCCTCCTGCATCAGACACACTCACAGATGCCCAAAAATTTCCTTTCCACCAAGCAAGAGATCTTAGCTTTCTATTTAGGGCCACAGACACAACCTAGGGATTTCACTTCAGGACATGCAGCCTCCTATACAAGGGTTTCCCGCAGATGTAAGAAATTTCGCTCTAGGATTTGAGTTTTTTTGATAGCTTCCACCAGTTAGGGTGTTCTGGCTGAGGATCCTCTATAATACATTGGAAATGTCAGAATCAGCACCATGAGGAAAACCATATCTCAATTCAACTAATTTTTGGTTCTCTATTGAACATTATAGACTCTTCCACAGAAAGAAGAGAAGTGACTTGAACAGAAAGGAAGACAGGAAACCCACTTTACATATGTAAGACCCAAGGTATTAAAGAAACAAGAGAACGGGTCTCACACACCAATCATTAATTCATAATAGCTTTTTTTTTTGTAAAGAAGAGTTTCAAGAGAGGCACTTCAGTGTTTAAACAGGAATGGTGACAGCTGAATGAGAGAAATAAAAGTTATGATGTGAGCTAACCAAAACTAATAATGTTGAAGTAGTTATATGTAAACCCACTAATTTGTAAAATAATGAATAATATTGATTCAAAAAGACACAGAGTATTGAATAAATGTATCAGTTTTCTATATAAGTTTGATTGTACTTTATCTTCTTTTTTTGGTGTCCTAAAAATATATCTACTGTGATTTGTACATTAATAAATGACCTTGTCCACACATACAGCTCCACATGGGCAAGGCATTACCCTGCCCCACTCCGGATAGTCTGAAGATGTTTCTGCATTGTCTCATTTGTTCTTACTCTTTTATTATTAAAAAAGATATTAACATAATATAAAATATATTTTCAAGAAAGATATTTTATCTCAAATACATATATAACTTTTCTCTTGCCTTAATGTTGAGCATGTATTTATTATCCACATGTTTAATTTACTTATTTTTATTTCTTAAGACTTGGCATTTCTTCTGCTTTGAACAATTTTTATTATAGTACCAGAACATTCACAATTAGATTAAATATTTCTTCTATCATTAAACTCATTTGTTGATAATGGGCAAATCATGAGATATTTACTGTCAAGTTATCAGGTCTCATATCTGAATTCATTCTCTTTTCTGTCTTTCTCCTTATGTTTGCATTACTATATCCTCTGTAGTACAATTTTATGAGTAATTATGGAGGAGAATTATGAAGGTTTCTCTGTCTGCTAAATGCTGACACTTCCTCCTCTAGCGAAATAACTTGACTCAGACCTCATATTAGTGTAAGTTCCTATTATATTTCTTTTTTTTATTTTTTCCATTCAAAATTTTAGAGTTTCTCTCTTCTCTCATTCCCCTCCTGCTCCCCGACTCATCCTCCTCCCTGCCCATTAAGAAATTGCCAGAAACCCTGCCCTGTGGGAAGTCCAAGGCCCACACCACTACCTCCAGGCCTAGGAAGCTTTGTATCCAAATAGACTAGGGTCCCAAAAAGCCATTACATGCAGTAGAAAAAAGTCCCAGTGCCTTTATTAATGGCTTCTCAGTCAGCCCCCATTTTCAGCCACATTCAGAGAGTTCGGATTGATTGCTTGCTCATTCAGTCCTGGGCCAGCTGGATTTGATGAGCTCCCATTAGAAAAGGCACACTGTCTTAGTGGATGGACCAACCCCTTGCGGCCCAGACTTCCTCTTAGTGCAGTAGGCAGCACGTCAGTCTCAATATGTGAAGGTCCTGAGTTCCTATTATATTTCTACAAGTGAAGTACTTCACAATGATCTTGAAAAAATGATCTAGGGTGCATAAAAACCTTTTAACACATCAAAACTGAAAATTCTATCAATAGCTAATTTCATATGGTCCCATTATTGCCTTTATATTTTAACTTTAAATTGAAAGATCCTGTAAGTAGGTATTGCTATGGACATAAATTAAGTGAGGAAATTTGATGTGTAAATTCAAAACTTTTAGTCAATATTGAAGGATTTATTTATTTTTTGTTTTTTTATTAATAATATGTTTCATGGAGAGGCAACATTCATTTCTTTATGGCTAAAAATACATTTCTGCATTTAAAACAAATATTGTTTTGTGTTTTTAAAGTAACTTAGTAATGCAATAAAAGTACAAATGGGTAATTCAAACAGTACCTAAGTATACCAAGGAGAATTCAGCGAAGATCATACTGAGTACAGTAAAAAAATGCTGAGTGCAGCATTCCAGGCCTTTAAAAGCACAAAAGGACATGTTGAACACAGTTGTGAGTCATTTGATGCCATAAAAAGACTGGAAGTTTGCCTCTATTATAATCCATGAAGTGTTACTCTGTTGTTGATCTTCCACAATTTGCTTAATTTAGGGTTTAATGGTATGCTAATTATTCCTTAATATTGTCACAGTAAAATTGGATTAAATACATAAAGTGTATTCATTTTCTTTATTAATCTACTCATTTTGCTAAACTTTGACTATGATTCTAATGACAGTATAGTCCTGTCTCTGTAACTGTAGGATATTTATAGGGTTAAAGTGTTTTAATTGCCTCTAAATTTAGAAAATAAAATATATGAATCCATGTTAGGAAATTCAGTGGAATTATAACTTCTTTCCACACACAATGAAATGTGTCTTTAATAAAATATACTTAATGTAAGTATCCTCAAAACAAAAACAGAGATTCCAAGTACCTACCCTAAAGCAGTGAAAGACATGCAGAAGAATAATGAGGATTCATGAAATATGCTAAACTTTGCATTAAACATCATGAATTTTACTAAATTAGGGAACTTTAGAAATAATTTTATTCTAGGTTCTGCTTCTATAAAAATGCTAGTAGATATCTGAGTTGCAAGTTTTAAGCAGACTAAGTAACCATGGAAATAACATCACTTTTTATAAAATTATGTTGAAAATTTCCATGTATATAGAACCATAAAAATTTCTACTTTTAAACATAATCTAGTAATGTGTAATTATATAATAATCTTTCAGATATTGCACTGAAGTAGGCTCTTTGAACATTAAAATGTTTACATGAACAATCTTAAATGCAACTTTTAATTGCTATGTAAAATACCTAAAAAACCCAAAGATTTTTTTATGTATCCATATTCAGTGAACATATAAGCATACAATATCCTGAGTTTACCAGAATAAGAAAACTGAACAGAGTTACAATATACCAAGTATTTCATTGCTCTATTATGAAAATTCTTTGCAAAACTTATTAAACACTTAAGAATGCAGATATATCAACAAATATTTATAAAGAGGAAGTAAATGAAGAGTAACCCTGCTATACAGCATCAAATTGCAGCCAAGTGAATAAATCATTCCTCATCCTCCGTCAAGTCAAAACTTACCACAGACTAATGGAGATTCAGCTCCTAGACTGTACCCAGGGTAATGGAAGAAATCCATGAAATCTGTGTAATTTATTTTTCTATCTGAGGGGTTAGGAAAAATACATTCTCACACCTGCTTTCATGGATTTCTTCTTTACTCTTTCAATGTTGCTCTTGTGATGTTTCTTTGTTACATTTTTAGCTTTCTCTGTTCTGTTTCTCATTCTAACTCTGTATTTACTCTTGATATTTTCCTTCTAATTATCTCACACATGATTTTATCCTCTCTCACAATGTTTCTTTTGTGATGTTTTCTAAATTTCTGCCAGATCTTTTTGTTCTACCCAGCTTATAAAAACCCATAAAATCTTTCAGACATTACATTTGAAGGTACATACCATTTTTTGAGTAAATGATAAGAAACAATTATCTAGACAGTTCTTTAGTAGTAAATCCAGATCAATTGCCACAATAGTAAGGAAGAAGCACTTTCTTTAATTTAACTCCCTAATCAGTGGGCTGCAAACTAAAGCTTCAATAAGAGATGTCTATTATTGTCATATCTATAGAGGCAGCCTTATAAATTAAACTATTAAGGAGACTAAAAGAAATAAAGAAATGTGTGGTATATTCTATACTTTTAACTGAATCAACATTTTAAATATTTAAACAGTCTTAAAAGCCACTACTCCCTCAGACTGGAGACTGCCTGTTTACAAAGACCAATGTGTCATGAGAGAGAGTGCTGCCCTAAGCTGAATGACCCTTCAGGAGCTGCAGGGCAGGGGTCTGGAGGCTTGGCAGAGAGCTTACTTCCCAATGCACAGGGACATTAAAAGCATTTTAAACCACAAGATAGATTTTCTGTCCTGCATATAACCCTTTTTTATAAGAAGAGAGATTTGTAACTCTTTCATAGGGCTATGTAGTTAGTTTGTATTTTCTAGAAAGCCCTGGTTAGTCAGGGGATCTTTTAGCATGGTGTTGGAACAAAGCCCTAAAACTATGGTTAGAATTTGTTATCAACTGGATCTGGCTTTGCAATCAAGTTGCTTTGCACTATATAGCTTAGTTCTACAAATAAGACAGCTGGCTATGTGTCCTTGTAATAAAGACTGTATTTTTCTTTTTATTTATTTATTTATTAATTAAAGATTTCTGTCTCTTCCCTACCGCCGCCTCCCCTTCCCTCCCCCTCCCCCCAGTCAAATCCCCTTCCTCGTCCACCAAAAGAGCAATCATGGTTCCCTGCCCTGTGGGAAGTCCAAGTAGACTGTATTTTTCTGTGAATAGTTTATCTTAAAAGTATATTAGAAAAGCACCTGGTCTGATCTAAGGCTGTTTTGAAGTTTTATATCAGTTGATAGTATACAAGTATCTTGGCAACCTGAAAAAATATAGCTGTTTTCTTAAGCTGTGCTCCAAGATAGGGGAAACTTATAATCCCTTATTTGGGTAGCATCTTTTTGTATTTATTTTCCTCATCAGATCTCTGTATAAGCTAGCATTATTAATAT
The DNA here is from genome assembly GCA_963919715.1 of Microtus obscurus. NCBI lineage: Eukaryota > Metazoa > Chordata > Mammalia > Rodentia > Cricetidae > Microtus > Microtus obscurus. The sequence continues at coordinate 418,798 of CAWTZC010000100.1, read as the reverse complement.
CATTTGGACAATACAGCTAAGAAGGAGACATATTGACAATATAAAGGTGTCCAGTAGATCAGGATTGTATTCACGAGACACATACACATTAGAATACTAGCTGTGCATAATTCCCCATTACCACTAGGGAAAGAATGGAAATTAGTACATACAAAATTACAGGCAGAAGCAAAACACTCTGGAGTCTTTTTTTGCTGCAAGTTTTGCAAATACAAGTTTTCCTCCAACAGAAATTAATTCTGGTGGGTTGACACCTTGAATATGAATTGATACTTCCTGTAATAAATACTAATGACTATCAGCAAGAACTAAAAACAAAATAAGTTTCAACCTATTTTGATTGCAAATGCATAAGAAATATCAATAAACAATTTTATGACCAAACTATTTCTCAAATACCACCTGTATTATTTTGACTAAAAAGTTATATTATTTCTTATAAATTTTGCTTTATTTGATAAGAGGCTATTTTGATCATGTAGAAAAGTGTTGATTTATATGTTCACACTGATGAATTGAATGAATATTAAGAGTATATCCAGCTTATTTCTCTTTTCCTTATTTTTCTTTTTCATAGTTAAATAACATATAATTGACATTTTCTTCTAAGGTGTTCTGTGAAAGGTTTTATGACAGAGTTTTGATAATAACATATATTAAAACATAACAGAATTTTCAAAATATAATTTGCAGTTTTTCTTTAAAAATCAAGTAAATTATTGCATAGAAAAAAATATAATGCCTACGGGTTGTGTGAATTAGAAACTGCATTGGACAATTATGTAAATGGGAAATGGGCATTTGTTTAAACAGTTAATATTGGACATCAATTTTCCATGTGCAATCACATAGTAAATTTGAATGAGATTTCTATTTTGAATATGAAAAATATAAAACAAATAGAGTAGGATGCTAAAGTAAATGAATTACACTATTATGTTTTTACACATAATCTAAAAAATATCCCAGTTTTTCATAATATTTTTTTCAACATCCCACATATTAAATATTTACATTCTTTTGACTTTTATGCAACAGAAGAAATCAATTATCAGGTCTTTTTATAATTCTTCATAGGGATACACGATTTCTATATTATAAGTAATATAGAAGCTTCGCTTCTCTTAGTTTATGGCTCTATTACAAAACAAAATGTACAGGGCATCTTACACCAGTTCAGTATTTTGATTCTTTCACTTCTAGGAGGATGCATAGTGGTACTTTCAGATGACTGTGATCTTAATGTCTGCTTACCTAGGCATTCCGAGTGAGGAGTCAAGGGAATGCTCTGAAATCTTTTTCTTCTTAGAATACTAATCACTTCATGAAAGGTATGGTCTTGGAACCTCCTCTATATCTAACTACTTAAATAAAGTTTTTACCTCCTTACACTGTTGCACTAGTATACTTGCAGCTGTGATTTCAGTATAAAAGTGTACACACATAAATCTAAAACTTTTTAAATACACTCACCTGTAGAGTAGGATATAGTTATAGTGATTCGTTTGAGGAACTGTAATGTCAGCTGAAATTGACAAGTATAATGATGCTTTAAAATTTTTTCTTGAGATCCCTTGCTCATATAAACCTTGCTCCCCCTCTTTGACTGAACTCCCAGATCTCAGCCAGTGCTTGGCTGTGGATCTATGCATCTGCTTCTATCAGTTGCTGGTTGGAGATTTGATGATGAAAATTAGAGTAGTCACTAATCTGATTATGACCCGGAAACCCACAGAGACAGTTGACCAAAACTCATGGGAGCTCATGTACTCTAGACCTACAGATGGGGAGCCTACACGGGACTGAACTAGGTCCTGTGCATACATGTGGGTGACAGTTGTGTTTCTTGGTATATTTGTAGGACCATAGACAGTGGAATCAGAATTAATACCTGATGCATGAGCTTTTTTTTTTTTTTTAATCCCATTCCGTATGCAGAGAAACCTTGTTCAGCCTTTATTCGGGGGAGAAGCTTAGTCCTGCCAAAAATGGATGTGCCATGCTTTGTTGACTCCCCATGGGAGGCCTTACCCTTTCTGGGGAATAAATAGGGAATGGGGTAATGAAACCTAAGCTCAACTTGATTTAATTGTAACTGGCACTAGACAAAGAATTCTAGAGTATATCCCCAATCATGTTACTTTAGCCATATTTAACCATAGTATAATTTTGATGAAAAAATTATTAAGACAACAATTAACTCAGCCCCAAGTGAATAACAATTTAAGACATGTTTCCATTGAGACTCCTTACAAAATACAGCTGGCTTCTTTCACAAAAATGGGTACTGTTGAGGACTCAGATATAGTACCCAAGATATAGCGTCTATTTACTGACTGAGGTAAACATAGCGCCTATGGGTGTCAAGACTGGCCTGGAATAAAAGAACGGAGAAGTCACTTAAACTACTGTAAAGCAAATTGACATTACTCAAAAGAGAGGGACTTATGATCTAAAAACAATGTTTAAGATTTAGGGGGAAAATTCTTTTAGATAAGTAGAAACATAAATTTGGGGGGTTATGGCAGATTCTATTCTGCTTCATCAAAAAGCAAAAGGATCACCAGGTTGTAAAACTCCATCTCCCGAGAGTTCCCTCATTCTATTTACAAGGTAACCTGTGTGTTTAACTTTCCTGGTTTCTGCAGTGCCTGTCAGTATGCACAAGGCCTTTTTGTCCTCTACATTAAGCTTTTCTCTTCCATATTTTATGATATTCCTGAGTGTGCAGGTCAGTGTGTCTCCGCATCTATGTCTGTTTCTTGAGCTTACTCTTGGCTTTTTTTTTCTTCTTTTTGTTTTGTCCTATTCCAATGTGTTTGTTGTTACTTTATCTGATTTTATATTTATTATTTTTCTTTAGGTGCCTGTCTGTATTTTTATGAAGAAATAGTGGGGATAGATCCAAATGAGATGAGAGGTAGAGAGGAACTGGGAGCAGATGGAGAAGAACCATATTAAGAATGTATTATATGAAAAAATCTATTTTCAATTAAAAGTGAAATATAATTATAGTTACAATTAATTTTTATTTGTAATATATATATATATATATATATATATGAAAGGTTTCTATAAGTAGAGTAATAAAAGTCATCCCAAATAAACCTTACAGAGGAAATGAATGTTTATTGAGAAGATCCATCATCCACAAAAATATTGGAAAAGCCACAGCTAACACTAGTCATACTTCACTTAAGTAAAAAATAATGTATGTGGAAGATAGTTGTTCTGTTTGGGAAGTAATCTATTTCCAATATCTAGTGAATCTTGGTAAAGGATAGCAATAACCTAATATATAGAAGAAATTAGCTGAAAGGTTCTAAAATGATATTCCTTACTTGTGAATGACTATACATCATACTAAAATAGTCATTTAAACAAAATTATATATTTTTAACCAATTAGCTTTGTTACAATTCTAAAATATTTATATTTCTAATGAATTCTGAGTTCAGTTTCTAGACCATGACCATAATATATATGATTGCTACACATTATTCTAGCCACTGCAATGTATTTGTTATTTGTGGGGTTTTTTTTTTGTGTGTGTGTGTGTATCTGAATGTAAGTATTTGAGCCATGTGCATGAAGGTCCATGCAGAGTTTTAAACTCGGCATCACATGCTCTCAAACTGAAGCTGAGGATGGTTGAGAACAACTATTTAGGTGTTAGTAAGTGAACCTGTGTTACCTCCAAAAACAACAGGGCTCTTAACATTTAAGTCATTTCTCCAACCGCCAAAATTTCTTCCTTAATATTTTTAATTCATATACAGGACTTTAGAAAGTGCTATAGAACATAATTTCCCATAAAATGTATGCTTCTTTGCACCATCCACTCAAGAAATGACAAAGCAAAATATTTTATACACTGTGTTAATAAAGATTTTTGGAACTGAAACAATCGATTTTGATTTTTATAACAAAAATATGTAACTTGCAGAAACCATAGCTAATTGACAAAGTACATTAAAACTCAACTTTAAAAGAACAAAATGGTAGCTTAAAATCTGCTACAAAAATATGGACAGGCAACAATTCTATATGGCTCTACAAAGATTTTCTGGTTGCCAAGCTTGTTACCCAAAAGAATTAAGGAAAATATGAATTTCTGGAATGTGCTTTCTGTCAGTCAAGAAAAGGGGAAAGTTTATGGATTTTAAGCTCAATCTACAGCTCAGCTATGGAAGTCAATAAGGTATTATTTAAGAAAGCATTATTTCATAGCATTTGAGAGCTATTTAATTGGCAACATCATGTAGTGTAGTATGTAAAACAGTTATTTAAATTGTGTTAATAGTACTGGTCTTAACTTAAATCAGGTAAATTAAATATATGTTGTCTAAATTCAGTGAAATTGTTTTCAACTGTTTTTTATTTTATTTCTTGGATTTTTAAAAAATACTAATCCAAGTTCTCACTCCCTCTCCTCTTCCCATTGCCTCCACACACTCTTCCACCCCATCCCATCCAATCAACAGAGAGGGTAAGAAACAATGCTTTGTGGAGGTCCAAGGTCCTCTATACTGTATCTAGGTTGAGCATGGCATACATCCAAAGAGAAGAGGATCCTAAAAAGCCAGGACATGCAGAAGGATATATCCTTGTGACTCTGCCAGTGTCCCCTCAGTCTGCAGCAGCAATTCAACTGTCACACACATTCAGAGGGACTAATTTGATCCTATTCTTGTTCCTTCCCAGTCCAGCTGGAGTTGGTGAGCTCATATTAGCTAAGTTAAACTTTCAGTGGGTGAACCCATCATGGTCTGGACCTCTTTGTTCATATTCTCATTCCGTCCACTCTTCAAGTGCACTTTGGGAGCTCAATCCAGTGCCCCAATGTAGGTCTCTGCCCAATGTAGGAAACAGCAACTGTTTCCATCAGTTGCTGAATAAAGGTTTTATGGTGATATGTAAGATATTCATCAGTGTGACCACAGAGCAAGTCAAGATCTGGTCCCCTCTCCTCTATTACTTAAGGTCTTAGCCTAGGTCATCGTTGTGGATTCCTGGGAATTTCTCTAGAGCCAGGTTTCTGATAACCCTATAATGACTCCTTCAATCAAGATATTTCTTTCCTTGCTCTCATCTCTGTACTTCCTCCATCTCAGTGTGGTTAGATTTATATTGAGGTCTTTAATCCATATGGACTTGTGTTTTGTGCATGGCGATACATATGGATCTATTTTTATTCTTCTACATGTTGACAAGCAGTTATGCAAGCACCATTTGTTGAAGATACTTTCTTTTTTTCCATTGTATAATTTTAGCTTCTCAAAAATCAGGTCTTTGTAGGTATGTGGATTAATATCCAGGTCTTCATTTCAATTCGATTGGTCAGCCTCTCTGTTTTGATGCCAATACCAAGCTGTTTTCAATGCTGTAGCTCTGTGATACAGCCTGATGTCAAGGATGGTGATGCCTCCAGAAGTTCCTTTATAGTACAGGATTGATTTTCCTATCCTGGGTTTTTTGTTGTTTTTCCATATGAAATTGATTATTGTTCTTTCAAGGTCTGAAGAATTGTGCTGGGATTTTGATGGGGATTGCATTGAATCTATAGATTGCTTTTGGGAGGATTACCATTTTTACTGTTGATCCTACCTATCCAAGATAATGGGATATCTTTCCATTTTTTGGTATCTTCTTCAATTTTTTTTTCTTCAAAGACTTAAAGTTCTTGTCAAATAGATCTTTCACTTCTTTGGTTAGTGTTACTCCAAGTTATTTTATGTTATTTGTGTCTATTGTGAAAGGTGATGTTCCTCTGATTTCCATCTCAGGTACTTTATCATTTGTGTATAGGAGGAATTATGACTTATTTGAGTTGATCTTGTATTCTGCCACATCACTGAAGGCTTTTTTCAGCTGCAGGGGTTCTCTGGTGGAGTTTTTAGGGTCGCTTATATATACTATCATATCATCTGCAAATAATGGAAGTTTGCCTTTTTCCTTTCCAATTTGAATCCCTTTGATCTCCTTTTGTTGTCTTATTGCTATTGCTAAAACTTCAAGATCTATGTTGAAGAAATATGTAGAGAGTGGACAGCCTTGTCTTGTTACAGATTTTAGTGGAATAGCAATGTGTTTCTCTCCATTTAATTTGCTGTTGTCTGTCAGCTTGCTGGATATTGCTTTTATTATATTTAGATATGTTTATTATACCTCTGATCTCTCCAAAACCTTTATTATGAAGGATGTTGGACATTTCAAATGCTTTTTTAGCATCTAATGAAATGATCATGTGTTTTTTTTTCTTTCAGTTTTTTTATATGATGGATTATGTTAGATTTTCATATGTTGAACCATGCTGTAATACGAGTGCCCGGGCTGCTTCCCCGGCACCCAGCCACCCATATGGCTAGCTTATGCCCTGAAATAATTACACATAAACTGTATTCTTTTAAACACTGCCTGGCCCATTAGTTTCAGCCTCTTATTGGCTAGCTCTTACATATCGATCTAACCCATTTTTAAATTTAAATTTAAAATTTTTGGCATTAATTTTTTATTGATTTTTGTTGAGTTCTACATTTTTCTCTGCTCCCCTCACTGCCTCTCTCCTACACTTTATCCCTCTTCCAAGGTAGCCATGCTCCCAATTTACTCAGGAAATTCTGTCTTTTTCTACTTATCATGTAGATTAGATCTATGTACGTCTCTCTTAGTGTCCTCATTATTGCCTAAATTCTCTAGGATTGTGATTTGTAGGCTGGTTTTCTTTGTTTTATGTTTAAAAATAATTTATAAGTGAGTACAAGTGAAAATTGTCTTACTTTGTCTTGGTTACCTCACACAAAATGATGTTTTCTAGCTCCATTCATTTTGCATTCATGTTCAAGTGTGAGGTTGCTCTGTAATTCTCTTTCCTGGTTAGTCTTTGTGTGGTTTTGGCATCAGGGTAACTGAAGCCTCATAAAAAGAGTTTGGCAATGTCCCTTCTGTTTCTATTATGTGAAACACTTTGAGGAATATAGGTCTTAGCTCTTCTGAAAGTTTTAGTAGAATTCTTCACTAAAACCCCGGGCTCTTTTTCTTTATCTTTTTTTCTTTCTTTCTTTCTTTTTTTATTTTTTGTTGGGAGATTTTTGATGACAGCTTCTATTTCCTCACAGGTTATAGGTCTATTTAAATTGCTCACCTGGTCTTCATGTAATTTTGGTATAAGGTAACTATCTAAAAATTTGTCCATTTCTTTTACATTTTCCCATTTTGTGGAATACAGTTTTTTTTTTTTTTTTTTTTTTTTTGTAGTATGACTTAATGATTCTCTGTTCACTCATCTCTTAAGTCCCCACAGTACCGGAACAAGCTGTGTTTCAGAGTTCCACTGATTTTGCAGATGAATAGGTGAGTTTGGGGGAAGGGGGTAACTAGTAGTTTAGATGGGCCACTGGATACGTTTGAGTTTTGAGGGAGCCTACCCACAGGAAACTCCCTACTGGCTGGCTAGAAAATCCTAGGGAGTTGGGGGTTGGGCTTGGGGTTTTGTCCCACTGTAGAGGTCCTAGAGAATGGGGTGTCCTGCTGCATGGCTGTTCACGCACTTCTTAAGCCCCCTAAGTATTGGAACAAGCAGTTTTCAACTATTATTAATTTTTCTTATTTTAAAATTGCATACATGAGCCGGGCGGTGATGGCGCACGCCTTTAATCCCAGCACTCGGGAGGCAGAGGCAGGCGAATCTCTGTGAGTTCGAGACCAGCCTGGTCTACAGAGCTAGTTCCAGGACAGGCTCCAAAGCCACAGAGAAACCCTGTCTCGAAAAACCAAAAAAAAAAAAAAAAAAAATTGCATACATGGCTGGGCAGTGGTGGCGCACACCTTTAATCCCAGCACTTCAGAGGCAGAGGCAGTTGGATTTCTGTGAGTTCGAGGTCAGCCTGGTCTTCAAGAGCTAGTTCTGGAATAGGCCCCAAAGCTACAGAAAATCCCTGTCTCGAAAAAAATAAAAAAAATTGTATAAATGTATCCATGTAATGTTTAATATCTATTCACTATTCCCATTTTCTGTGGGTATCTCCAAGATTTCTTCCTCACAATTTCATGATCTTTTAAAGTATCGTTTTTATTACTTTTATCTTACTGAGTAAAATGAGTGCAGTTCACATGTATGTAACATGGAGTCATCCATTAGGCAGGAGCAATTTGCCAGTGACAGCTGGAAGGTAGTCTATTCCATGCCACAAGTCATCACTGGCCAAACATTTCAACTAAGGAAGGCTCAGTAGCTCAACTGTCTTTATGCTAGAATTTAAAATGGGTTTATAAGAAACTTCACCCTATCTGTGGTCAGTTCATTAGTACACCAACGATGTCATGACAAGCTGACTGCAAAAATTATAACTCTCTACCCAGTCCACAGGAGCTTACTTTCTTACCAGCACCATTTCTTGGTTCTTTCTAGGCCCTGAGCATAGCCATAGCAAGCAGTTAATTTCCAATGTTGATTTTTTAATAATTGAAGAAAAGTGTTTACAGTTTTTTTTATAGAAAGGTAGTTGCATATTACAGAAATTGCTTTAACCATATAATTCTCAAATTCACACTTAATACATTCAATTCTATTTATTTATTTAACCATATTGGGATTTTATTATTTATATTTTTGAGAAATTAGATGTGTGTATCGACCATGAATTTAATGCAAAAAGTTTAAAACCTGTTTTCTTAAACACAGATGATCTTATAAGTTTCCTGTGGAAGTGGACTGTTGGCTACATTTTAAAAATAACTTGCCACCCCAAGTGAGTAATGACATCCACAGAAAGAACTCCAACACTTAAATAGTTTCCTACAGAGCATGAATGATCTTGGAATCATAGTGGCCTTGATAAAGGCAGTCTAGTGACTGTCTCCATCAAATAGTTTCCTCGGCAGGATAATAACATAATTAGAAGAATGTATGACAAACAGAGTTACTCTGCAATTTACTTGGTTCTTCCTGACACCAACTACTGGTCCCAAGTTACTATATTTGTCGGAAAACGGTGAATATGACAAATAAATAAGAGGGAAGAAAATGGAAAAACTGAGGTACACATGCTGTGTTTGCACCTGCTCATCCTTTCTTGCAAAATCAAATGTCACTTTTTCAAACTTAATATTAAATCACTCAATATTGTAACAAATCAAAGATGAACATAGAGCAGAGAAATTTTACAAGAAAATGTTATGATTCAAAGGACAAAAAAGATGACTGTTATTACATATAGTTACTGACTAGTAGGATTTTAAAGTAGTAAATGAACTTGATGGATTACAGAAAAGTTAGATAATAGCTATTTTTTAATACAAATTTATAAAATTTCCAGTGAAATTGCATGCATTCCATACAATCTATGATATAGTAGGGGAAAGTTGTTGTGATTATGTGTCAGTTTATGAGTATTACATAACAAGCTGGGCGGAGGTGGCACACACCTTTAATCCCAACACTCAGGTAGCAGAGGCAGGAGGATCTCAATGAGTTCAGGCCAGCATGATCTAGAAAGCAAATTTCAGGACAGAATAGGTTATTACACAAAGAAGCCCTGGTGTAGGAGGTCCTTCTGTATTTGTGTTGCCTTCATTAATTAAAAAAGAAACTGCTTTGACCTGAGAGGGCAGAACATAGGTAGGCAGAGAAGACAGAACTAAATTATGGGAGGAAAAAGCAGAGAGAGAGCCGCCATAGAGATGCCAGGTCAGACACACTAAATCTTTCCTAGTAAACCATGACCTCGTAGTGAACACATATTAATAAAAATGGTTTAAATCAAGATGTGAAACTTAGCAAATAGGAGGCTAGAGCTAATGGCCAAGTAGTGTTTTAATTAATACTGTTTCTGTGTGATTATTTCAGGTGTAAGCTAGTTGGGAAGCCAGAACAAAGGACCCACACTCTCCATGCAACAAAGCCCTGTCTCACATACAAAAAAGAATGTTACATATCGTAGAACCATAGAACAGGATGATAACTTGATAAAATTTAAGAAAGGCATTCATTTTTGTTATTCTTAATAATAATAAATGTTGAAAAATCAAAGAATTCTAAAATGTATCTTATTTTTCATTAAACCATTGCATATTTGAAAAAAGAAATTGATTACCATTATAAAAAATATTATTTGAAATTATAATTTTAATTGAAATAATGATTCATTAATACCATAAAATCTTAGGCATGGTAAAAATGAACAAATACAGGGATCCAAAGCAAAACATTATGAAGAAAATGAAAGATTTAGGAATATTAAGTCATGAATGTGGTGTCTTCATCAAATCCCTCTCTAAGAGCTCATTATGACAGTATGACAAAACTAATTGCTTAATTTGTACAGTAATAATCAGCATGGAAAAACAGTCTGTCTGAAAAACATGATGTAAGAAAATGAAAAATATTTCTTGCTGATAATAATGATGCTGATCTGATCTGATGATGCTAGAGATAGATTGACAGTCTTTAAGAAAAGATTTTTTTCTTTTAAACACAGTTTCTTGCTATGTAGTCTGATAGGCCTAAAATTCACTACACAAACTTTTAGCTATCTTCCTTCCTCTGTCTCACAAGTACTGGAAATAAAGGATGGGCCACCATACATGACTGCTAAAGGTATCCTTTTAAAATGAATTGAAATGCTTTACCTTCCTTGTGTAATTTCAACCCTCTCGCTGTCTATGATTTTTATAAACTATTCTTGACTAAATACGTCTAGTAACATGCACACAAACACATACACACACACAAACAAAATCGATTATATTTTATTTCAGCAGTTAAATTGTTCTACAATTGTAGAGCAACATTTCACTTTACTCAATGTCCCATGTAGAAATGAACCTCCTAAGATGACAGAAATTCATTTCATATATCTAGCCTTTCCATGTTATTTTTCTTAAGAAAATGGCTTAATGTATTTTTAAATCAAAATAATATATCACAAAATTTTAGAAAATCTATGTTCTTTGCTATAAAACAAAGCCACTTTTTATTATATAAAGTAAATATGCTGTAGAAAATTGTGTTGAATTTTTATTCTTTTGTATGTGCTGTTCTTTAAGGCAGCGTGATTTCAAACTCTGTTCAGGGATTACTTCTAGCAACTGTTTTAGGTATATTTTCCAGACACAACTTCCAAGAAAGTAGAAACTATTTTCCACCTAATTCCCCCATGGAGTCTATGGCACACAACATGAGCCCTGTAATCTGCTCTAAAGCAATACCGTATAAATGATGTTTGCCTGCATACATTTTTTATGACCATTTGGAGGCTTCGATTCTGCAGGGAACCCATTTTGCTTTTACCCTGGGATCTTTTTTCATCACTATTAAACAAAAGCTCCCCCACTAGCCTGGCTGAGATAAAAGGGATTGTTTGGCCTCTATTGCATCAGGCAGGTGATGGCAGATCCCCATCTATTTCAGGAACAAACTTCAAACTAGCCACAGGTGATTTCCTTCCCATACTGAATGGCACAGCAGACAGTGTGTGTCCCACAACAGCCATCTCTGACTTATTATTTAGCTCCATGACAGAAAAAAGAAAAGTTAAAGCTGAAAGATTTAAAATATGAACAGCCTCAAGGGAAGGAAAATTCATGTACAGCTCTAGAATTATAAAGCCCATTTCAACAAATATATACACAGCGTTGTTATTCTAGGGGCGGTATTGTGATAGTTTACTAACCAGCCTCTTGAAAAAGACAGATAGATGCATAATTAATTACATAAATAGATGACAAAGATGATAGACATATATACTTACAAAAAATCCTTTTCAAACTTTATTAAACTATCAATCTTCCTACTGTTTATTGCAAATCTAGGATACATTATTGCTAAAGCTATTTTGCAGAGTATTTCTTTATATACATATATATGTACATATATCTTAATGCATATATATGTTTATACATATTTATATTGTGTATATCTCAAAATGACATAGATACCTAATTGTATTTGAATATTCAATAATTGCAATCATCAGCATCATGGAAAGGCCTCATTAGACTTCCGACATTTTCTACAATGCAGCGTTTGGTCCAGACTTTGCTTGCATACTGGCATTTCCTCTAAACTTTTGAGGTTATTGAAGAGGCTGCTAAAGGTCACAGAACTAGAAACAGAGTTTGTAATGAAACGTCATTTTGTTTCTCCGTGAAAAAGCATCACTCACGATTTCAATCTTGACAGCTCCTTGGCTGGATTGTTTATCTTTTAAATTAGTTTTCAAATTCTTGTATTCCTTACAGGAATATGGATTTCTGTCCTAAAATTCTATTAGAAAATTTATTCTAAGTGACAGTAGGAGATGTTTTGTAATCTACCACAGATGATACATATTCTATAAAGAAAATTTAGTCATATCTCTTTATTTCAAGAATTATGTGGCCCGGATTCTAACAGGCTGTGATGAACAGACACATACAGAATTTTCAAAGACACTAAGGGATGCCAGTGTGTTTTGTCACTTTAGTGAACCAATTTTCATATCTTATGTTCAAAGACTATTATTTTATAATCTTTTAAAATATTTTATATGGCTTAATATATTAGCAGGAAGGTAGCCCTTTCCCATAAAAGTTACTTTGACATAAACTGTAGCCAAAAATATCCAAAGTCAAACAAGCCATTCATTACCTAAGCATCCTAAGAATAGCAAACAGTTCAGTAACACCACAGTTATGAACTTATCCTGATGAAAAAAGAAATCGATTAAAAAGATTTGCTTTAAAGTTTTTTGATTAATAACTATATCTTATATGCCTTACTTTTGAAATTTTTATAATAAAGATTTTATTTAACTCTCACATATCTGACGAAAGGAAGAAAAATTACAAACAGAATCCAAGGCACTTACTGAAAAAAAAGATTTTTTTATAAAAAATAATCTTTTTTCATTATACATACCAATCTAAGTTCTCACTTTCTCCTCTCCTCTAGTTCCCTCCATATACTCCCTCCCAACCCCACTCCCCAGATAAGGAATATTGCTTTGGGACGTTCCAAGGCCCTCCCTACTATATATAAGCTGAACAAGGTATTCATCCAAAGAGAATAGGTTCCCAAAAATCCACTACGAGCAGAAGGGATGAATCCTGGTGACACTGCCGGTGTCCCTTCAGTCTACCTGACCCATGCAGCTGTCAACCACATTCACAGAAATTAGTTTGGACCTATGCTTTTTCTGTCTCAGTCCAACTGGAGTTTGTGAGCTCCCATTAGCTCAGCAAACTGTCTCAGTGGGTAAACCCCTCACGGCCTTGACCTCCTTGGTCATATTCTCTCACTCCTTCCACTCTTCAACTGCACCTTGGGAACTCAGTCTAGGGCTCTGATGTGGACTTCTGCCTCTGTTTCCATCTGATGTTGGACGGAGGTTCTATGGTGATATTTAAGATATTTATCAGTCTGACTACAGAGCAAGGCCAGTTCAGGCATCCTCTCCTCTCTTTCTTAGAGTTTCAGCTGAGGTCATGCTTGTGAATTTTTGGGAATTTCTCTAGTTCTAGGTTTCTTGCTAGCCCCATAATGGTTCCCTCAATCAAGATATCTCTTTCCTGCCTCTCATCTTTTTCCTTCCTCCATCTCGACTATCCTGTTCCCTCAAGTTCCTCACCCCTTTCCTTCTCCACTCCTCTTTTCTCCCCCCACCCCAATGTTCCCATTTCTTTCGGGCAATCTTGTCTATTTTGACTTTTCAAGTGGATTTATATATGTTTTCCTAAGGTTTCACCTTCTTACTGAGCTTCTCTAGGATCATGAACTATATGCTCAATATTCTTTGTTTATAATCTAGTACCGACTTATGAGTAAGTTCATACTATATTCATCTTTTTGGGTTTGGGTTACCTCACTCAAGATGATGTTTTTCAGTTCCACCCATTTGCGTGAAAATTTTAAGATGTCATTGTTTTTTCAGTGCTGAGTAGTACTAGAGTAAATGTGTAAATGTGCCACATTTTCTTTATCCATTCTTCGGTTAGGGGCATCTAGGTTCTTTCCAGGTTCTGGCTATTACAAGTAATGCTGCTATGAACATAGTTAAACAAATGTCTTTGTATTATGATTTAGCATCTTTTGGGTATGTGCCCAAAAGTGGTATTGCTGGATCCTGAGGTAGACTGATTCACAATTTTCAAGGAGAAACCAACATACTGATTTCCAAAGTGGTTTTACAAGTTTGCATTACCACCAGCAATGGATGAGGGTGCCCCTAACTCCATATCCTCTCCAGCATAAGCTATCATTGGTGTTTTTTATCTTAGCCATTCTGACAGGTGTAAAATGGTATCTCAGAGTCATTTTGATTTGCATTTCCCTTATGGTTAAGAATGTTAAACATTTCTTTTGGTGTCTTTCAGCCATTTGAGAGTCTTCTGTTGAGAATTCTGTTTAGTTCTGTATTCCATTTTTAATTTGGTTATTTGGAATTTTGATGTGTAATTTTTTGAGTTTTTATGTATTTTAGCAATCAGTCCTTTCTCTGATGTGGGATTGGCAAATATCTTTTTCCATTCAAGAGGCTGCCTTTTTGTCTTATTGACTGTGTCCTTTGCTTTACAGAAGCTTCTAAGTTTCAGGTGGTCCATTTATTTACTCTTCGATGTCAGTGTCTGTGATATTGGGTCTATATTTAGTAATTGGTCTCCTGTGTCATGCATTGAAGGCTACTTCCCACTTTCTCTTCTATCAGGTTTAGTGTGGTCAGATTTATATTAAGGTCTTTGATACATGTGGACTTGAGTCTTGTGATTGGGATAGAAATTTTCATTTTTTTCTACATGTTGACAACCAGTTATGCCAGCATCATTTGTTGTAGATGCTTTTTGTTTTCCATAGTATAGTTTTAGCTTCTTTGTCAAAAATCAGGTGTTTGTAGCTCTGTGGATTAATGTCTGGGTCCTAGATTCAATTCCATTGGTCAACCTGTCTTTTATTATGACAATACCAAGCTGTTTTCATTATTGTAGCTCTACAATACAACTTGTATTGTATCAGGGACGGTGATTCCTTCAGAAGCTCCTTTAATGTACAGTATTGTTAAGGCTATCCTGTTTTTCCCCCATCTGAAGTTGATTATTTTTCTTTCAAGGTAGTGGAGAATTGTGTTGTGATTTTGATGAGGATTACATTAAATCTATAAACTGCTTTTGGTAGAATTGCCATTTTTATTTTTATTGATCCTACCTATCCAAGACCATGAAAAATCTTTCCATTTTCTGGTAACTTCAACTTTTTTCTTCAAAGACATAAAGTTCTTGACAAATAGGTCTTTCATTTCTTTGGTTAATGTTACCTCAAGGTATTTTACGTTGTTTGTGACTATTGTGAAATGTGACGTTTCTCTGATTACTTTTGCTTCTTTATCATTTGTATATAAGAAGGTAATGATTTTTTGGAGTTGATCTTGTATCCTGTGAAATTACTGAAGGCATTTATCAGTTGAAGAAGTTCTATGGTAGAGTTTTTGGGGTCACTTATATATACTCTCATATTATCTGCAAAAACAAAAGTAAGACTTCTTCCTTTCCAATTTGAATCTCTTTTCTCCTTTTGTTGTACTACTGCTATATCCAGAACTTCTAGAACTACATTGAAGAGATTTAGAGAGAGTGGATAGTGCTTTTTTGTTCCTGATTTTAGTGGAATCGCTTTGAGTTTCTCTCCATTTAATTTTATTTTGGCTGTTGGCTTGTTGTATATTACTTTTATTATGTTTAGATATGTTTCTTGTATCCCTGATCTCTCCAAAACCTTTATGATTAAGTGATTTTGAATTTTGTCAAATGCTTTTTCAGTATCTAGTTAGATGATAATATGGATTTTTTTCTTTCAATTTATTTATATGATAGATTATATTGATAGATTTCATATGTTGAGCCATCCTTGCATCTCAGAGATGAAGCCAACTTAATCATGGTGGATGATTTTTCTGATGTATTCTTGGATTCAGTTTGCCAGTATTTTATTGAGGTTTTTTTTTTTTTTGCATCTATGTTCATGAGTGAAATTGGTCTGTAATTCCCTTTCTTGGTTGAGTCTTATGAGGTTTCACTATCGGGTAACTGCAGTCTCATAAACAGCGTTTCACAATGTTTCTTCTGCTTTTATTATGTGGAACACTTTAAGAAATATAAGTATTATCTCTTCTTGGAACATCTGGTAGAATTCTGCACTAAAACCATCTGGTTCTGGGCTTTTATTAGTTTGGAGGCTTCTATTTCTTTGCAATTTGTAGGTCTATTTAAATTCTTCACCTGGTCTTTAATTTTGGTATTTGGTATCTAGCCTGAAAATTATCCATTTCTTTTACATTTTCCAATTTTGTAGAGTACAGGTTTTTGTAGTATGACCTAATTATTCTCTGCATTTTCTTGGTGTCTGTTTTTATTTACCCCTTTTCATTTCTGATTTTCTTAATTTGGATGGTCTGGTCTCTCTCTGTGTTTTGGTTATTATGGATAAGGGTTTGTCTGTCTCATTGATTTTCTCAAAGAACCATCTCTTTGTCTCATTCTTTGTATTGTTTTCTTTGTTTCTATTTTATTGATTTCAGCCCTCAATTTGATTATTTCCTGTCTTCCACTCCTCCTGGGTGAGTCTGCTTCATTTGGTTCTAGAGCTTTCAGGTGTGCTGTTACATCACTAGTATGAGTTTTTCCACTTTCTTTATGTGGGCACTCAGTGCTATGAACTCTCCTCTTAGCAGTGCTTTCTTCGTGTCCCAAAGCTTTGCCTTCATTTTGTTGAATTGCAGGAAGTCATTAATTTCCCTCTTTCTTTCTTTATTGACCCAGACATGGTTCAATAGTTTTCTGTTCAATTTCCATGAGTTTGTAGGCTTTCTGAGAGTAGTATTTTTATTAAATTCTAACTTTAAATCATGGTAAATCAATAAGATACAGGGGGTTACTCCAAATTTTTGTTATCTGTTGAGATTTGCTTTGTTATTTAGTATGTGGTCAATTTTAGAGACATTTTCATGAGTTGCTGTGAAGAAGATATATTCTTCTGTGTTTGGGTCAAATGTTCTATAGATGTCTGTTAAGTCCACTTGAGTCATGACATCTATTAGTTCAAAAGAGTGAAATTTTAACCCTAACTCTTATGGAGAGATTTAATGTACTAAACACTCATGTATTCAATCATTTCTATAATAAATAATTTAGTCATCTATATTTTGTCAATGTTTAATTACTACCACTAGTAATCAAAATAATGACTGAATTATAGTCATCGCTATCCACATTAATCATACAGTATTACAGTACATCATTAATGCTTAATACAGGTATGGACAACAGAGTTAGTAGATTCATATACTCTTGAATAAGTTTGTTCTTCACTTCATACTGAAATTCAAACATCAGTTATAAAAGTGATATGAATATTTTCTATATAAAATTGGTAACCCAAAAATAAATGAATAACTATTAAATAATTCTGAGTATTGTTATCTGTACTATCAACTCTAGGCAGTAAAGTTTTAGGACTTTGAAGCATCAGGAACCACAGTGTCATGGAAAGAAACAGATCAATACTTAAAAATGAATGGAATTTTTCTTTTGGGTTGTAGATGGTCTTTACATTTCTTTGTAAACCGTCCTCAAATTTTAAGACTAAACTATAAACTGAAGTGTAATGAGATATCTCCTCACTAAAACCTACAGCATATATCAATTTGAAAGCTAGGGCAGGAGTCAATAGTGTATAGTATAAATTTTGATAAAAACTTGGAGCTTTTATTCTATAAAGAAAATAGAAAAAAACGCTTTGTGATGGGTTGAGGTTTGGATCCCTAAGGTTTTTCTTCATGTGGATATGTACCTATTGAATGTCTGCTTCCTAGCAGAAGTGTTTTCAGAGGAAGACAATTAAGGAGGGACTGAGAAAAGAACTCCTCTTAGACTGATTATGCACAAAATTTTAAGAGACTGACAATTTGAAGGCTTTGACAGTTGGTGATAGGGTAGGAAGCAGAGCACTGTGAGGGGAAGCTGTCGTCAAAGACTGCATCTTTATTTTAAAATGTATTCATTTTACCTACATATGTATGTGAATAAAATTTCTCAAATTTCCCTCCCATACCTTTGGCCACTACCTCTGCCCACACCCCCAATACCCATCCCCTCCAACCCTCTAAAAAGGTAAGCCCTCCCATGGGAAGTCTACAATTAAGTCTGTTAATTTCAGTTGAGACAGGACCAGGCCCCTCCCCCATGTAGCAAGACTGAGCAAGGCATCCCACCACAGGGAATATGCTCCAAATGCCAGTTCGTGCACCAGGGATATCTTCATTGACGACTTTTCCTCTCCATCTCTCTGACTCCCCAGTACAATGAGTTAAGAAAGCTTGCTGAGCCCCATGTGACCTTTCAAGGTATACTGCCTCCACAGAGCAGGGGACAGGAATTGAGTGAGCATACACAGAAAAATCCTAAAACCTTGAATCGAAACAAACCCTGCCCCTTCTAAATTGTTTCTTTCCCATATTTGTCACAGATGAAAAATATGTCCTAAATAGGGCTTATTAAGTTAGATCTAGAAAAGAAGTTCAGCCATAGGAAATCGATTAGAAGGCTCCATAAGCAACAGATGGAGATAAAGTAACATATATTTTAAGATCTCAAATTGAATTCTATATATGTCAAAGAGAATATAAAATAAAAGTGTTTTATGTGACTAAAATGGATGAGAAACTGCAGGGGAAAGATGACTAAAAATGGAAAAGAAAAAACAAAAAAATATTTTTCTAAAGTAATTTCTGTGTAAGTTAAAAGAAACACACTAAAGCAAACCATCCAAAATATGATAGCTAGTGAGTTTGGAGAAACTCCCAGTAGCTAAATATATCAGAAGTTGAAGTCCTCATATAAAGAGAAGAAAAATGGTTTAAGGAAATGATACTGAACCTTACAAAAATAGTGAAAATTATAAATCTAAGAAACAGACTAAGGCAACCCACACTAGTATACCTAATGACTGATCTGTTTAAAATAGAAAAAAATAAGAAAAGCAGACAGCATAACATTATTTACATGAGCAAATTTAAAGATAAGAGTAAAACACTCCTTGTAATCATCATCTATAAGAAGAAAAGGAAGTAATTATGAAATAATAAAAAATAAAAAACTGCATCAAGATCTAGATAAAGAATACTAGAGAGCCAAATCCCAGCACTCGGGAGGCAGAGGCAGGCGGATCACTGTGAGTTCGAGACCAGCCTGGTCTACAAAGCTAGTTCCAGGACAGGCTCCAAAACCACAGA
The DNA here is from genome assembly GCA_963919715.1 of Microtus obscurus. Taxonomy (NCBI): domain Eukaryota; kingdom Metazoa; phylum Chordata; class Mammalia; order Rodentia; family Cricetidae; genus Microtus; species Microtus obscurus. Next base: position 399,539 of record CAWTZC010000100.1, on the reverse strand, counting down.
GAAACCCTGTCTCAAAAAAAAAAAAAAAAAAAAGAATACTAGAGAATATAACAAAATAATTGAAAACATGAAGCAACATTCAAAAGTCAGATATTTAGAAGTCATAGTTTTGTGCAACAATGAATGTTTTGTTTTATTTGATCTGTATTTCTTGAGCATTTCGTAATATATACAATAAAATACCTCTGCATTTCCCCAAATGCACTGATATTCTACTCAACATATTCCCCTTAGAGCCTCATATCTTTTTAAAAATAACTACCTTTCATTTCTTATGCCTATGTTTGCAGAGTACCTCTGCAAACTATGCTAGAACTTTTGTTGAATTGATCCGGTGTATTGCGGGATTCATTGTGACCACCATGGCTAACAGAATAAGAATCTATGAAAGGCAGCAAGGCAGTTCTGATCAACAGGATTAAAGAGACACTGTTGGTTCAAACTTTAGGACTCTGATCATAAGTAATTTATTCCAAGCATTTTTAAATACAGTACAATGTGTTGAAAACATTCCTGGTGATATTCACCTCAATTTCATGAGCACACTAAAGCATACATAAATCTCCTTGAAAATCAAATAGATGAATAAAGATTAAACATTATATCTAAAGTACCTGTGACACTTTTCATAAGCTGGGAGCTATAGTTTGCCTGAAAAACAAACAGACAAGCATAAAAACAAAAAACAAACAAGCTGGTAATAAAGATCTGCGGTAGATAAACAGAAGCTCATGAAAAGATCCTGGAGGAGGACCAGGTGCAAAGATCACTAGATTCCTAACATATGTGCTAAAAAAAAAGAGCCAGGTGTGGTAGCACATGCCTTTAATTCCAGCACTTGGGAGGTGGAGGCAGGTGGATCTCGTTGAGTTCAAGGTCTACAGGAACTAGTTCCCAAATAAAACAAACAAAAAACCATTCTGGGCAGATAACAGGAAAAGCCTTGTGTGTGCAGCATCCTGGGGCTGCCTAGCACTTATCTGTTAGCACAAGCACTTCCATGCCTACCACAGTGCAAATTTGATAATAACTTCCTATCATAAAAATTAGCTTATCTAAAGCTAAAGAAAAGAACTGAAAGCAACCTGAAAAACTGTATTTTAAAAATCCTCAGAAATCAACTTATATTTTATTGCAAAATTAGTTATTAATTCATTGTTATTAACTCATTGCTTACTATCAATATGTTGAAACATTAAAATTAAAAGGAAATCAACAAAACAGGAGCCAATAATTCAAAATTAATCAGTTAATAAGTATTTAGTATTGGTAAAATATAATAAACTAAATAATCTCAACAGAAACCATAGTAACCCAACATATAAACATCAGCAATATGTTAAATAAAAACTATCAATAGTTATCTAAAAATGTACATCAGAATGAAAATGAGATAGCATCACATTGTAGAGACTCTTTTCAGAAAGTGTAAGACGAGAAGTGCTGATGAGAATCTAAAAACACAAAAGTCCTCTAAAATCTCCTCGTTAACATGTATTACTGTAGAATGATTAACAGAGCCCGGGGACAGGAAACGGAGGGGCAAAGGAGAACAAATGGCAAGCTTTTGCTAAGTTACAATTAGACAGTTCTAGAAGCTTTGTTATTACACAGAAAGTTCAATGCATGTAGTAACATAGACTGTATTTTACAAAACTCGAAACTTTTTCCTGTATATTCTCTCCAGAGAGAGAGGATGGAAAAAGGCATCAGTGTGCTACATTGAAATACACTGATGTGTATGTTTTTACGCTTGTGAAGCTCTTAAGATAATCAAATGGTTGAAATTTACAAAAGTGATTTATTATATTGATTTTGTTCTGTGTTATATATCCTAACATGAAGCTAAAATGCAATTACTTAACTATTGTTATTAAATGTAGAAATTCTTCATATTAAACAGTTCTAGAAAAGTATAAAAATCACACGAAGCAATTTTGTATATACTTCTTTGGCTTACGTAGGCATACTTCACTCCAATATCTACACTTTAAAAATGCACCTTAGTAAAAAAAAAATTGGCTTTTCAACCTATTTTAATCTACAAAGAAATGTGTGCATGTGGTATTTATTTTAGTGTAATTTTGCATTTATTATTGATTATATTGAACTATACATTTTTCTCTGCTCCTCTCTCTTTGTATCCTCTCCCATGGTCTCCATCCTCCAAATTTGCTCAGGAGATCTTGTTTTTTTTCTACTTCCCATATATATTAGATACATGTATCTCTTTCTTAAGGTCCTCATTGTTGTCTAGGTTTTCTGGGATTGTGAATTGTAGGCTGTTTGTTTTTTTTTTTTTTCGTTATGTCTAAAAGCCACTTAGGAGAGAGTACTTATGATATTTGTCTTTCTGGTCTGGCTTACTTCACAATGTTTTCTGGACATTCTTCAGTCGAGGTTCATTTAGGTTGTTTCCAGGTTCTGCCTATGGCAAACAATGCTGCTCTAGTTAAGCACATATTCTTGTAATACGATTGAGCATCCTTTGAGTATATATCCAAAAATGATATTGCTGGGTCTTGCACAATGTTGTTTCCTAATTTTCTTAGAAATCACCATACTGATGTCCAAAGGAGCTGTTCTAGTTTGCACTCCCACTAGCAATGCAGAAGTGTTCCCTTTACCTCACATCTTCTCCAGCATAAGTTGTCATCAGTGTTTTTGATCTTGGCCATTCTTACATGTGTAAGATGGAATTTTAGAGTTGTTTAAGATTCACATTTCTCTGATGGCAAAAAATGTTGAGCATTTCTTTAAGTTTCTCTCAGCCATTTTAGATTCCTCTGTTGAGAGTCCTCTAATAAAGGCAGTATACAGCAAACCAACAGCCAACATCAAACTAAATGGAGAGAAACTCACAGCGAACCCACTGAAATCAAGAACAAGACAAGGTTGTCTACTCTCCGTATCTATTCAATGTATTTCTTGAGGTTCTAGCTAGAGCAATAACACAACAAAAGGAGAATAAGGGGATACAATTCAGAAAAGAAGAAGTCAAATTCTCACTATCTGTTGATGATGTGAAGTTTACATAAGCGGTTCCAAAAATTCTACTGAGAAACTTCTACAACTCATAAACACTTTCAGTAACGTAGCAAGACACAAGATTGACTCAACAACAACAACAACAACAAAAAAAAAACGTAGCCCTCCTTTACACAGTTGATAAATATGGTGAGAAAGAAATCAGAGAAACAGAATCTTCCCAATAGCCACACATATCATAAAATATCTAGGAATAACTCTAACCAAACAAGTAGAAAACCTCTATGACAAGAACTTTAAATCTCTGAAGAAAGAAATTGAAGAGGACACAGTAAAATGGTAAGACCTCCATGCTTTTGAGTAGGCAGAATTAACATAGTAAAAATGGCAATCTTACGAAATGCAATCTACAGATACAATGTAATTCCGGTCAAAATTCCAGCAAAATTCTTCACAAACCTCAAAGAAATAGTACTCAACTTCATATAGAAAAGCAAAAAACCCAGGATAGCCAAAACAATCCCATACAATAAAGAAACTTCTGGAGGCATATCAATCCCTAACTTCAAACTCTATTACAGAGCTACAGTACTGAAAACTGGTATTGGCATAAAAACAGACAGGAGGACCAATGGAACTGAATCAAAGAACCAGATATTAATCCACATACCTACAACACCTGATTTTCAACAAAGAAAAAAAATATAAAATGGAAAAAAGAAAACATATTCAACAAATGGTGATGGCATAACTGGTATCAACATGTAAAAGAGTGAAAATAGATCCATATCTATCACCATGCACAAAACTCAAGTCCAAATGGATCAAAGACCTAAACATAATACCAACCCCACTGAAACTCTCAGAAGAGAAAGTAGGAAGTATACTTGAATATATTGGCACAGGAGACCACTTCCTGAATATAACCCCAGTAACACAGACTCTGAAACAATAAATAAATGGGACCTCTCGAAACCAAGAACCTTCTGTAAAGGAAAGGACATGGCTAATAAGAGAAAACAGCAGCCTACAAAATGGGAAAAGATTTTCACCAACCCTACATCAGACAGAAGGCTGATCTCCAAAATATACAAAAATTCAAGAAATTGGTCATCAAAAGAACAAATAATCCAATAAAAATGGAGTATATTTTGAATATTTTAAGAGAATCACTTTTATAAAAGAAATTGTGTTGTTTGGAATTATCATGAATATCAACCAATTATCACAATACAAAAGTGACCCAACTTTTAGTTTTTTTTAATACTTTTAAAATATACTTAATAATATGGATTAAATACATGAAATCAGTTTGTCACTATAACTTTTATGAAAAAAAGAATTTTATTTATCTAAAACATTAAAAATAACATTAATAATAAAAGTAACTAGAACAGTAATTCTGATATAGTTTTTTCTCAAGTGCATCAGATTTATAACATAGTGACATGGTAAAGTACTAACCATATGTTGTGTTCTTGTAAGCAAAGCAATTCTGTAGCAAATTACTTTAGGGAGAAATATAAATTCACAAGGGCTTCAAGTGTCACATTTATTATCCAGGAGATATCAGAATCATGAGCCAAATTGGAGTAAAAATAAAATTAATTTAAGAAAAACTTCAAATACTTTGAAATAACTGTTTCTAGACTACAAGAATCATATTAATTATAAGCATTTTTGCAAATAATTTTGAAATACATTTGTGGTAACATAAATCCTTGCTATATACTCAAGAGTATTTAATACTTTTATCCAAAATAGCCCTTTAGGCAGATGTATATAACGAATTCATTTTTAATTCTGTAAAATTATGAACAACCAGTGTAATGTTCAGTTGATGAATAAATAAACTTGGAACCTGTGGATGTGGTATCAGTTGAAACTATAATTAAGTTAGCAATAAAACCACTAACAGGAAAGGAGAACTCTAGATACATATTACTAAATAAAGACTGAATTCTAAAAGGCTAGGGGATTGCACTTATGAATTGGTATTCTGTAACAGCATAACTACAGTGAGTATACAATAATTCATACACTCAGCAATTGAAGCCGTACATGAAATGGTCCCAGAAAGCAAATGATGCAATACAGTGTGTAGATCAATTGAAAATAAATTATATGTCTATGTACCATTTTATAGGGAGTGGTTCACACTTTGGATAATAACTATAAAATTTTATCCTTTATATGACTTTACTTTTACTTTGTTGATTAAAATGTAATCTGCATTAAATTAATTTGTTTATTAATATATTTTTAAATTATTTAGAGTAATTTTGTAAAAAAAATTGTACAAATGAATTTTTGCCCCAGCTTTATTTAGCTTCAATCATGGCCTATTTTCTTTTGAAATATATAAGCTAACAAGTATTAGTCAGGAAGAAATGATATTCTTGTGATATTGAGATACAGGACAAAAAAATTGATCATGTTTTGAATCTTTCCATGATTTTTACATTAAACATTATGCCATAAATTTCGACATGTCCCATCTATTACACAACATTGTCACCTACTATAAATGTTGCTTTAGCATTTTAAAAAATCATGTAGTGATTGACGACTTACCTTGTCTCTTCTGTTGATGATATGCATGGTTGATCCCTAACACTAGACTAATGACCCACAGTGCTGTACAGTGCAGCAAAACAGAATTTGTCTCACACTTATGTCTTTTCAAATAAAATATGTCACAGCTGCCTTATTCTTAGAAAAATGAGTGAACATTCTCTACTATTGCTGAATGTCACTATGCTGTAAGTAGAAAACAAACAGAGCCACAAAACAAAAAATAATATAATAAGCTAAAATGTGAAGTCTCCTCTTTCCCTCTTGATTTGTTGACCACCCGGTTGAGAAGGCAAGAGTCAGCAGTGGTCACAGAAAGCTTTGTATGTGGCCCTTGATCACGAATGGAGACAGTTGTCTGAAAGACATTCTTGGGTGAAGCAGTTCAACTTTATTCCTGAATATAAATATATAGAACTGGGGAGCCTGGGAACAAACCAGAATTTGCATCAAGTACTATGCTCTCATCATAAGGCTTCTAAAAAAAGTCTTAACTATCATATGTGCAGCAAGGAAACCTTTTATAATGGATCTATGAAGCAAAGGATAAGCCAGATGTCTTGTTTAGAGGAAGACATCTGGTTTAGAAATAGCTTTCAGACAATGTCAGTCCTTTAGGCCCAAGGATTTTCCCCAGATGAAGGCAGGTAGTGGCATGAAGTTCTGCTGGAAGGAGGCAGCCCCATATTACCATGGTATTTAGATAAGCGGCCAGGTTATATGGAGACGATGAGCTCTACCAGTCAGCAAAAATCTTCCAGCATCTCTCCCTGTTTTATTTTTTAAAGAAGAGGTATCACTGTAAGCTTTGAGGAATCTGTTGCCTGTGCCAGAAAGGTCCAGACCCTGGTAGTGAACCATGATTTGATTGTTGGTAATTTTAGCAATAGTGGTGAACTGTTGCAGGAGGAACTGAATAAGGCAAGGGATAGGTAAACATCAAAATAAAACAGGATAACCAAAGGACTGGTAAAGTATAGGAGACAATAAAACAAGGGGTTATGGGACAGCTAATTTGCTCTATTTCTGAAATTTTGAGAGCATGTCTTTATGTATTTGTAGAGTACATTAAGAGTGTTGGCATTAGTTTTAACTATATATGATTTGTTTACGTAGGAGCAACATTCTTTCTAATACCAAGCATTTCTTTCATGTTTAACAATTATTATGTCTTATGGATATTTGTTTTGGAGCAAGACCTGGCAAGACAGCTAATGTCTTTGGAATGATTTAAAACTTTCGGTTGCAGATGTCATAGCCTGATCAAGTCTGCTTCTCGGGTTTCCAGCCAGATGATGTGTCTGAACTGCAGCAGTTGCTGCAGTCCCAGAAGTTTGAGAGAGATGACAAATGGCATTTCTATCATTAAAGGAAGGAATATCTCGTCTTAAGCAGTAGTTAAACAAACAAATAGCACTTGTTTAGCACATCATAGAAGAAATAATTGACTTTGACTTAATAGGAACACATTCTCCACCTAACTAGGGAGCATTACACAATGTGGAACTTTGATTACATTTTTTTCTCTTAGGTGTATTCAGGTACTGAATTCATAAGTGTGGTACTCAAATGTATGTAAAGAATTATGACAATAAATTACATTCCACTCTGAGCACAATTATAAACTGTTGGTAGAAAAGTAAGTGTGTATTACAAATAATGCTGCTATGAACATAGTTGAACAAATACTTTTGTGGTATGATAGGGCATCTCTTGGGTATATTCCCAAGAGTGGTATTGCTGAGTCTATTGGGAGATCACCAAGGCCAGCTGGACTGGGACTAAAAATGCATGGGATGAAACCGGACTCTCTGAGTATGGTGGACAATGAGGGCTGCTGAGAAGCCAAGGACAATGGCACTGAGTTTTGACCCTACTGCATGTACTGGCTTTGTGGGAGCCTAGCCGGTTTGGATGCTCACCTTCCTAGACCTGGATAGAGGGAGGAGGACCTTGGACTGCCCACAGGGCAGGGAACCCTGTCAGAAAAACAAATTAACAAATTATTCACCACTTCCTCCAGTTTTTTTTTTTATGTAAGTCCACTATGGCTGGAAATATTAAGCACAGTGGAAGAAAAAAACAGTGTACTATGTTTCTTCAATATTCTTCTTACTGATTTAACATATCTATATTGGAGCATATATTTCTCTGCATTAGTGTATTACTCTAATCCCTTATTTTATTTTGTCTAGAAGATAAACTAAAACAATTTCCATAAAGTTTTCTCTAGTTTTCAATAAATCTTATATTAATTCAAATAATCACACTTATTCTTATTCTGGAAACCTCTTTGCAGCTAATTTATGATCTACAACATCAAGGACACTTCACATCCAAATAATTTTAAATTGTAATAGGAAGAACATATTATAATTTACATACAGAAGGCATATTAGATAATAATAGTCATCAGATCATATTAATTTTAGAATTATTTCTAAATGGTCATAATGAAAATTGAAAACTAGTGAAATGCTGACAGACTGGGAGTATAAGTACATATTTTATACATAACTTAAACTCAGGAATCAATAAAATTTAAAACATCACTTAAAAATAAAGAAGAAACTGAAAGAAAATAAGATATCAACAGGCATGTAGTAACAAAAGGACATTTTGTAACTTATATCATTTAACATTTATCTCAGTCAAGGCTTTTAGTTTTTTTTAACAATTAGCTGAGAAACCTTTTAGATTACATTTATAAATCTTTATGTCTAGAGTTGAAGTCACTCTTTCTTGAGATGCCACTAGAATCCTTTGTGTGCTTGACATCCACTGATCTCATCTACTTAATGGTTCTCCTTTTCACCATAAATCTATGCCTGCATCTTTTTTCAAAATGATAATGACTGTCACAATTTTCTTTTATCTTAAAAGAATTCAGTTTGACATTTTAGCATTTGAGTGGGACAGCAGTATAATTGGGTATCATTTCAGATCAGATCAGATAGACTACCATGTTTCTTACAGGTGTGTCTACTCAAATACTGCCTAAGGAACCATAAAATATTTGAGAGTAAATAATTATTCTTATTTTTATTAATGAAGGGACTATAAACAGCTTATGTTCACTACTCATGATTATGAACCCACTTCTTCAACCTCTCTGCAAGTTCAATTGTCTCACTAACCAAGCCTTTAGTTTTTTCCTTATTATGAAAATAATAAATAGTCAGTGCTTTAAATAAAATGCAAAATGCTACTTACCAATTATGCCATCATACTGGTCTGCACAAGTTAGGGGTTCAGAAGCCAATTTGGAGAATTAGGACACTGAGAAATTTCTCATCTATAGAATAAAATTTACCTGCAAATTTCAGTACTAATTAACATGCAGGCAAAGATTAAGAAAACGTGTGTGTGTGTATTTCATTGATAAAGTTTTTTTCCTTATATACAGAAAATGATGTCTTAGAATTTGCTTTCCTTAAAATTCTACCTTTTCTGGTTTTCCCCTCTCACTTCCAAAGGAGAAAACTGATGCCTTCTCTCTCTTTCGTCTCAGACCTTTCCCTCCAGACTTTTTTTTCTCAAGAATAAGCAGAGCTCCTTTTTATTCAAATACCCACATAGTGACATGGTTGCTAGGAATATATCCATAAAGGCAACAGTGGACCTGAGTTTTCACATTTTAAATAATCCCTCTGTTACGCTTGGGTTTTCTTTCCACAGAAAATGAAAATCAATGATAACCAAGAATCACTCATTTATTCTAGAGAAAACTTGCATTTGGGTAAAATTCATGAACAAATGAGAAGGAATATAAAATGAGAGGAAATACAGCCTTCTAGTGCATCTCCAGGAGCTCAATTTTTACCAGGTACAATTTTGTCTCTATGCGTAGATAAATCTTGTTTTATACCATCCTTTAACAACTTAAATACTAAGGAGAAACAATCCTGCAAGCATAAATGCTGCAGCTCAGAAGTTCATGCCAGAAGAAGTTATTCAAGGGAACTGATATAACTTCTTAATAATATGACAGGAAATCAACTGGTTCTTGCAGCTAAGTGGAATGCTACGAAAGTAGTAGGCTTTTTTCTTGTGAATTAAATTATAATAAATACCAAAAATTAAATCATGATCTAGAGTGATATTAATCTACAGAAATGCAAGCTATGCCTGGAGAACACTTCTGAATATACTAATAACTTGGTTATAGATCAAATTTAAACTTTACATTGGATATTACAGGTAAACCTTTGACATTTTCCAAACTTAAGAGTGAATCTATACTTCACAGCCTATTAATAAAAGTTTAAGAACTTGCCCTAGCCATGATTTTATCAAGATGATAAATGCATTAATAATTTTTACATTTCACTTTAATTTTGCATGCATGCTTGCCATTTGAAAACAAAGTACTACAAAGCAATTTGTCTAATGTTTAATTTTTTAAACTGAATATTATGTTATATATGAAGAAGGAATTTCCTAAAAGGAATATACTTGAAAATTTGTGGTCTAGCAAATCAGAAAAAAAAAGACAATACATTCAACAATGTGAAACATGTCTTCAGTTAATTACTAGTTTGTGACATCAAAATTAAATGTGTGAATACGCTTGTATTTAAAATCATGAAGGCACATTTACAGCTGAAAAACTCAATCACATTTTTTCAACTGTAAATTAGTTTAGGTAATTTGCCTAATGATTTCAGGAGGTATAAGCTTTGAAAAAGAACTTTTTATCACTATTTCAAAAGAAAACATTAAGTACAAAAGAAGAAAACATTGCTATTACTGATTATACTGTCTTAAGGAAATATTAGCATTTTTAATGTTATAAAAAACAATCATTAAGTCCAAATTCTGAAAAGTATGTCATCTCTGCTCCTTGTCCCTTTTTCAGAAAAATAGTATAAGTGGGCATTCTTTGACAAATTAGTACATACTTTCAGTAATAACATCAGTATTCCATAGCAATTTTCAGAATTCAATGATACTCACTATATGCATAAACCACTCTACATGCGAAAACCACATATTTGTAAAGTAGTACAACAAGTACATAGCGCTCACCGGCAGTTTTATTGAAGCCCGATTTTCATTACCCTAAATATATAGTTCTCAGAAGTTTTCAAATACTTATTCTGCCTAGCACTGCGGCCCCGTCTGTGCTCTATGCGCTAGAACCCAGTTCACGAGTTTCGGGTAAGGAGCTGGAGGTTGAGGAATACACAACGCAGACAGACTGACACACAGACCTTCGAACACTGGTACCAAAAGCCCCTCTTTAATAGCACCATGGAGACTTAAATACACTGTAGTCAATGGCCAACAGGTGAAAATCCTATTCTCTGACCCTTTAAGCTAGGCACAGCTTCTAGTAACTTCAATTAGAAGGCTCTAGACAGGGAAGAGCAACTGGAAGCCAGGACTCAATTAGTCCCAAAATAACTCTGTTAAAGATTATCATTTACTAGAGATACATGGAAATCAATTCTTCCACAAATGCTTCTTAATTCTATGCTATGCATTTATATAGGATATTCCAATAGAAAATCAAGTAACAATGCGATGATGTTTCATTAACAAGAGTAATATGCTCAACAAATGTTTTAAAACAGGTCACAAGTGCTTAACCTTGAGAGGTTCCTGTTGAAGGCACATGATACAAATAGCGTACTTTCAGACGTATGAATTAAAAGCCTACTGCCATTTCATTTTCAAAATAATAACATCAGTATTTTCTATTTGAATCCCCTTCCTAACAATGCAATTAAAATTAAATATGAAATAATCTTTTATAAAACATTTACATTATTATTATAATTACTCTATATTACTTCACTTGAAATAATAAAAATATGTTTTATTTTAATTCAATATTAATTGGCAACGAATACATACCTTTGACAGCTGGTCACAGAAAATAAAATATGTCTTTCTACAAATTATAATTCTTGATTTATATGAGAAGTTGTTATTTAGACTTTTGTGAATTTGCAAATGTGACTTGATAACTAACAAGCTATAAAGTTTGATTTCTAGGTAAAATCATTGTGATACCTGTTCAAACAGCTGAATGCATGTGAAGTGCCTCTTTCCCTAGTTAGGTGCTGCCCTCTAATGGTGGTTTCAAGTCATTTCTACTCCAAACCATGTTTTTAGTGTTGTCTTTCTGTAACAAGAGATCATTTTGAACAGAACTAAAGAAATTTCCCATATTAATACAATTGAACATTTAATATAAAATCTATGAATAAGTGTTAGTAATATATTTTTTTGTAATATTCAATAACTGTTTTACTGCCACATATAATTGTTTTAATCAATATGGGATATTAAATGAATGACTCTTAAGGAAAAAATAATCACTTATGTGACTCATTAGTAATGTGATTTACAAGAATTAATTGGTAGCATTTTATTTCACAATGAAGACATATATGTATATATCAAATTTTTCAAAGTATGTCAAATTACTCAGTATATATTAATTTCTTTCTACCATTGACATAATCAAGGTAACCACAGACCACTAGATATATTGTTCTTCTTTCTTCCAAAGAGATTGGTTTCACATGGTTATGAGCTATTTCAGAAAAATCTTAGAGTTATATCACATACAAATTGAATAATGATTTATTTTCACATATTCTGAAAAATACACATAATGAATATCATTATATTATTCAATTCATTACTAAAACATTGACTTTAATATCACCTGAAAAACTCATATATAAATAAATAAGCATAAACTCATAATTGTATCATGTAACAACTACTAATGTTATAGTGGTGTGGGAGGTCCTTCTATCCATGTGTAGCCTCCATTAGTTAATAAATAAAGAAACTGCCCTGGCCTGTTGATAGGGCAGAACTTAGGTGGAGGGGAAGATGGAACTGAATTTTGAGAGGAAGAAAGCAGAGTCAGAGAGATGCCAGAGTAAGATATGCTGCTGAAACTTGTAGCATGTGGGCTTGCTTGTTGGGGTTTCTGCCTTGCCAAGTTCCCACAGCTGGCAAGTCCCAAAGAAAATCACACAGAGGTCTCCATAAGATTATATACTGATTGGCCCATTACCTCAGGCTTATTGGCTCTTATAGCTTATATTAACTCATTATTCTAGTATATGTTAGCTACATGGTTCAGTACCATTTACAGAGGGGCAGATCACATCCTTCTTCTTTGGTGGTATAGGTAGGACTACAGGAAGAGCTTCCTTCTTCCCAGAATACTCCTGTTCTCATCGTCCCACCTCTAATTTCTATTTGGTTGTTTGCATATACTTCCTGTCTGGCTACTGGTCAAGCCACATTTATTTAAAACATAATTGACAGAATACAGAAATGTTCTGCACCAGAAACTTAGCCAGTAAGCCATTTCCACCTGTGGTGATACATAAATTAATAGAAATGGGTTGAACTCAGATGTAAGAATTAGCTAATAAGAAGTTATAGCTAATGGGCCAAGCAGTGATTTAATTAATACACTTTTTGTGTGGCTATTTTGGGGCTAAACTAGCCAGGCAGCAGGGATGAACAAGCAGGCCCTACTCCTACATTATGATCTGTTGAGTCAAGATAATTTAAAAACTAGAAAAATATACTACTTAGATAATACATGTTTCAGGAAGATTATTAAAAAGCAATGACATAAGGAGAGTTGGGTGACAGTTATCATCAGGAATATTAGAGGACTCTAAAAATATGTTGTTCTGAACAACTATTGCAGCTTATCCTTGCAAATTTGATATGTGGTAGTATGCCAAACCAAAAAAAAAAACTGAAAGTGAAACATCCAAGGATGATGGAGAATTTATTATGTATAATGAATAAACAGAAAAGGCAGACACAATACATACATCATAAGACAACACAAAGTCTGGATAGTATTTTAGGCCAAGACTAACACATGCTTTACCTTTGCTGTAGCTGCAATAGAGAGTTGAAAGGGGATTTTGTATAAATGAGGGCTGAATAACATGTTTATTTTCAAAATTTTCCTTCAAAATAATTATGTAGAATGGTATTTTAGGGATCAAGACAGAATAGCGTAGAAGCCATATGGAAGCCATGACCACTTTTTTCTAGGTTTGAAATCAAGTGGTAACTTGGTGAATGATGAAGACAGAACTGTAATGTGCTTCAGTGACAGAATAAATAGCCTTTGAGATTGCATTGAATATAGTAGAATTTAAAGACAAGCAGGATGGATCCTTTCCCTACTTCAAAAAGTAATGTTATTCAAAATATTGATTAATTTCATGCAGTACAGACTTGTGCTTACAGGACACATAATACAAGAAAATATACTTTAATATGAAGGAGTTTTTTATGCTTAGTAAAATGCCTAGGTTCATCTGGTTTTGAGTGTTCGATAAAATAAGAGTAAGGAAAATATTTGATCCAACAAAAATAAATAAGTACTGCCACAATTGTGCCAAGAGTCATTGAAAAGGAATGCAGTAGCTAAAAGCAAACACTCCTCTATACAAGACGTGCCTGGTATTACATTGCTCTACAACCTACAAACTATTTGAAGCTACATCCTCACTCAAGCAGCTGACTAGAGGGTGCCTTTAGCCTTGAAAAGAGGGCATGAATGAATAGTTCTTCTAAAGCACCCACATGAGCTTCACTATGTTGTCAGTGACATTCTGATGCAAACTGATGAGATCAATTAATGCTACAATGAATCTCATTCCTCTAGAGAGTATAATAACTCACATGTCTTGCTGTTTTGTTATAGTCATTATGCAAGTAAGTATCCTTTGTCCATTTTAGTTTGAATTTTAGAAATTTAAGAGAACAGACAGTCAATTATTACACTGATGAATGAGAATATTTTTAAGTGGCAAAATTGATCGAAAGAATTCTTACTGATGTATACTGAATACTTTAATGTCATCCCTATCTACATCATAAGCAAGAAATTTTCTTTTTATGTCTTAAAGGTACATTCAAGGATAATAGAATTAACAAGCATGAAAATGTATATAGGAACATGTTAATGAGGAGACAAATACAATGGGCAGTGACAATTATATTGTTCTTATTTTTTAATTGTGCTATTTTATTCTGAATATTATGAATGAATATAAATATTTATACATAATTATCCATGAATGCAAATCAAATTGTATAGGTGTATTCCTTAAGATTCATAATAAAAAAGAGGGAGAAAATAGAAATATCCTCAAATGTTATCACCTTGAAAATATTTTTCTTGTTTTTGAAACAGAGTCTTTCTATGTAGTGCTTACTCTCCTGGGCAGTTCTATGTATGTCAGGCTGTCTGAAGACTCCCAAACATCCACTTACCTAAGTCTCTCAAATACTAGGCTTAGAGGTGTGGAACACCTTGCTGTCTAAAAATCCTTTTCTTTTCGCTGTGTGAAAATGTTTTATTTTACAAGATCCTCCTGTTGTGACTTGTATCCTTGTATGTTGCATCAGTTAGTAACACTGTTTTCCCTCTACTCTCCACAATCTATTCCTCTATCTCCATACAAGGAAGAAATGATACACGTTAATTTCCATTATTTTCAAATGCTCACATAGTGTATTGTATGTTAGATTTGAAATCAAATTTTAAAATGTACTGAAACCTAATGAAAGAGAGGAAGAATGAGAAGTTGGGCTAGGAAAAAAAAAAAAGGAAGATACCAGACAAGTGCTTTAACTATCTGAGCAATAGAGTTCTCTGCCAGGCCCGTCTCCCTCAGAAACAAGAAAAGCTGGCCTCCCAACCCCAACCCCAAAGAAGAAGCAGGGAAAGATTAGCCAAGTCAGAGAGGATGGACAAAACAAGGAGAACTTGTACCACCAGATCAGCTAAGCAGGGCCGAGATAGACTTATAGAGACTTAAGCAACAGTTACAGATATTGTATGAGTCTGAGACGGGTCCTCTGCATATATGTTTGGCTGTTAGCTTGGTGTTTTTGTGGAATTCTTTTTTTAAATATTTATTTATTTATTTATTATGTATAAAATATTCTGTCTGTGTGTATGTCTGCAGGCCAGAAGAGGGAACCAGACCTCATTCCGGATGGTTGTGAGCCACCATGTGGATGCCGGGAATTGAACTCAGGATGTTTGGAAGAGCAGGCAATGCTCTTAACCACTGAGCCATCTCTCCAGCCCCTTTTGTGGAATTCTTAACACAAACTCTGAGGAAACCAAGTATGTCTCTGATTGTTTTGCCTGCTCTTGGGACTCTTGTCCTCCTTTAGGGTGCCTTGTTCAGTCTTGACAGGAGGGCTTTCACTTGTCAAATTAAATCGCATGTCCTGTTTGAATGTCATCTGTTGGAGGCCTGCTCTTTTATGAAGAGGCAATACAGTGGGAAATGGATCTGGTGGTGGAGAGGGGAGAAGACAGGGTGCTGGGAGGAGTGCAGGGTGTGGAAACTTGCCAGAATATATTGTATGAGAAGAGAATCAATTCTCAATTTAAAAAAAAAATTATCAAATGAAGATAAAAGTATGAAGTTGTATCTTTACCCACTTTTTGTCCTCATTTTCTCTTTCCCAGAATCATCAGTGTTATGCACTGGTAACACATACAATGATCAACACAGGAAAGTATGACTGACTATTCAATCCAGAGAGGAAGGGTTCAGAACTGTCATCTTGAAAGAGGGAGAAAAGAATTAAGGTTAGTATTCCTATTTAACTGAAAGCACCATTACATACAAAATTTATTTTAGATTCAACAGATCAAAAATTTATGCTCCTCAGCACACACAGGCACACATTTGAATAAACATTCAGATAAACACCTACATTCATTCCCATTAAGAATACCCTTTGATTATTACAAGCTTTCAAGACACATTATTTTTTAATTAGAAAGTGTGTTCCTTGATTTGGAAAATAATTTGAAATTGAACATGTGCCATTTTTCTTAATATGCACCAAAGATCCTAAGCCTCAAATTATATTCTTAACTAAAATCTCATAATGCATGTTCCTTTGTCATTGACATGGAAAAGAACCACAAAAGAAAAAAATACTGGTTTTTGTTTCAAATTAATTTCGTCTTTTTCTTTCACAGTTCTCTTCCCTGTTTTCTTCCTTGTTTTAATTTAATTTCATAGTATTTTTTAAATAATTTAAAATAATATATACATGTATATATAATCTCTATATATAATATAATATAATATAAATTTGGTGAAGCTCAAGCAATATAGTAAAAAAGTTATAATAAAAAGAGAAATGTCATTATAAACATACAAATGTTTTTACATATCTGTGGTAGAAACACAATATCACTATTTTACTAGCAAGATTAATTATATGTTACATTTAGTAACAATTCCATCTGTAATGCCTTTATTATAGAAAAATCTTCTAGGTTCATTTTCCAATCATTCAATGCATATTAGACTTGCAGGTTAAGACAATCACCGATAGAAGCAAAAGGAATAATTTAGGAGGTAAATAAAGAATAGATTTTAAATATATTGAAGAAATAGTCTATTAGTTATAATGAGTCATGATAAAGTAAAATGTGTTCAATGTATATTCATTAAACTTCAAATATGAAAACTATCAGATTGATTAATGTTTTTAGACTACTTGGTAATTATGGATAAGTTGAGATTTCCTGATAATTGTTTACAAAATTCCTATACTGTAAGTATATATCTTTAAAGATTCTAGAATGCCTTGTATGTATAAGAGGTTTTCTGTGGTAAGGGTAAATGAATATATAGTGATTTTTCGCTAATAATATATAAGTTTTTATACAGTAGTATGTACTCATCTGTAGTGATATGCATTAATACCTCCAGAGTACACAGAGATCAATTCTCACTTCTGTATGCATCAAACATTATCGTTTCCCCATAAATACAAATTCATAGGAAAGTTTAAGTTTTTCATTTTTTACATTAAAAAAATTAACCAAGATAAGGTTTACACAAACACGTGGTTGTTACCTCACAAGCGATAAGAGACAGTTTACCTTAGAACCAAGTGTGAGGGACTGTGGTCTAGGGGCACAGATTCAGGACTCCCAAAATTTCCTGTTTTGTGTGGAAGTTGGTACCTAAGATTTTATTAGATAGAGAATCAACAATGTCCTAAGTTAAGCACTGACTGCGTATAAAACAGTAGAGACAATTCTCTTGCTTTCAGATGTTATGCGAAGACATTCCTAGCTTCGACACTGGTGAAGAGCGGCTTTGGAGAGAAGCACATACCTCATTTAGAAAAAAAAAGGGTCATAAACATGAACAAGAAAAACGAAATATGTATGGAGCAGTGTGGAGGGAAGAAAAGAAATAAGGAAATAATGTAATTACATCATAGTCTGAAAAAGTGTTTCTTTTTCCAGTTTAAATAGTCATAAATATTGCCATCAGAAAGTTGAGCAGTGAATGATGTTCAAAGGGACTAAAAATACCCAAAGACAATATGACAATGGTCTGCACCATTTTAGTTTTGCATATTATTAAAGTTCAGTCACATATACTGTTAGGAACTTGTAGGGTGCAGTTATCCTTCTCCGTTCTCTCTCTCTCTCTCTCTCTCTCTCTCTCTCTCTCTCTCTCTCTCTCTCTCTCTCTCTCTCTCTGTCTCTTTCTCTCTGTCTCTCTCTCTGTGTTTCTCTCTCTGTCTCTCTCTGTCTCTTTCTCTCTGTCTCTGTCTCTCTCTGTCTCTTTCTCTCTGTCTCTCTGTCTCTCTTTCTGTCTCTCTCTCTCTCCATCTTTCTTACTGGGAACTTTAGTTTACAATAAAAATAATTAATGAAAAAATCTTAAACTTAATGCATATTTCACCTTTCAAAATTATCGTACATATATTAGAAACCACCAGTCTGTAATTTTATCCTCTTTCCTCATTAAAAACTTCACTCTTTACTTCAGTGAAGCATTAACTGATTTTCTTTTCTTTATTCTGAAAATAAACTCAAAAACTCATGCTGTTGGGGTCAGAGTTATGTAAGTTGAATGCTATTTGAGAACCATCACTGCACGAAATGTCAGTCAATTTGATAACTGAGAATGGCTGTCATGACTAATGTACAAGTGCTAAATGCAATATAAGTCCTTTAAACAAAACTGTGGTTAGTATTCTGAGCAAGGGGGACAAGATTGCTGAAAATGTCACCATGCTATTGATGGTATGCAAGTTTTATAAACTGTGGCTGATGTTAGCAATTAGGATTATAACATCTCCTTGGAAATTATGTGGTTCAAAGTTCAGTTGATAGAGTGTGCATGTACATATAATTAGCTACTAAAAATTTAGTTATATATAAATTCATTGTCTATATTATTATTATTGGAATTTCACAAATTATAAAAAATTAATTATGTTAACTTTATTAATAGTTAATTATTTTATACCCTATGTAGGACATGTACCATAAACAGTAAAAAAACAAAGCCACAAACAAAGGAAGACTACTATAGTTACAGGCAAACATTATGTACAGATAGTCACTCAAACTATTTCTGTATTTTTTGGCACTCATATTTTATTATACCACAGCTAATATATTAGTTTATTATATAGCAAAAAATTTCTTCATAAAACATAGTACTTAAAGTAAAGTAATATATCATCTAAATTTCATACCTCTGCATCTTCTGTCTGTGTTTTTGGTAGTTGTAAGGTCATAATGCCTCCATTCATTGCAATTATTTCCAATGCAATAATGATTAAGGAAGAAAAATTATTCAGCACTTTATATAAATATTTACATTTGTATCTTTAGCCACCTATTACAACTATAACACTGTTTTCTCCCCTATGTATTCTATAAAGTCTGAGTCATTGCCAACTTTAGTGTAGTTTCAGGGAGAAGTTTGCAAGCTCAGGGTGTTCTCCAAAACTCCACTTGCAATATTGCTGATACCTACAGAGCTACTTCTTGTTTTTTTCTTGCAGAACTGAGAAGGCACTAGGAAATGGTTCCAATGGATCAAAACATGAATATTTCAGTATTTTAAAGATTCCTTGTCAGCTTATTACAGACTGAAAAACAAAGTGCTATTTAAACCATGTCAAAGGGAGAAATAGTAGCTAGTTTTCATTTCTAAATGAATGCCAGTTAGCAGGAAATGATTTCCTTAAGAAATATTATTGGATAAGGTATTTGTCTGAATTCAATAATTGCAATGGAAGCTGGGCGGTAGTGGAACATGCTTTTAATTCCAGCACTCAAGAGGCAGAGGCAAACAGACCTCTGTAAGTTAGAGGACAGCCTGGCCAACAAAAGCTACAGGACAGGCTCAAAAGCTATAGAGAAACCATGTCTCAAAAAAACAAATAATGATAATAATAATAATGGACTTAATATTTTCATAAGTAAGCAAAAAGAATTTGTAGTTATTTTGATATTTCTATAGAAAGAATGATAATGACTGGAGCTCATAAAGGTAAACAGATATTTTTTGCTCTCCAAGGAATATATGTCCATACATACTCCATGTATTTATGGATGTAGATTTTATATATTTGAAACTTTATTTCCCATTGTCAAGAAAGAAAGTAAGGAAAATGGAGGAACTTTTAACTTGGGAGTGGTAACTGAGTTTAATCAGAGGGACAGGGTGAAGAAGAGATAATGTTAAAAATGTAAAAGTGAGATTGAAACATTATTCTATAACCTTATGAATGCATGTACAGTGCACATACACACACACACACACACACGGACACGTACAAACAATCTAAATGCCACATAGAATAATAATGTTCCACCAAAGAGCAATTAATTAGTAAATAACAAAATCCCAATGCTAGATTTGAGGTTGTTTGTTAGAGTCCAAGAGTCTCCCATAATTATATGGATTATTGCTATTGCCGCTTGTTGCCTCCCAGAACGTGAAGATTAGATTCTCAAGTTGAGTACATCACTTACTTCAGACATGTGACTTGCAGGAGTCAAGCTAGGCGTGGCCTGGAAGCTTCATTTCTAGCTATATCTGGAAGTCCCCAGTATCTGAAGCCTTTATGCTAGCTGCTAAGGGACAGAAGCAACTGTTACAGTTACCAGTGCAAAGCCTAGGATGAACAAAGCAGACCTTATCACAGCCATACAGTTAAGTTGTTATAAAGAAAGATTTTCATCTAAAGTGTACCTCTAGTTATCTAATTGAACTTAAGACCTGCTCAGTAAGCAGAAATCCCTGTGCTTGATACTAAAGAACTAGCCATCGACCCTTGGCTGGAGAAGTTACAGACCTCAGAAAAGAGATTACTGCAATTTTCTTAAACCAGTAAAAATTTTAATTGTATTTGCAGTAGTTACACTTATACCTACTGATAAATTTATCACATAAGCTTGCTTTTGATGCAATTGTTAACAATTACAGAGATTCTCATCTGGAAAAATACAGATAACAAGTGTCTGTGGGGTGCCTAGCCTTGATTAACACATCTGCAACAAAACACAACCTCTCTATATTCATCTCAGGGAACATCACAGAAGAGGAACTAAAAGATTATATGAGCCATGAACCAAGATTCTTGATACTAGTAACATTTTCTAGACTTGACAGGGAAACTTCAATGACATTTCAACAACAGAATTGTTCATATACAGTTTCATAATGATCCTAATCAGTAGATATGGCAAAATGGATAGATGAAATTTCACAAGGTCTCAACCCTAAATAAAGAGGTGAGATGAATACAGAGAGGTTACATTGCAGATGTGGGGCTAGGCACCCCACAGACACTTATTCTCTGTATTTTGTAATATGAGGATCTCTATTATTATTTACTAATGTATCAAAATAGATAGAGCTACAGGATGTAAAAAGAAAAAAACTCATTTTTTTCTACAAGGATGAGCCCCACAATACATTGTCTGATCCCAAGGGCTCAGCCTTACACACACGTGCATAATAACAATATATGGACTCATTATGGTGTGTAGTGTGTGTGTCTGAACAATCCAAACGGAAAGAAGAATTTTAGAAGGAGTAGATGAAAGCATGGGAGGAGTTGTAGCAAGCAGAAGAATGAAATGATTCATTGTACTTGTGTAGAGCAGTATCATACAATTTTTCTTTATTCAATATTTTTATTGAAAAAGTATTCTTCTCTTATACCTTACATACTGCCTAAGTGGAGACTCCTTCCACCTTCCCCCAACTCACGCACCTTCTCTCTACGACAGTTCTACTCCTCCTCTCTTTCCTCTCTAGAAAAGAAGAATTGACAGTGAAACAGGACAAAAAAAGATACAAGAAGACAAGGCAAAAGCTCTCCTATCAAGGGTGGACATA
The DNA here is from genome assembly GCA_963919715.1 of Microtus obscurus. Classification (NCBI taxonomy): domain Eukaryota; kingdom Metazoa; phylum Chordata; class Mammalia; order Rodentia; family Cricetidae; genus Microtus; species Microtus obscurus. Next base: position 377,769 of record CAWTZC010000100.1, on the reverse strand, counting down.
TTTTAAAAATTCAAGTAAAACAAATAAAGCAAGTATTGATGATAAGGATTATGAAGTTCAACATTAAGAAAGGGAATATATAGGAAAAGAATTATTTTATTTTAAAATGTTTATATGGTTTGTGTTAAGCAATCTTCAAAAAAATTACATATATTATACATATATATAATCTGGAAGCAATTAATACGGGAAAGCAATTACTGTAATTATGTTCATTACAATAAATTATACACCTGAGGAACAGGGTATATTAAATATAAGGCATTAGTCAGAAAGGAATATAAAATTATAAATGATGGATGGTTTTGTTTCAGCATGTAAATGATAAAAACAAAAGAGGTTCAAGAAAATTCTTAGTATCTTCTCTCTCAGAGTTTACTATTACTTAACTGTATATGTGAAATTTGTGATGGTTTAAATGTGGAATGCTTTGTTAAAAGGAAAGAAACTCAAATGAATACTCTTACTTGAAATTTATTTGAATTAATTTGCAGAGATATTTCAGATGAATTTAGTATAATAATTGAAAGAAAATTATTCAATTAATATTAGCAATGCTTTATTCATTTTTAATATTAAGATGTGTTTATTTAGTATAAACACACATATTCGGAGTGCATGTGTGAAATATTACAATTCAGACACTTGTTATAATTGTTCTTTTCATACCGCAGATTGCTGTTTTTCTATGTAACACATGAATCTATAGTTGTGCATATGTGTGTGCTTGTTTGCTTGTGTAGAGATAAATTTGGAGAACACAGGGGTCAACTGAGCTTCACTGGAATCTTCTTACATTGGATTAAGGAATTAGACAAAGCTTCTAGGATAGCCTGTAATCTTCAGAGTACCTAAGTGTAAGTTAATCAACTCTTTATATAATTCTACTTATTACATCTGACATGAAATTCTTTAAACACACTCAGATGTCAATAAGTAAAATCAATTAAAGTGAAATATCCTCTTCATGTCTTGAAATTTAACTAACACTGAATCATTGTCCTAAATGATGGCACCACATATAAACTTTTGGGAGAAATTCTGTCTGCCTTAGCCCTGAACTTTTATAAAATTAACTTTCATTCTCACAATTAAAGTCTCAAGGGATTTTCCTTCTAATGATCAAATATAAAGAATAGTATCCAATAAAATGTTATTATTTGTTATGACTACTAAGTTATTTCATTTGTTCTCTCCTAGTAAAAATGTAATATCCACTTCTGTGGCCAAATATCATACATAACTCATACTTCAATTCTACCATTATATACAGATAAAAATAAGCAGGTTAAGTTACTGTGATAATCTTTCTTAGCTAATAAGATATTTGTACAAAAAATAATTCACAGCAAAATCAGAAGTATCAACTACTCCATTGATAAGTTCATTCATTCACATATGTTTGCATGCATACTTTATTTTACAAATAAATCATTTACTACATGCCAAGAATTTGATCCAAGAAATATTTAAATATTATGACTTGCATCAAAACTCAAAAACTTTAACAATGATGTGCTGTATACATTTTTAATTAATTTCCTGGTCTCTTAGATTATATTAATTTATAAAGATTTCATTAGTTTATATTAAAAATACAGAATAATGACCTTCATCTCCCTACATCCATATAATGTATTCTTGGTAATAATCATTCCCTCCATTAACACAGAAGAAATATTTTGATTGATATAAATTTTATCAGGTAAGGAATGAAACTGAAATGCAACACTGTTGTTCCTACTTTGCTTTATAGATGTTTGTTTCTATTTTCATGAAACTGATTAGATAGTTATTGAAAATTGTTCAAATAAGTACATTTTCCTGATGATAAAAAATTGACTTTCAAGAAAGTGAACTCTTTAAGGGTTGGAGCCTGGTGCAAAGTACATGTATCATCAAGGGTGCTGTCATGAAAGGAAAGGAACTGAAGCAATTTTATGGGATTCTGACTGTTTTAGGGAGCACACTGTTACAAAAGAACAAGCTGGACACTACCCAAGCTGGCTCTGGCTGTCTGATGTCAGAGGATCTGGATCTGTGCCTTGTGTGTGTTCCCACCAGGAGGTCCTAAACTGAGTTGAGTTAATGGATGGAACTGTGTCCTTGAGCCTTCAGACCTGTGTGCTAAATACAGCTCTTCCTTGTGAATACCTAACTATGTGTATATTTCATAAGAGTAGCAAAAAATATGCACTACTATTTTTTCTTCTGGCATTAAAAAAAAGAATGTGGCTTTCATCATACACCAAGTATAACTCATAGATGTTATTGACTCAAATTCTGAAATTGGGTTTCGCTGGCTCCAAATCTGAATACTTATGTAATGACCCTTTGGGTCAGTTTTATAGCCATTTTATCTCCTGCAAATTTTTGTTTCAAGAATAAAGGAAGGAAGGAAGGAAGGAAGGAAGGAAGGAAGGAAGGAAGGAAGGAAGGAAGGAAGGGAGAGAGAGGAAAGAGGGGAATTCAGAGAGAGAGAAAAAAAAAGATGTAAGCATCACCTTTCACGATAGCCACAAACAGCATAAAATATCTCGGGGTAACTCTAACCAAAGAAGTGAAGGATCTATTTGACAAGAACTTTAAGGCATTGAAGAAAGAAATTGAAGAGGATACCAGAAAATGGAAGGATCTCCCTTGCTTGTGGATTGGGAGGATCAACATAGTAAAAATGGCAATCCTACCAAAGGCAATTTATAGATTCAATGCAATCCCCATCAAGATCCCATTAAAATTCTTCACGGATCTTGAAAGGACAATAATCAACTTTATATGGAATAACAAAAAACCCAGGATAGCCAAAACAATCTTGTACAATAAAGGTACTTCTGGAGGCATTACCATCCCTGACTTTAAACTCTACTTACTATAGAGCTACAGTAATGAAAACAGTGTGGTATTGGCATAAAAATAGAGAAGTTGACCAATGGAATCGTGTAGAAGACCCGGATCTTAACCCACAAACCTATGAACACCTCATTTTCGATAAAGGTGCTAAAAGTATACAATGGAAGAAAGAAAGCATCTTCAACAAATGGTGCTGGCACAACTGGATGTCAACCTGTAGAAGAATGAAAATTGACCCATACCTATCACCATGCACAAAACTCAAGTCCAAATGGATCAAAGACCTCAATATCAATCTGAACACACTGAACCTGATAGAAGAGAAAGTGGGATGTACCCTACAACAGATTGGCACAGGCGATCGCTTCCTAGGTATAACCCCAGCAGCACAGTCATTAAGGGCAACATTGAATAAATGGGACTTACTGAAACTGAGAAGCTTCTGTAAAGCAAAAGGCACTGTCACTAAGACAAAAAGGCAACCCACTGACTGGGAGAAGATCTTCACCAACTCCGCAACAGACAAAGGTCTGATCTCCAAAATATATAAAGAACTCAAGAAACTAGACTTTAAAATGCTAATTAACCCAATTAAAAAATGGGGCACTGATCTGAAGAGAGAATTCTCAACAGAAGAAGTTCAAATGGCCAAAAGGCACTTAAGGTCATGCTCAGCCTCCTTAGCGATCAGGGAAATGCAAATCAAAACAACATTGAGATATCATCTTACACCTGTCAGAATGGCTAAAATCAATAACACCAATGATAGCCTTTGCTGAAGAGGCTGTGGAGAAAGGGGTACCCTCATCCATTGCTGGTGGGAATGAAAACTTGTGCAACCACTTTGGAAAGCAGTGTGGCGGTTTCTCAGGAAATTTGGGATCAACCTACCCATGGACCCAGCAATGCCACTCTTGGGAATATACCCACGAGATGCCCGATCATATGACAAGGACATTTGTTCAACTATGTTCATAGCAGCATTATTTGTAATAGCCAGAACCTGGAAACAACCTAGATGCCCTTCAATGGAAGAATGGATGAAGAAAGTGTGGAATATATACACATTAGAATACTACTCAGCGGTAAAAAACAATGACTTCGCGAATTTTGCATGCAAATGGATGGAAATAGAAAACACTATCCTGAGTGAGGTAACCCAGACCCAAAAGGATGAACATGGGATGTACTCACTCATAATTGGTTTCTAGAGATAAATAAAGGTCAGTGAGTCTATAATATGATATCCTAAAGAAACTAAATAAGAAGGTGAACCCAAAGAAAAACATATAGCTATCCTCCTGGATATGGGAAGTAGACCAGACTGCCGGACAAATAAATGGGATCTTGGCGGTGTGGTGGGAGGGGGGGTAAGGGGAGAAGGGGAGAGAAATGTGAGAAGGGGAGGGTGGGGGGAACTTGGGGAAACGAGATGATTGGGATAAAGGAATGTTGGTTAGGGGAGCAGTGAAGCACACATCTTAATTAAGGGAGCCATCTAGGGTAGATAAGAGACTTGGATCTAGAGGGGCTCCCAGGTGCCCAGAGCGATGCCCCCAGTTAGTTCCTGGGGCAGCTAAGGATAGGGAACCTGAAATGACCCTACCCTATAGCCATACTGATGAATATCTTGCATATCACCATAGAAACTTCATCTGGCGATGGATGGAGGTAGAGACAGAGACCCACAGTGGAGCACTGGACTGAGCTCCCAATGTCCCAATGAGGAGCAGAAGGAGAGAGAATATGAGCAAAGAAGTTAGGACCACAAGGGGTGCGCCCACCCGTGGAGACAGTGGGGCTGATTCTTTGGGAGCTCACCAAGGCCAGCTGGACTGTGACTGAAAAAGCATGGGATAAAACCGAAATCTCTAAATTTGGCGGACAATGAGGGCTGCTGAGAAGCCAAGGACCATGGCACCGGGTTTTGATCCTGCTTCATGTTCTGGCTTTGTGGGAGCCTACCCAGTTTGGATGTACACCTTCCTAGACCAGGATTGAGGGGGGAGGACTTTGGACTTTCCACAGGGCACGGAACCCTGACTGCTCTTCAGGCTGGAGAGGGAGGGGGAGGAGTGGGGGGAGGGAAGGAGGAGAGGGAGGAGTGGGAGGGAAATGGGAGGCGGGGAGGAGGCAGAAATTTTTTTTTCCAATAAAAAAAAAGCTGAAGAGTCCATGTAAGTTCAAATATTATTAAACAAAATTAGTGTTAGTGCTAAACTAAATTTACTCTTTGGGTCACAGTGAGGAAATACTAATATATCTATGATAAATGATTAGAAACTCAAATCCAAATGGATTAAAGACCTCAATATAAATCTAACCACACTGAACCTGATAGAAGAGAAAGTGGGAAGTAGTCTGCAACACATGGGCACAGGAGACCAATTCCTACGTATAACCCCAGTATCACAGACAATAAGAGCAAAAATGAATAAATGGGACTTCCTGAAACTGAGAAGCTTCTGTAATGTGAAGGACACTGTCATTAAGGCAAAAAGGCAAACTACTGAATGGGAGATCTTCACCAACCCCGCATCAGACAAAGGTCTTATCTCCAAAATATATAAAGAACTCACATTAAAACTCTAATTAACCTAATTAAAAAATGTGGTACTGAACTGAGCAGAGAATTCCCAACAGAAGAAGTTCAAATGGCCAAAAGACACTTAAGGTCATGCTCAACCTCCTTACTGATCAGGGAAATGCAAATCAAAACAACTTTGAGATTCCATCTTACACCTGTCAGAATGGTTAAAATCAAAAACACCAATGATAGCCTATGCTGGAGAGGTTGTGGAGTAAGGGGAACACTCGTCCATTGTTGGTGGGAGTGCAAACTTGTGCAACCACTTTGGAAAGCAGTGAGTGTGGCAGTTTCTCAGGAAACTGAGAGTCAACCTACCTCAGGATCCAGCAATTCCACTCCTGGGAATATACCCAAGAGATGCCCAATCATACTACAAAAGCATATGTTCAACTATGTTTATAGCAGCACCTGGAAACAACCTAGGTGCCCCTCAATAGAAGAATGGATAAAGAAATGTGGCACATACGTACTTTAGAGTTCTACTCAGAGGTAAAAAAACAATGATATCTTGAACTTTGCATGCAAATGGATGGAAATAGACAAATACTTTTTTCAAAGAATATTCCAGTTTCATGAGGATGGCAAGAGGATTGTACACTTGCCAAAGCAAACTGATACATTATAATCAGCTTCTACAGCAGATGTCTGACACCTGCTACCCAATCCAATTGAAAGCATTTGCAGTGAATGACAGTGGGCCAGACTTATATTCCTGCTGGTTGCTGATCCACAGCTGCTGGAAGGTAGACAGTGAGTCCAGGGAGGAGTCACTAATTCAGATTCAATACTTGTGCTTACAGGGAAGCAAAGACCTTAAACTTCATTGTGTTGGGTGCTAGGGCTGTGATCTCCTTCTGCATCCACTCAGCAATGCCTGGATACAAGGTGGTATCTACTGCCAGAGAACCAAAAACCAGTGTTGGCATATGGGTCTGTGTGAATATCCATATCACACATCTTAATGGAACTGAAGGGGTTCTCATAGACACCACTGGATTCTATGCTCTGAACAGAGGGCTGGAAGAGCCTCTCTGGACAATAAAGTCATTCATTGTGAATGGTAGTTACCTGACTATCAGGCAGTTTTTTTCAAAGAGAAAAAGGATGCTTCATTGGATATTTCTTGCTAAAAATCTAGGGCACGCAGCACAGCTTCTCTTAATGCCATGCACAATCTCCTCCTTAGCCATAGTTGTAAATTTGCAGCTATGTTCAGCATGAATATTTCTGAAATAGTTTGGTAGCCAGGTACAGATTCAAGAATACATCAGAATCCATGAGAAAACCCTTTGTGAGCCCAGAGGCAGAGAAGGACTGCACTACCTGAATGGCCATGCAAGACTGAGATATTGAAGGTTTCAAACATCTGAATCTTCTTCTCTCTGCTAGCCTTACGATTCTGGGGACCTGTTCTGGAGCATCTTGTGCTCTTCAGGGGTCTAGCTCATTGTAGAATGTGTGGTGCCAGACAAATCTTCATGTCATTTCAGTTTACATCAATGTCATGCTTGATAGGGTACGATATTCATCATGCTTTGGCCGAGTCATCCACATAGGAGAACTGTTCCTTGCTTACAATGGCACCATGGTATTGGGGACACACTACTATGGAAGAGAACACAGCCCTGGGGAGCTTCATTTCCTGCAAAGCCACCTTTGCTCATGCAGGAGCCATTGCCAATTACAAGTGCAGTGAGAGCGGCTTTGTTTGTTTCTTTGTAGAGAGGAAAAAACATGACTTGGACGGGTAGAGAAGTGAGTATCTAAGGAGACTTGGTGAAGGGACCATATATGATATGATTGAATTATATGAAAAGCAATTAAAGTCAATTAAAAATGTAAAATATCTCTACCAATGACTTAAATGAGAGGGAGACACTTTGGGAAGAACCAGCAATGACAATAGAAGTGCATTTGTCTGGTAGTTCCTAACATAGGCCTCATTCTTTTGAAGTTTAATAACAGTTTGTATTATTAAAAGCTGTAGTACTGATTGTATATTAATCAAATATTAACATATTTGAGACCTTTGTTTTAGATATAAATGATGGTCAGTTGTGACACACAGACATCATGGCACTCAAAGTTTGGAGACAGAAAAACCATGAAGACCATCCTGGGTTACATAGAAAGTTTAAAACTAGCCTAGGCTACACAGGATCTCGTCTCTTCCTATTTCCAAACCAATGGGAACTGTTGAGATGAGTTACAGTCAAAAGCACCTGTTCCAGAAATCAGAAGATCTGAGATTGATATCTCAGACCCACAAAAAGTCAAATGTTAGCACATCTAAAACCCAAACAATCCTAAGGCAGATGAGAGACGTGGAGAAGAAACCCACATGAAGTTTGCACATCACTGTCTTGGGATGCAGAGGCCAGCAGAAACATGATTTACCCACTTTAGAACAAGAGAAGCATGGAAAAAGTAGGGGGCACAAACCCCACCCTTGATGAAAAAGATATTGGCACTTGATGGCTGTTGAGGGACAGAAAGGAAAGTCATTCTCCTGCAGGGCCTTGACTTGTTATCTTACCTTAATCCCAGAAAAGTTCCCACATGTGTATGTAGAAATGCAAAACTAATTAAATTTAGGAGTATATTATAAAAAAGAAGCATATGATGAGAAGGAGACACTTTAGGAAGAACACTGTGTGGTTTTGATAAAAATTGGTGATGAAATGGTAAGATTGAAATACATTGTACAAGTTTATGTTATTATAAGAATAATTTTTTATAAAAATCTACAATTGCTGATGAATTGAAATGCTTTGTAAAGGAACACTTTAAATGAATGAAATATTTTTTGTTCCTTTGACAACTTAGTCTGTAAATCAATAAATGTTTGATGTAACATAACACAACTTTGTTTCACATAGTCTCAGAAGAAAAATCTCCATTTCCACGGTATGCCATGTCTCTGGCTGATCTTGTCCAGCAGATGGCAGCACATACAACGTTATAATATTGTCTTAAAAAAAACAGATGAAACTTTGATATTTCAAATTAGTGCAATTATTATAAGACTAATAAGCAATTCAAATATATTTAACCCACTAAAATGAAATACTTTATATGTTTGATATAAAAGTGATGTTGCCTTTTTGTGTTGCCATCCAAAGATCAAACCAATGATGTACATACTGAGTTTAGACAGTCAAATCTTGTTAAAAGTCTCTGGTTGGAAAATGGCATTTTAAAATACAGATATTAAGTTACTTAAACAGCATTATTTATCCACAAATGCATATTATCTTGTCATGTAATAATGTACAATCTTCTAAACCTATTTAAAATTATTTTAGGAAATGTTATATATTTTCACATTTATATATTTTGTCACAGGTATAAATATTTTCCTAAGATGTGTTTAGTTTCTTTTAACCTTATTTATAAGAGAAAATTTAAAAAATTAAACAGGTATCAAAATGTAAGAAATATTAGACTGTGATATTTCTTCTTTAAATGAACACAATATGGAAACATAGAAGCCAGCATCTGCAGAAATGCACACTGATTTCTAAAGTGACCTGTGATGCCTAGAAAACAGGCTGGAGATTTTCCTCTCATCTGTCTTCTGATCCTTAGTCTATGCTCTTTTAAGGATGGCAGTACTTAGTCTTATGTTTTCCTTTTTGATGTCTGTGATAGCTGGGCATTAGAGGATTTCTTAATTTTCTTTAGAGATTATAATATCTTTTTATTTAGCATGAGTTTTAATAGGTAGTAAAAATAAAATACACGAGTTGGATATAGGGGGAAAGGCTGAGAGATCAGAGAAATGAAAAAGCCAAACCACTACCACCTTTCCTACCTAACTTCCCAGCCAAAAAGAGACCAAGTTTCTGTTTCCTCCCACCTTTTCACTTCCTCTCTCTGCCCAGCTATTATCACTTCCTGTCGGCCTGTACAGACCTCCAGGTATCCACGTTTAGCTAGTGGCTAGCTCCACCCTCTGATCTTCTGGCAAGCTTTATTTGTACAAACATGATATCCCCATATTCTTATTTCCACGTATCACATTTTAGCAATCAGGGAAAACAAACAAGCAAAAAAGATTAAAGACATTATCCAAAATGTGGATAACTGAATTCTGTATGAAGTAGTTTCTTTTTTTTTTTTTTTGAATGTCAGTATATGCCCAACTGTGCCATTCTTTTAATTAACCTCTATCAGGTCCTATCAGTTATCTCATGATGTACTTTCTTTGAGAGATAATAAATATGATTTTAACATTCCCATAGTTATTGGTCCAAATTATGAGGATCTTGGGTCAGGAGAAAAATCTATGTAAATAATTAGGGTTTCATCTGCTACTCGAGATGTATGCAGAATTTGTGATGCTGTGCAGGTCCAGTATTGACGACTCACACAATACAGAAAACAACCTTGACAGGAAACTTCAGCTTCTGTAGATTTCTGAACAACTGCGCTATCTCCCGTTCTGTGGACTACATTGACTGTGCTGCAAAGGTGTCATTCATTTCTGCCTTATTGTCTTCATCATTAACCCTCTATAACCGATGCAGACATATTCTAGTCCATGATGTATCTGTATATTCAAAAGTTGTGTGACTTTAAGTATAATGTTAAAAATAGTTTGAATGACATTCTCTCTCTCTCTCTCTCTCTCTCTTACTTGTGTTGTGTTCATTAGTTTCTTTAAAAATAAGGCTTTTCATTGAGACTCCAGGCTCACTGCATAGGCTTGACTGGTTAACCAGAGAGTGTTTCAGAGAGCAGATTGTCTCCATCTCTCCATTACGGGGATTGAGAGCTTATGTCCCTCATCTGGTATCTACAATATAACCTGCTCCTCTCTGTAAATCCTTCTATTTACCTTAGGTGGAATTCCATAGCAAATCATCACCAAAGAGGATGATCTTTTCTTAAAGTTTTTAACATTGCTTGTTGCTCGGTAAATCATTTACAATGAGACAATAAACTCTGCTTCATGTGTTTCTGGTATATCCAATTTAGTTTTTTACTCAAATAATAGCACAACTAGTTATAACTGGAATTCTAGTAAGACAATGGAATTTTATGAACCCAAGCAAGCTAAATCATTTACAACATGGAGAAATCAGTTCTACAAAGACTATATATTTCTCTATCACAAAAACACACAAAAGCCACAAAACTGATCAATCATGCATGTCTTATTTAGGGTCTTATTGCTGTAATGAGACATCATGACAATGACAACTCTTATAAAGAAATACATTTAATTGGGCTGGCTGACAGTTTCAGAGGTTTAGCTCATTATCATCATTATGGAAAACATAGAGGTATGTAAGCAGACAGGGTGCTGGAGAGGTAGTTGAGATTTTAACATCTGGGTCTGCATACAGCAGGAAAAGGGAGAGAGAGAGAGAGAGAGAGAGAGAGAGAGAGAGAGAGAGAGAGAGAGAGAGAGAGAGAGTCAGTCTTTCTTGAGCTTCTGAAACATTAAAACCCATCCGACCCCCCAGTGATGCACTTCCTTCAATAAGACCATACCTACTACCAATCAGGCCATGGGTCCTATCCTTTAAGATAATATGGAAAGATTAGCATTACTGACCCAGTTAAACTTCCAATGTTACTACTAGTAACTCTTAAGTAAATACCTTAATCTTATTTGTCAGTCTTATTAGCAAAGCAACAAAGATCAAAGATGATGTTAAATTTAAAAAAATCCCTTTGCTTGCCAAGAAAGAAATAACTTTTATACAGAGATGGCTTTAAATTTTGTTTTCTTTTGGACAAATTCATTAAAGTGAGGAAATGAGCCTCTAGGATAGCAGTATTTGGAATTAACTATATTTCTCTATCATAGAATTTTAGATGAAATTCCACTTTAAGCATAGGAACAGATGGATATATTTTATGTTTTGGGCAAAATGTCTTCCTTTTATAATCTAAATAAATTCCTCTGAGTATGTTTTGGAAAGAGTATTAACTACCTCTTTCATCATTCCTGATTTTCCTAATGCTTTGTTTTCCTGCTATGCCGATGCCTTCTGAAGGCAGTATTAAGTCAACTGCTATTTACCTAATTATTGTAAAAGTTTAATATTGCTCTTAAAGATACATTAAAGGATACAGGAAAGACACTCAACAATCTAGAAGATGGAAATTGCACTCATAAAATAAAATACTTTATCACAATTATGATCACACATTACAACACAAAGTTAACCTCTAATGATAAAGTATTATAGTTTATATTGACTTTTAAATGTATAAAGGGTTTTACAAACCAATTTATGGCTGAGATTAGTTTTGTACATGCCATTTTAAATTAAATGACAATGTAGAACTAAACTGAAAACATCACTAAAACTCGGACAACAGTGGGAACTTAGTAAATTAAGTAGAAACCAGTTAAAGATTCTCTGTTTCTCTACAAATGCAGAATTAATTTAAGAAGACTTAATGATATATAATATGAAATAATGTAGCATATAAATGAGCACAACATAATGATTTATAATGAATGGAATCCTTTTTTAATCTGCCAATATTAATCCTTAAAAAAGGATTCCATTCATTATAAATCATTATGTTGTGCTCATTTAAACAGCTCTGATAACATACTTACAGGGCCTGGAGAAACGGATGGTGTTGTAGAGGAGCTTGCTGGTCACCAACACTTGCAACTCACTCACGAACACTCAACAACACTGACCGCAGGTCCACCTACCCTCTTTCTGGACCCTGAAAGACTGACTGGATGTAGGCAATAACCTTTGAATTCTCAAAATGTCCTGATAACCCAGCAAGCAGTTAAGTCTCTATGGTGTTTGCCAGTCTTACATCTGTAAGCAGGCTTGCATATGGGACTTTGGAGAATCCCCTATGGCATTGCAAGACCCTGGGAAATGTTCCTCTTCGACCCTGGCAGTTTCATGCTTTCTCAGCAGCTATCTCTATATGCCCACCTTTTATAATAATAAAAACAATTAGGGAGGAATTGTTTCTGGTGGCAGCAACATGTCTTGTCATCACCTGACACAGGTGCCTTTCCTGTGGACAGAACAATTCAACAATGAGAACGAATTCTCTACTCTCTATTTCTTTTTTTTCTCCCTTCAAGATCTGCTTGTTTCTGTCTGCTCTCTCTTCCGAAACTGTATAAATGTCTTGTGCATATTTTTATTGTATTGTGGGACTCAGATATAAAGAGAGTCATATCCTTCCCTGCATTACCTGCTGATCTAACTCTCAGTAAGGTATGTATGGATCATTTGTCTGTGAGTAAACCTGATTCCACATTGTAGAGTCCAGCTTTTCAGCTGGCGCTTCCCTCTGCCTGCTTTACATTCCAATGGCCTGTGTGCTTGTCTGGTTACCGCAGCATGCTGTGCCCTTGTGGATATTCCCTCCCGCTCTCTCTTCTCTCAGGAACTACATTCCTACCTGTGGCAACCGGCAGACCCATAGCCTAAGCTGTACTATGTCCTCCATTCTGTGACCTTCACTTAGCCACGACTCTTGCAACCTGCTCACCCACAGGGACACTTCCCTCTTCTGCTGCTCCCTTGTAGCTTTCTGTCACCTGCCGGCAGCCTGAGCACCTGCCCACGTGTTCGCTTTTCTACCTTCTTTCCTTCTTCCTCCATGGATTCAGATTGTATTACACTCAGTTGGCCTCAATATAAATCACTGGCCAAAACTGGCTGACTTGATTTCAAAATCCTCACAAATCATTGACAGCTGTTACCCCTGCAAACAAATGGTCTGCAAATTTCTTATACCTAACCTTGCTTTGCTATGTTTCCAAAGTTTTTTTATTTCTAAAGTTCTACTTCCCCACTCTTAAGATTCTTCCATCTTTATGACTTCTTTTTGCATTCTACTCCTTAAGATTGCGCTGTAAACTCTTATCTCAGGATTTGCAAGATGCTCTTCATGAATGGTTAAAAATCCATATAATCTGTAACAAAGTATGTTCCCAGAACATACTTTGAGAAATATGTGTCTGTCTGGGACATTAGGAAGTTTATCTGTACATTCTTGTGTGTCTATAAAATGCTGTTTAAATATGACATGAATGTAAATGGAAATTTTTTTCCTGCCCAGTCCTGCAGACACTTAGTGCCAAAGAAACACACAGAGGCTTATATTAGTTACAGCTGTTGGTGTTGGCCTGTTAAGGTTTTTTTATTAACTAACCCTTATAACTTAAATAACTTAAATTAACACATAATTCTTATCTATGAGTAGCCCTGTGGCTGGGTGTCTTTTCTCAATAAGGCATTGCTTCCTCTGTGTCTGAGTAGCAACTGACTCTGTGCCTTTCTTCTTCCCAGAATTCTCTTAGTCTGAATGCCCCACCTATACTTTATGCCTGGCTACTGGCCAATCAGTGCATTATTAAACTAATATGAGTGACCAGACATTATAGTGTACATGAGCATTATCCCACAGCAAATGTCGATACAAATGGTTCGGATATTTTTGTTGTCTCTACTGCAACCAGCCACCAGTCATCATGTGTCTGCATTCATGCCAGACCTTTATTTTTTTCTCTTTGAAAAAAAGCATTGAAATTGATGTTATTTAATCTTCAAATTATAGCTTTTTTATAGTCACAAAAGGCAAATAATTGTAATAAATATTCTAAAATCAAGCAATTATATAATTATAAATATGTTCTATGATTACAAAATCCTATGATTATGCAAACAGTAATTATTTATAATGTTCCTTAGAAGTCTGCACTATAGTCACATCTCAGAAATAAATGTTTGTGATGATACAAAGTTTTATTCTTTACATTTGGTGACTTTGCACTTCTTTTAACAACTATTATAATAGAGTTCTGTGGGGCATTGTATTTAGATATTTAAGTATACTCAAGGAGTTAGTAAAGAATTAAGTGTTAAGGCAGTTTGACTTGTTCTGGAAATACATGAAAAAATAAATTTTCTCAAATTCAATTTTACATCAGGAAATGTTTACATGTATATTCCAAATAACAGACTATTAAAATATCTTATTTGAAACCAAATTAGCATTTTCATATTTGTATTTGATAATTATTATATGAATAAATACCTGACTCATAGACAGAGATACAAGGAAAGTAAATGATTTATAAAAATTTATAGCTTTGTGCTGAACGCTTAATATTTTTATATTTCATTAGAAATTCTTTTTTAAAAAATTATGTGTTCACATTTTCAGAATTAAGGAAGAATATAAAAAGCATATAAACACACATAAACTCACAAGCATACATGACTTTCATTTATGTTTGCTAACAGCAGAGGGAGATATTGAACTAAAAATTAAGATTCTCCAATGTTTGCACAATGATTTAGATGGTAAAATGTTTGATTTTTTAAGTTTGGCTCTTAAAAAATGTTTAGGAGCATTTTATGGACATATACTTCAACATGTTTAATTGTAATGATACTTTTAAAATTCTGCAATTAATGCAATATGTTAATATGACGTTTGGCATTTTATTTAATATCTCCCAAGTCTTTTTGCTTTTTCAAGACTGGTTTTCTCTGTGTAGCCCTGACTGACCTGAAACTTATCTTTGTGGGCAATTCAGCCTTTATCTCAAATATCTGCCTGCCTCTGCCTCCCAAGTGCTGGGACGAAAGGCTTGCAACATCATACCTGGCTAGTAACTCCCTTTCAAAAATCGTATGACTTGATGCGTGTTTCATTAGAATGCCTTTGTGCAGTAAAGCAAAACTCATAGTACAGCCACACCCAGATATGCCACTTGCCATTTGCTAAATGTGAAACTGTAATTCACTTTTCTATTGAATTTTTATTTTCTTGTCTATTGAATGAGTATAGCCATTTCATAATGGCGTTGTGGAGTCTAGAAATAAGGATTTTTGTCTCCTGTTCAGCAACATACAGTAGTGATAGCTTGTTTTTACAAATAAAGCTTGCCTGGAGATCAGAGGGTGGAGCAAGCTGCTAGCTAACATAGAGGTCTGGAGGTCTGTATAGACAGATAGGAGGAAGTGGTATGGCTGGGTGGAGAGAGGAATTGTTAAGGTGGGAGGAGGCAGCGACTCCCCTGCTGGGAAGTTGAGAGGTAAGGTGGTTGTGTAATTTTCTCCTTTTTGTAGGAGGAGGCCCACTTGTTCATCCCGGGTCCCAAGAGCCAAAATAATCACGCAGGAACTGTATTATTTAAATCACTGCTTGGCCCATTAGTTCTAGCTTCTTATTGACTAACTCCTACATCTTAAATTAACCAATTTCTATTAATTTGTGCATCACCACGAGTTGTGGCCTACCAGCAAATTTTCAGCATGTCTACCTCCGGCCATGAAACAATGTCATCTACATGACTGCACACTTCCTTCTCCCAGCATTCAGTCCAGTCTTCCTCACCTACCTAAGTTCTGCCCAATCAACAGGCCAAGGCAGTTTCTTTATTCATTAACGACAATCACAGCACACAGTGAGGACTCTCACATCACCTTTTTCTCTCTAATTTTTCAGCATTTTCCCCAATATCTGACTCCAGGCTTTTATCAGTAAGACCTATTAGAACCTGCGCTACAATCAACCCTTTTGGGATTGTCAGCACATGCGTATTATATTAGTATACCTAAAATTATGTTTTAAAAAGTACCAAAAAGAGCATTAATAAAAAAAAAACAAATATACAGTTAACTACTAGCCACAAAAAAACTATAATTTTTTATATAGAACACTGGTGCTTTCTTTAAATTTCATTACTCAGGAGGCAGAAGCAAATATGAATGTCCAGAATTTAAGGTCAGACTGGCTGTGTCCTTTAAGAAGACCCAGTTTTGGTCCCAGTATTTATATGATATCTCTTACCTGTTTGTGCCCTTCTTTGTATGAACTCAGACACATTCTGGTTTTCTGGGCACTGCACACACTACACTTCCATACATACAGAAAAAGCACTTATACATTTGATGCAAAAATATTAAACCTTAAAAATCTGCATTCACTAAAAAAGCTTGATATTATATATTTATACATCAGGATACCTTGTTTACTAAAATTTGTATTTGTATAAGTTACAATAATGTACATACACTTGGGAGAGCAGGCACTGTACCTCACCTGGGCAGCACAATAGAGTCAATACTGTTGATGGAGGTATGAAAGAGCCAGCCCCAATGATTTTAGCATTGGAGAGGTGTCCCCATTACTCATATATCATGTGGCAGCATAAGCGGGGGGAGATGTTCAAGTGACAGATAATCTAACTGTCCCTGTTCCTTATCATCTGCAGCATTCCAGAGAGTGGCCCTTATGCCATTCGTGGTAACAGAGTTGAGCTGACCCTGATGTGGGCAATCTGACACTGAAGCATAAAACCTGGAGAACTGGCCCCACCACTTGCTGCAAGAGATGAACTCAGCAGAACAGGGCAGGAGAGCTTTCTTTGGTGGTTAGGACAAAGGAGAGCTTGTGGGCTGACCAACCCTGAAACTACCCAGGCCTGGAACCAGAGTTATGTGTTGGCCAAACCCAACATCCATCCCATCTGTGATCTGCTGGATTAAGTGAAGGGACTGATCCTGCAGACCCAAAGCTGCAAGAACTAACTCCAAATTAGCACCTCTCCTCAGCAAGTATCCCACAAATCTGACATCTCCAACATCTGGCATCTGGAACTCTGATGTGGGAAGTTGTTCTGTATATGTGTTGCTTTTGTCAGTTAATGAATAAAGCAACCGCCTTGTCCTGTGATATGGTAGAATAGAGCTAGGCAGGAAAACTAAACAAAATGCTGGGGGAAAGAAGGTGGACTCGTGAGATGCCATGTAGCTGCCACCAGGGACAGATGAGCTGGAATTTTGCTGGTAAGCCACAGTCATGTAGCAATACACAGATTAATAGAAATGGGTTAAATTAAGATGTAAGAACTAGCCAATAAGAAGATAGACCTAATAGGCAAAGAAGTGATTTAATTAATTCAGTTTCTGTGTGGTTATTTAGAGTCTGGGCAGCCAGGAACCAACAAGCAGTCTACTACTATAGGTCTCAGTAGGAACTGAGATTTCTACTTCACAGCTTCACACAATGGTCTCTGACTAGGCCTCTCTCTATTCAGGGATACCCCTGATGCATGACTGGCCTCAATGGCTTTCTTTAGTCACAGACAAGGATTCTATAACCCCTTTCTTCTATTCTTGACTCTAAAGAGAGAACCACATGGTCAAACCTGATAAGGCTCTGCAAAGAGTCTTGGTGTTGGAGAGGTAACTGTATCATTAATTTTCTCACTTTTAAGTAGTTGTTTCATGATTTATTCTAAGATTGTGCTTTTCTGTATGGCAAGAACAATGCTTCCACATATATGATGTGCTCAATAGTGCCTAAAAGTCTTATAGTATAATAAAATATTCCTTATTACCAATTAAATATACAAGGACAATAAATTTATAGTCATTTATTGATTCAAATTAATTATTACAGCTTGCATTTAATTTTATATGAGGAATGTTTATAATCAATATTTAAAAGATTATGGGTTATGAAATAGCAAATTTCCAGTGGTTCCTAAAATTGCTTCTTGTACCACCTTTTTTCACAACCCACTGAATTTTTTAATGTACTTCTAGTACTCAAGAAGAATAATGTTCTATTAGCAATAAAGTTCCCTGCAAGACCCATTTAAACAGAAATGGGTTCTGTTAAGTTCCACCAGAGGGCAGTAAAAGAGTAAAAATGTTTTGAATCAAGGTGGCTGAAGAATAATCTTAATTTTTAGGAACGATATAAAATTGTTGAATATTGCCTTTAGATTACAAATTGTTTTTTTCATATTCTCTACTCTTTAAATATCAAGAATATGAAAGTGCTTTCTAATGATCTCAAAGGTTACATATTATGGGTACGTGGCTGCACATGAAGAAAGGAAGAGCAGGTAAGTGCTGCTTTGAATAGATTTCTTTGTCAAGGTGGGAGACTGTGCTGCAAACGTATGTTTAAGCCTATGGTATTCGAAATATCAGTGTTCCTTAAAGTCCATTAAGTTGGAGCTACAGAGAAAGCGATGAGCTATATGTAAGATATGTTTCTGATAATTATTATTCATCAAAACTGCAGTTTTCAAATTGTATACTTACTACATCATTTAGGACAAAGACTTTAAACTTTACATTGCTTAGAAATGAAAAAACATATTGAATTGTTTTCATTGAATTGGTAATTTCAATGAAGATTCTATGTAGATAGAATTATATTTATGTTAGTGATGAGGAAAAATCTGATCTGATATGATATAATACAAAGTTTGTGAGCTGTTTAGTCCTAAAGATTATTACAAAATAAGTTTCCCTCTCTACTCCTTAAAATAAAAATTTTTTAATTAAAAATTAAAATTTAATTCAATAATTTGATCATCATATTCTAAATTTCTATTCAAATTATATCATTATTGAATTTTTATTCATTGCATGTCATAATTTTGTCTACAAATACATAAAGACTATAGAAAATATTTCATAATTCTTCTGATGAACCACATTCATAATACTACTATATGGTATTTAAGTATTTTTAATGTATATCTTAAGAAAAGCTCAATATTTTTTCTAGGGGAAACATCTGGAATTAGAGGTAAGGCAAAGGTGCTAAATCCAAAGACTGTAGAGTTACATTATATTAAAATTGTCCATATAGGTCTTCACAGTCTAGAGTTTTCATATATGCTCTCAAGTAACTAATAAAATGCATACTGAGAGATGAATGTAGGTCAATTCTGAAAGAATACTTTTCACTTTTTTAGGTTAATTTATGAATCAAAAGTTAATCATTTTTGTGCTGAAGCACTTCAAAAAATCTTATAGACTTATACATAACTAATCTTATAGCTGACTACTTGGTATTGAATAACCTATCAGGGGTTCTCACTGGAAAAGACAAAAATAGCCCTTGCTCAATAGACATTGAATATCTGAAGTACTTCCTCTAGTGTGGGCCCTCATGAGATTTCCCCCATTCACACATGAACTGATGGCTTTGTTTGGTCACTAACAAATTTTGTATATATACACATATAATTACAAATATGTGCCATTAGTAGTTAAGAAAAGTTCATGAACTTGAGTTGGAGTGGGATGATATAAGATTTGGAGGGTGGAGAGAAAGGGGTCAAATGATGTAAATATTTTGCTCATATATAAAATTGACAAAAATTAAATAAAATAATTATATATTAAAATATATCTTATTTTGTTTTGATGTTTTTAACAAAATTACTCTTCCCTAAACTTTTTGTCATTCTTAAATAAAATTTATCAACATTGATTTCTTCTCTCTTTAAGAAGTAAGAAGTAACAATTCTCCAATGGTAGCAGTAATAATTCAGGAGATGCCTTTTTTATCTAGTTTCTCTATAATCAAGGCCAAATATTTCAACCTAAAGAGCAGCCACTTCTATTGCTCCAGAAGACTGTACTTTGCCAGGTATTTTGTTTCTTTGTAGCAATTTCTTGCTATCCAAATTAATTTAAAAGCTAATAATTGCATGTTCATATCAACTGACCTTAAATTGCTGCTTATGTCAATTAGCATTATTATTTTAGATATTTCTCACTTGGTATCTGAAAATAGAATCTCTCAGTAAATATGCTGACTGAGTGTCCTGAGTAGGAAGCACCTCCTTGAGTATCTGTGCACATCAGCTTCAACATTGACTGTGTCATCCTCCCACCATGTGGAGAAAATCCCAAATAATGTGATCCCAAAGAAAAGCAAAACAATTTGTTCATCTATTTCTTATATCAATTATTAAGGGTTTTGAGGTTTTAGTAAAAAGAAATAATTATATGTAAGAGCAGCTGTCTTTTGGAGAAGATATTCAATCACATTTTATTCATTATAATTATTTTTATTTCGGTGACTCATCTGTAAACAGAGGAAATGATGGTTAGTTGCTATATACAACAGGAAAAAAAAACCAGTAAATTAGAATCTCCTAATCTCAAGGAGGTAGTGTTTCATAGTCGTCTAACATTCCGCTCCCCTTGAGTCAACTACAGTTCCATTTAATTGTTTAAATTTAAATTAATTTGATTTTATAATCTTTGCAAGTGATCATAAAATAACTTTTGGAAATATATAAAAATCAATTTATTTTTAATTATTTGTTTTAGAATTGCTTGATTAACAAACAAAAACAAATCACGCTGAATTCATTTAGGAATTACTAGTAAGTAATGCAACCTTTCACAGTATATGTAAATGGTACAGAAATTATTTGTTTCATGTGAGTAACAAACTCTATAGCAGTGTGCAAGAGAAAAACTGAAAAGGATATATAGGTCCTATCTCAAAATTTTTCCTTGTAAAGAAAATACCTCACACTGGCATTGTTTCAACACACTGGGATTTCTGAACATTGCTCAATTTCTATCTGAAAATATTCAATAGTTTTTGTTGAGTCATCTTTACTTAGAAGAGAGTGTTATGAAATCCCTAAAACAGTTCCTTTGAAACAACTGATTCCCTTGTTCCTAGCTTTTCTTTGTTTTACTCTGTTTTAGATTCCTCTGGGTTAAACAGTGGTGTAAGTCATGTCAACAGACTTCAAATTAACAACATGGTGTTTGACTGTTAAGTTCCTCTTAGGATAAACCACTTGTGTTATGCTTAGTTTTACATATTTGCAGTCAGATCATATAATGTGTGAATTAAATTTAAGAGTCAATTAAAAATTAATGATTTTAGATGAAGTTCCAATGCCAAACAACTTTCTTAAACACTCACTTATTTAAAATGGGACAATTTAATTTTTCTCATACATTTCCTCAAATATACCCAGACATGCCAAAGTTATTACACAAGTTGAACACATGTACATGTGACTCTCATTTATGAAGATGCAGGTAGATTGGAAAATATATTTCTCTCTAGCTAAAAATTATGCTATATTAATTTAAATGTACATTATTATTACAATTGGGACATTAATAATGACTATACTCGCTTTCCAAGCATATTGCTAAAAAGGAGGCTTGTAAAATTTGATGCCCTTCTCTTCTACTGAAATATGAATGTAAATTATAATTTTAATATTTGAAAATGTGATTCAGCATATATTTTGAAACAGAAATGTGATTATTAAAAGCAATATTCTTATAAATTTTATTAGTTCTTCGAGAATTACATATAATTTATTATCATTTTCAACCCACCAACGATTCTACCCAAATCATTCTCAGCTCTTTATTTTTCTACCCACCCAAATCTGGTTCTTTTTAAGATATTAAAACCAATTTGGGCATCCAAATATCAAATATTTTTGGAATCTTCACTGGAATATAATTAATTTATCAAGAACTACAGTCTCAGAGAAAACTACTTCCCCATCTCCAAGCAACAGTATTGCTTTATTTATATATTTTTATGTTACTTATGTCAAAATTTCAAAATTTGCACCTCAGAAAAACTTTACTCCTTCTTATTCATGATATATATTGAAGTAAATAGATTTATACAATGGAAAACATAACAATAAAAATAAATGTTTAAGTTGATATTAGACTTTTGAGTTATTAGAAAATGTTTCTTATTTACTAAAGGTCATTTAATTTTTTAACAAATTAAAAACATATTAAATCATATACAGAGGCATATATATGAGAAAGTTATATTATATATTCATTTATTAATGTTCATAAAATTGTTGCATTAGCAGATCAATAAGATAGTTTAGCAGGTAATGATAATTTTTTGCAGCCTTATGGACCCCTATTTTATCCAATGAACTCATGAAAAGGAGAAAGGGATAGAGTAATGCCAGGACATCATCCTCTTATTATCATCTATATTCAAACACTAATAATAATAAGGTAACGATTCTCTAGGCTCAGCAGCCATGAACTGCAATACCTCCTCATATAGAGAAGGATAAAATTGCCAAAATAAAGCAATGCAAAAGGCATCCATGTACTCTTCAATTTACACTTATTCCTATTTTATTTTCATGGCATTATTATAAATTTATATAAGCTATGAGTGCACAAAGCATGGTAATAGATATTTTAAATTTTTAGAGTGAATATTTCCTTTAATACAACTTCATCAGTACTTTCAGATTATATTTATTTGAGGGTCTATATTTAAACATTTGCTCCAAATGACAAAGCCTTTACTGAATATTTACAAGCTACTTGTAGGCTTCTCATTTCCCAAAGTGTCAGCAAGAGTTTTCTTTCCATCAACAGTATTTAATTTTACCCCATGTTGTATCAAACAAGGTCTAGATGCCTGTCTCTGCCATAGTTCAGATTCCAGAATTAGCTGTCTTACCACAGTCTTCATTTTCACACTTGTGTCTTGTAAAATCAGTGCACAAGGAAAGCACTTGTAGAATTGAAGTAGAATTAGTTCAGTGAAGCCGGGCGATGGTGGCGCACGCCTTTAATCCCAGCACTCGGGAGGCAGAGGCAGGCGGATCTCTGTGAGTTCGAGACCAGCCTGGTCTACAGAGCTAGTTCCAGGACAGGCTCCAAAGACACAGAGAAACCCTGTCTCGAAAAACCATAAAAAAATAAAAAAAAAGAATTAGTCCAGTGATAAAGAAAAAAAAAACTATTTTAATTTTTGAGATATTCTGTTAGAGGCTCATCCCAGTCCAGGCTGGCCTTGAATTCACTATGTAGCTAACAATATCCTAGAATGTATGATTGTATTGCCTCTCCTAGCTAGCTCTCTAAGTATGTGGTAAATCACCATGACTAAAAGCAACTTGAAGTGCAAAGGGTTTATTTCAGCGTAGAGTTCAGCATCCATAGGAGTCAGGGCAGAAACTCAAGACAGAAATCTAGTGGCTGGAAGGTGTGCTGCGACTATGATCTCACTGATTGCTGCTCATGACTTGCTCAGTCTGCTCTCTTATACAACCTAGAGACATCCACCCAATGGTGGCAACACCTACAATGGGCTGTGCTTTTCACATCAATTAACAAATTAAAAACTGAGCCACAGTCTTTTCCGTTGGCCAATCTGTGAGAGATTTGTCCGCTGAGTTTCCCACTTCATAAATGACACTTGCTCATGGCAAGTTGACATAAACTACCCAGCAGGGTGCCCCACCTCTAACATCTTACATGTCATCCCACATGAAATACTGCAATACCTCTTCTGATGGTGTCATAAAGCACTTTCACCCAAAGCAGCTTAGCTGGAAAAGGTTTTACTTCACTTAAAATTTCATTTTGCAATCTATCACTTCAGGAACATAAAGGCAGGAGCCTTCCAATACATGCACAGTCGAGAGTGGGGAGGAGCAGATTTATCTATGCTGCTGTTGCTGCCTCTTCTCTTCTAGCTTCCTTCACTGAAACAGTTCAGGACTGTTTATTGAATGATGCAGTATGGGCAGACTCTTTCTATATCAATCATTCCCCCCACAAATTTGCCCCTGGAATTCTTATCTCTATCATTCCATGAACAAGGTACTCTTGGACCTTATGAAACATTGGGGATCCAGGAAGGGTGTCAGAAATTTTGGAAAATACCACCTGAGCTACACAACCCTGGCCCTTGTTTTATTTCTTTCTTTCTTTCTTTCTTCTTTTCCATGCTTTGTCTCTGCCTTCTCATTCTAAGTATCCCACAGGTATGCATTAGTATCCCAAATTTTACTAAATTATCTCCCATCTAAACTTTGCATTTTGGCAATAAAGATGGCTTCTGTCTTTTCCATGAGATCTGGAATATGTGCAACTATTCAACATTTTTATTTATTTATTTATTTATTTTTTTGAGACAAGGTTTCTCTGTGCAACAGTCCTGGCTGTTATGGAACTCACTATGTAGACCAAAATTGTCTCAAACTCACAGAGATCTGCCTGCCTCTACTTCCCAAGTGCTGGGCTAAAGAAGTTCAGGAATGCTGCCGGGTTTCAACATAAATTTTAATGCATAACTCTAAAGCTGACTCCACACATTTCTAAAGAGACCAACAAAAATAGGTTCATTTCTTCTATCTGCATGATTTTCCCCATTTAAATAAAATAATTACATGTTTATCTATTAGAATTGCATACTCTGGACATCAAAGGTATTGCTACACAGAAAATTAAAATGTAACAACCATATATGTGTATGTGTTTCTGTGTGTCTGTGAAGATATATTATAGATATGTTATATCTATATATTATATATGTAAAGATATATTATAGTGTGTGTATCTCACATTAATTTTGAACATATCCCATCTTGGAGTTAATTTGTGTGTGCTTTAAGTGAGAAGGGTAAGGAAACCTATTATGCTGATTGTTGATCAATTTTTTTTTATATCAGTTGCAGTACCGTACAACTGGGAAAGATGGGAAAACATGTTTAAGGAACCATTATTTGTAGCAATTGTTAACATGCTCCCATCATTGACTTTGGATTTTCTGTATCTATCAAATGGAAGAGCTGATTACTTCAGTGAGTGAAACCTAGGGACAGGAAGTTTCCAAGGACCATGATGTTCTAAGTTTTATGTTTAGCTAAACCTGAGATTAGGCTTAGACATGAGATTTCATCATTTTTATTTTGTTGAAATCTTACAGATTCTACTGGAAACAAGTCTTTTTCTTTCAGTTGAACATTACAGAACAAGCGAACTTTGTTTCAGGGCTGGGAATAAACAAAAGTCCTTAGGAACGACTGGAAAGCATTTTGACACTGAGTGATACTCTCAACCTAAAACGTCTTAACTCTCTTCATTCCTCTTGTTAATTAAAAAGAAATTCATGAACTAAAATGATAATATATAGCCAAATAATTCAAGATAGGGTGTGTCTGCTACTGGAAAACAGGTCTATGTTCACACGTGGCTGCTGCTGGGTAAATGTGTCAGAGTGTAGAGCACACACCTTCATTTGCCATGATGAAATTCTGAGCACAGAATAGTCTTTCTCTAGGGGTTCTTCTTCCAGCACTAAAACAATACATTAGGAAACTCTGTCTTCAGCAGATAGTTGGAGATTCTCAACTCTCTTACTTCTTAAAAAAAATCTTTTTATTTATTATTTGTGTCTTTCACATCATGCATCTTGATTCCATTCCTTTCCTGCCCTGTGAATCTGTTCTGTATTTTTGCAGTGCCACCCTCCTGCCTCCAGATAAAATTTAATTAAGAGAAAAAAAAGAAAACATAAGTAACTTATTTCACTTTGATTTATGAGATATAATTTCATATTTTCTGATATAACATGCCTCTTAAAAACCAATGTCAATAATCTTATTTGTTTAAATACCTTTTAAAAATATTTGCCTTTTGATTATAAACTAAGACCTGAAAAAAAGAGGTGCAGCAATAACACCTAGTTTAATTTCATTATAAATCATCACCTCTAGAGGAATAAATAATGAAGCCTGAATGTTAGACTCACACATAAGCCTTTTGATTTCTTTTTTAAAGAATGAAAAATAATGTTCTTCAGTGAAGCAGTTTTTGTTAGCATATTAAAATTTAATTCGTGGCCAATTTCAACGCTAAAGAAGAGTCTTTAAATGAAAGGAAGTAACAATTCTGCAGGCAGCCTGCTTGTCATTTCAGTGTACATTTGTGTCGTGTGTGTGTGTGTGTGTGTGTGTGTGTGTGTGATGTGTGTGTGCCTGTGTGTGTACAGCACACTGCTGGCAAGGAAACATTCTAACACTGTGTTATTCAGCTTTCTTTCATAACAGAACACATTATTAAGCATTTAAAGCCACATGTGATTATTTGCATCAAAATTCATTTGCTCTGTATTCCTTGCAAAGCAGTGCGAGGGCCGCTGGCAGAAATAGGAGGAGTTGAACAGTCCCAAGGTGGAGCTGTCTCCTGTGTTATATGACACTGGCAGATTAAAGCACTTCTGATGGGGAAGGGCTTAAAGGCTGAGTCAAAAGCCAAGAAGTCTCTTTATTTACGCCTACCTCCCAGTCCTTGGCAATCTGACTAATAAGAAACTGAGCTAACTAGAAAGACTAGAAAGAGGAGAAGGAGGGCATTGCAGCAGTCTGGATCTACAGCCCAAGAAAACAAGAGTGAGCACCCCCAGCTCGGCAAAACATCTTGTTTGTTTACTGTGATCAGCAGCTTGTCAATGGTTAACTATATGCAAAGCAAAGTCAGCTTTGCTGTGAAGTATGCCGTGAATATTAATTGGGAGGAAAAGGACTACGGCTTCAGGATGCTCCAGTCTGCGCTCTGCCTGCAATACTTTCACTGAAAATAAGTGCTCACTGTTTTGTCTTTGGCCAGATGTTTTAACTTTCTGAACCTCCGGGACTTGACGAAAAGTGATATTTGAGGAGTAAGCACACTGAAGTCGGTGATTTGTTTTTAAATAAAGAAACTGATTGACTCTGGACACCTCTTCCAGCTGTGCATTTTGATAGTGCCAGGAAGTGTCTGCTTTACAGGTAAGAGGAATGTTTTCAGCCTCTTCTTATATGGGTGTTTGCATTATCATGAAACCAGTGAATCTCTCTCTCTCTCTCTCTCTCTCTCTCTCTCTCTCTCTCTCTCTCTCTCTCTCTCTTCTCTCTCTCTCCCTCTCTCTCATCTTTTCCTTAAAGGATACTTACTGGGTTTCATTTTTGTTTACTGGCCAAGCTCACACTGTAGCAGATGCCTGCTCTTTTCAGCAACCGGCGTTTAGTTCAACAGCTGCGTAGGAACAAGCAGATATCATAATATACTATTATTTCTTTTAAAACATGTGGTTTGTGATTATAAACTAAAAAAGTATGTGCTTCCTGCAGAAACATTAATATTATGGTTGACTTTCAAGTCTGGGCCCAATACTAGACGATTCTTTGAACTTCATATGATACTTTTATAAGGTTCTGTCAGGCAAATGTGCATTCCTTGATAATTTGCAAATGCAGTTGTGACTATTGTAAGATTGTGTTAGATGTGTGAACTAGAGATTGATTCTTGACAGCCTTGTGTATTCCTGAAAAGATTACAAATTTTCCATGCACTTTTTGGATAGCGTAAGTTGCTTATAAGATAAAAATAAACTATTGCCATCTGGAAAATATTTACTGTGTTCTCAGGATGCTGCAAATGATGAAATAAATCAAACCCCTTGTTGGTAATTTATGAATTGCTTAGACTTCCGTGAGCCAAGGCACAAGCTGAGGGCTCCAACACAAGCTTCTTAGTTCTGAACAGAGCTCTCAGAATTGTTTTAAATCAGTCTGTCTCCCTGTGGAAATGTAAAACCTCCTAACTTTGTCTTGACATGCAAAGGCTTTCTATTGCTTTGTTCCTTCCGTTGTCGTTTGCCTTCCTGAAACTTTGGACTGTATGTTTCCAAGGAAACAATATATTTTCATGGAGCAAGGATTATTTTTAGTCTTATTGACAAATTGTGGGATATTTTATCTGATTGTACATTCATTCTAATCAAAGTTAGTATTTATATTTTATCTACAAAACTGAAAGCATTTATTTTTAGCACTCAATAGTTGTGAGATACGCTGCTTGTTTTTGTAGTTAAATATTTAAGGAAAGGAAAAGTTTCTATGTATTTAGAGTTATATGTGTCTGCCACTGCAGTCTTTTAACATGAGTCTTTCTGGGTATTACTGATTGACATCTACACTTACAGTTTTATGGGCATTTAGAAACATGGCTGTATTCCTAAGCTATCATTTTGATACAATTTAGGCATACATTTTTACAGAGTTCATTTTATTTTAGAGCTTATTGTTTGAAATGCATGCCCTATTAAAAGCTTAATTTTGTGATGGCATTCAATGTCCTGCAGCCTGCTTAGTGTGTCCTTTGCAAGTCATTGGACAGACTTTTACATGAGGCATGGTTTTTTACAGTATATTGAAACGAATGTTAAAAATTGTTTTCTTTTTATTTAGTTAAGTTTTACTTCATTAATGCTGAAATTAAAAAGGAGCTGGACATATTTCACATCTAGAAATCCAAAATTACATGTGTGACTTTTTCAAAATATGGGTATTCTTAAGCATATACATTTGATATTCAGAAGCTTGTACAAACTACCCTAGAAAGAATAGTCAAAACTGAGTCATTGTTGTCCTGCTAAGCTTTATTATGTAGTAAAAGACACATCTTTCTTTATCTTTTAAAATAAATTATCAATAGTATGAATATATTCTGTAAAAACCAGAACAAGTTAAAACAGAGATACATTTGTACATCAATCATTAAGTTCTGGTTTCCTACAAACACATATGCACATACAAATATACATACACTTACATACCTACTTTGCCTCATTTCTTTATCCCCAGTGTTCGACATGATTTTAACTTGTGTGTGTGTGTGTGTGTGTGTGTGTGTGTGTGCGTGTGTGTGTGCGTGTGTGTGTTTGCTATGTTTTTATGGAACTGAAGGGAATTTGTAGCAGGGAAAAATAAGACAGTGTATATCCATATATTCAATTTCGGACATCATGGAGTGTCTAGTTAACCAGGAAGCAATTCTCTTATTTATAAAAAGCCGAGTCTTTAGCAACGGTGGTCACATGTGCTGATATATTATTATAAACTTTAACTGACCTAAATCTTGAACAATGTACAAGTTAAAGTTAACTAAACAGCCTTGTCTAAATTAAATATTTAACCAAATACTAAAAGAATACGTACATGCAGCCAGCTAACAAGTTTCATAGTTTCATAGTATTCATAGTTTCAGAGTAATTTTCTTTGTATACAAAAACCTGTCAGACACATCTCCTTGATATTTCCCATTAAAATCCCTTGTTATTGCTTTTTTTTTTTTTTTTTTGCAGAGTCAGATCCAAGCATAGGACATCATGCAGCTGTGGCTTCATCTCCTTTACCCAGCTCTCCTTGCCTGTCTATCTTTACAGTCCCAATCACCGATGCCCCCTGTCAGAGGTTCATGTGACACTCTTTGCAACTGTGAAGAAAAAGATGGCATAATGCTAATAAATTGTGAAGAAAAGGGCATCAATAAATTATCCCAAATAAGTGTGCCACCATCACGACCTTTCCAGTTAAGCTTATTAAATAATGGCTTGACAGTGCTTCACACCAATGCCTTTTCTGGGCTTGCCAAAGCTCTCTCAATACACCTTGGATTTAACAACATTGCAGATATTGAGGCTGGTGCATTTAATGGCCTTGGACTTCTCAAGCAACTTCATATCAATCACAATTCTTTGGAAATTCTTAAAGAGGATACTTTCCAGGGTTTGGAAAACCTGGAATTCTTGCAGGCTGATAATAATTTTATTACAATTATTGAACCAAGTGCCTTCAGCAAGCTCAATAGGCTGAAAGTGTTAATTTTAAATGATAATGCTATTGAGAGTCTTCCTCCAAACATATTTCGATTTGTTCCTTTAACCCATCTAGATCTTCGTGGAAATCAGTTGCAAACATTGCCTTATGTTGGTTTTTTGGAACATATTGGACGGATACTGGATCTCCAGTTGGAGGACAATAAGTGGGCCTGTAATTGTGACTTATTGCAGCTAAAGAACTGGTTAGAAAACATGCCTCCACAGTCCATAATTGGGGATGTTGTGTGTAACAGTCCCCCAGTTTTCAAAGGGAGCATACTGAGTCGCCTGAAAAAGGAATCGATGTGTCCTACTCCACCAGTGTATGAAGAACATGAGGATCCATCGGGATCTTTGCTGGCCATAACATCTTCAAGTGACAGCCGCCTATCCTCCAAGAATACATCCATTTTAAAACAACCTACCAAAGCACCAGGCTTGATACCTTATCTGACAAAGCCATCCACTCAACTTCCAGTACCATACTGTCCTATTCCTTGCAACTGCAAAGTCCTCTCTCCATCGGGACTTCTAATCCACTGTCAGGAGCGCAATATTGAAAGCTTGTCAGATCTACAGCCTCCTCCACAAAATCCTAGAAAGCTGATTCTTGCGGGCAATATTATTCATACCTTAGCAAAGTCTGATCTGATGGAATACTTCACTTTGGAAATGCTTCACTTGGGAAACAATCGTATTGAAGTTCTTGAAGAAGGATCATTTATGAATCTAACAAGACTACAGAAGCTCTATCTCAATGGTAATCATCTAACCAAACTGAATAAAGGCATGTTCCTTGGTCTTCACAGCCTTGAGTATTTGTATCTTGAATATAATGCAGTGAAGGAAATATTGCCAGGGACCTTTAACACAATGCCTAAACTGAAAGTTCTTTATTTAAATAACAACCTCCTTCAAGTTCTACCACCACATATTTTTTTAGGTGTTCCTCTAACTAGAGTCAATCTTAAAACAAACCAATTCACTCATTTACCTGTAAGTAATATCTTAGATGACCTTGACTTATTGGTCCAGATTGACCTTGAGGATAACCCCTGGGACTGTTCCTGTGACCTAGTTGGATTGCAACAATGGTTGCACAAGCTTGGCAAAAACACCATGACAGATGATATCCTCTGCACGTCCCCAGGGCATCTTGACAAAAAGGAACTAAAGTCCCTCAACAGTGAACTTCTGTGCCCTGGTTTAGTGAATAACCCTTCCTTGCCAACTCAGACAAGCTACATCATGGTGACTTCTCCCACAACAGACACAGATACAGCTGGTACCATTTTAAGTTCTCTCACTGATGCTGTCCCTCTGTCAGTTCTAATATTAGGACTTTTGATTGTGTTCCTAACTATTGTCTTCTGTGCTGCGGGGATTGTGGTCCTTGTCCTCCACCGTAGGAGAAGATATAAAAAGAAAAAAGGAGATGAGCAAGTGAGAGAGAACAGTCCTGTACACTTGCATTACAGCATGTATGGTCATAAAACAACTCACCACATGACAGAAAGACCCTCTGCCTCTCTCTATGAGCAGCATATGGTGAGCCCCATGGTCCATGTCTACAGAAGTCCGTCCTTTGGTCCTAAGCATTTGGAAGAAGTTGAAGAAAGGAATGATAAAGAAGGAACTGATGCAAAACCTCTTCAGAGGAGCCTCTTAGAACGGGAAAATCATTCACCACTTACAGGTTCAAGTATGAAATACAAAACTACAGATCATTCACCAGATTTTTTATCCTTTCAGGATGCAAGTTCATTATATAGGAACATTTTGGAGAAAGAAAGGGAACTTCAGCAACTGGGCGTCACTGAGTACCTAAGAAAAAACATTGCTCAGCTCCAGTCAGATGTGGAAGTCAACTATCCTGGAGCCCATGAGGAACTGAAATTAATGGAAACATTGATGTACTCACGGCCGAGGAAGGTGTTGGTGGAGCAGACTAAAAATGAATATTTTGAGCTTAAAGCTAACTTGCATGCTGAACCTGACTATTTAGAAGTCTTGGAGCAGCAAACATAGATGGGTTCTTTGTGGGCTTTCGCAGAAATACTGTGATTCTATTTTAAAGTCCAAACCTTGGAAATAAGTGCCTTACGTGAGTGTCATCCATCAGGACTCAATACAGTAGGAATCCTGTGGGAGATAAAAAAGAAGAAAGTGAAACTCAGGGATCATTGAGGAAGCCATGGCATTATCTTCAGGCAATTTTGCCTGTTCCAAACAAAAGAAGTCCTTGCATATAACTGATGTAAGGATTATAGTAGTGTTTCTTCCTATGTTTAAAAGTATTTCATAGAATTCCTCTTAAGCACCTAAAGGGTTGACCATCTGAAGAGCTTCAGTTTTCTGGAATACTTTATCCATGGCTGAACAAAATTGGATTTTATCAGTTAAGAATATAACTGTAGATATAAATATATATAGTATGAAAGAGATGTATTCATAACCAATACATGTCAGAAATACACATTGTAAAACACACTAAATTTTCTCACAATAAATACAAAGGGAACTGGAATTCAAATTTACAAATGGCAATAGCAAATACAAAATGTAAATCTGTAATTATGTGGGCCATTAATGATTCATGGTTTTCAACAAAGGATAAAAAAATAAATGCCAGTTGCAAGATTTCTGAATGAAAACACAGACGACAAATAGTTCATGTGGGAAAAATAAGCAAACGTGTTTGTTTTCTATACACATTTTGTGAGGATGTTCTTGGTGTAAAGCTGCTGTGAACTAAGGTATGTCATTTGTGTTAAACGTTCTATTCTTGGGATAATTTTTCAAATGCTACTGATTATACTGTATATATGATTAGAACATTTAGTGAATTCTCTTCCTTTCATAGTGTTAATCATTTGTACAACTGGATGACAATGATAGATATATGGCTTTTGTGGCAAGTAATTCAAATGTGTAAAATGAATAGTAAAGATTATTTTATTTTTGTTGACATACACTGATAGATGCCATAGATTAGTAGAAAAGGCACTTCTACAGGTGAGTGTTTTGAGTTGCCTCAGGAAGAGGGACGATGTAGCTTTATTTTACAGGAAGCTATCACTAGATTTCTATGAACTATTTATTCTGTACAGTTTTGTATATTTTTGGTTCAAAAAATAATTATTCTTGGGTGCCTTTTAAGAAAGTTAAAAATTATGGATCACTACAATAAAACTAATGAAAACTATTTTCAAATGTGTTTCAATCAATTGCTCTTAGCTGTGATTCAATCATGTCATGATTTTCACCTCAGGATACTCTCTGCAAATAAAAAAAAAATAATTCTGTTTGCATGTACACATAAGAACTTTGTCAAACACACAGAGAGAGAGACAGAGACAGAGACAGAGAATAAGCTTTAGGGTATTTCATATGAATGACAGCAATAACCAAACTTAAAATAAGAGGTTATTTAGTTACTATTCCTAATTTTCATATATTAGCTTCCCTTGGGACAAAGCACTCCATCAATGTAACTGAGTTCAGTATTTTAAACTTATTTTACTCTCAGGCTGTTTGAGAGAGAGAGAGAGAGAGAGAGAGAGAGAGAGAGAGAGAGAGAGAGAGAGAGAGAGACCATTTTTATAAGGAAGTACTTCATTCATGTACTTAACAATATATCTAAGCAATGTCTAAGTGTTCTACCAGGTGTTTGTTTCATCTTTCACTACTCACATTTTTTTTTCCCTAATGTCAATCCTGGAAGGCTTGTTCCCAAAGGTTTGAAGACTAGTTCTAAGTATTGTGCATAATCACATTCAATAGATTTAAATTGTAAATTATTTCTTACATGAATAAAATTCATACTTTAAATCTTCATTTTAAATCAACTTCTCTTCATTGATTTCCTGAAATCGGAAAGATCCATATGCTTTTGTTTTTTTAATGTAACAACTTTTAGTTAAACACATGTAAATAAAGAATACTTTACATTTATGGAGAAAATTTACTCAGTATAGCAATCAATAATCTCTAGAAGGAGAGGTTTATACACTACACATTGAAAAAAAGGATGAAGTATTATTTAGATTAGAAAATATGTTATCATATTTCTCCTACTCAGTTGAGTTTCTGCCAATATTTTTATCCTAATCATATTCATAGATGTATTAGCAAGATCTAAAAAGTTTCCATGCCTTAGGGACCTTTGGAGTGGATCCATGCATGCAAGAATATACATGCATGAAAAAAAAAACATGCATTTAGGAATGCACTTATCTTTTCAGTGGAGTAACATTTTTACATCTGTGTGTATTCCATTGTTGAAGTAAATAGTCTTAACTTTTTAACCTACAGTCAAGAGGAGCCAAGTATTTTTGTGAAATCATTTAAGTATAGGCCTCAAGTTATAGATATCTCAATTATTACAGACAGTAAAAAAACTGCATATAACTTAAAGGACATGTCAATCACCATAGTTTCCAAAGAGTACAATGTTTTAAGTAATTAAAGATTTCTTTCATAAGTGAATATTAATTTATGATTTATTTTCCTACTAAATATCGATTATTGATATTACCTTCAATGAGTTTTTATGATCTGTATCTTCCAAATCTTTGATTACTTTACTTTGATTTAGTATTCTTATTCCTAGTAAATAAATAGAAACTGTTGCATTATTTCTTCAAGAAATTGATTTGGTCTTTGGAGCTAATAGAGTGACCCAGAAGTACAATTCTTATTTCAGTACTTTCATGTTTACCATATAAATTGATCACCTAAAAACATTTATTTATATAAGGTTAACTTCTTGTTTCAATCAAATTATTCTATTTTTGTTTTTTATCTCCATATATCTTGAGTCATGTACAGAAATTGAATTTCTGTAATGTACTGACAGTAGTTTAATATTCCAACATCAATATTTTTAATCCTATTTTAATCTGTTACATGCAAGTTATATATAAGATTTATATGAAAATTTACATTAATCAGTAAATAACATGCTATTTCTTGTAAATTTAAGACAGTGTCTTTGCACATTTCCATTTAACTCCACCATGGGATGGAAATTTTAAAATCTTTAGAAGAAATAATTATATCAATGATGTTGCTTTTTCGCAATCAACCTTCTGGAGGGAGAAAGCCTCGTTTACTGATATCATGTTAAGCAAACTGAAGCGTCATCTAAGCTGCCTTAAAATTCCTTGATGCCTCAGCCAACTAATTCCAAAGGATCGGGATCTTAAGCAGGACTGAAAGTGTGGCATATATAAGCCCTTTTTCATTAACACGACACTTTAGAGTAATTGGTTATAACACTGCATAAATCAGGACTTTGCTATCAACCTATATATTGATATCTGTTTATTGAAGTACATATATGTGATCTCTACTTGGTCAAATATATATGTATGTATGGCATCTTAATTGATTAAATATATACTCAGTGAAATGTATAAAATTGCTATACAATCTGTATTTGGAACTATATATAGAGATGATATTGATAGTCTCAATAGACTTACAATCTAATTAAACTAGTTTCTTTTGACAAAATCAAAATAATTTTGAAATAATCAAAAATGCCTTGAATGAGGAGACTAACAATTAACTAGCTTTTTAATCACATATTATTTTGCATGCAAAAAAATCCACAGAATTTTCAACAGAGATTTCAAACATTTGATTGTTTATGAAATGAACATGAGACAACAATCTCTCCATGAAAAGAAAATTGTTTGTGTCTCTACAAATACTATTCAAAATGTGTGAAGGATCCTCTTTTTTTCTCTTGCCCCTTGAATTCTTGTTCAAAATGACAAGATTTTGATGTAAATGAAAAGATATGGATCTTGCTGGTTCTACCTCAGCCAGAGGCCTTATACCAGGGAGACAAATAAAAAAGTAATCTGATGAGCAAGGAATAAACATATGATTAAAAACACCGAATTCAAAATTCTATTTTTCTTTCTAATTTTTCAAATATTGAAATATTCTACTGAGTTCATATCTGAAAATATGACTCAAACATAGTACAATCTAATGTTTACCTGGAATCATAATAATTATAAATTCAAATTATGTTGTTTAATGACTAATCATTTATGGAAATCACATTTTTAAGCATTATGGATGGTATTAATTATTGAAGGTGTGTGTTTAAGTTAATTGTATGCTTATATGTTTATAACAGGGGAGATTGCCAGCTGTGATCTTCTCTTCTAGCTACTTTGAAAGTGTAATCAAATAGACAAATAGTCTCCTGTTGCTAAATGTCTCTCAGCAGATCAGTGAGTGAAGAAAGAAACAATTCAAAACAACAAATTAGAGGCATATGCTGGTGTACTTCTGACATCAATTATTTAAAATTGGGCATGTTTAAAATAGAAGACTTTTGTTGCAAATTTTAAAACATGGAAAGCCAGAAGTATTTTTTTTTAAGTTTTTCGAGACAGGGTTTCTCTGTAGCTTTGGAGCCTGTCCTGGCACTAGTTCTTGTAGACCAGGATGGCCTTGAACTCACAGAGATCTGCCTGCCTCTGGGATTAAAGTGTGAGCCACCACCACTTGGCTGAAAACCAGAAGTCTTGACCTCATCACATAATACTTTTCTCTTCATTTCCTTTAGTGTTTTGTTTGCCTTTTTTCTTTATTTGTTTTTGAGACATATTTCTCTGTAGCTTTGGATCCTGTCCTGGAACTAGCTCCTGTAGACCAGGCTGGCCTTGAGTTTACAGAGATCTGCTTGCCTCTGCCTCCTGAGTGCTGGGATTAAATGTGTGCACGAGCAGTGCACAGCTTCTTTGTTCTTTTGCTTTTCTAACCAAGAGAAACTTTGTTATTGAAAGATTGATAAAAACTTATGTGATTCTCTTATGTAAAAATCTCTGAGAAACTAAATCTCACTTCATTAAGAAAGTATAAACAAAATGATCATGTTCTTGAATTTATTTGATTGTAATGGACTTCACTGTCTGGAAGGAAATCACCATTAGTGCTTAAATATGTTGATTATTTTTAATTCTTCTTGGTATTCTGAGGAATGAAACACACAGAAGACCTCATTATTGTATATCAATCATAAGTTTCTATAGCAACATAAAGAAGCCAGTTCTCGTTATACTGCAGCACATTACTAATCCTTGGGAAATCAGAATAGTAGAAAATGCTACATGGTTCCAATCACTA
Source organism: Microtus obscurus (assembly GCA_963919715.1). Classification (NCBI taxonomy): domain Eukaryota; kingdom Metazoa; phylum Chordata; class Mammalia; order Rodentia; family Cricetidae; genus Microtus; species Microtus obscurus. The sequence goes on along the minus strand of CAWTZC010000100.1, from coordinate 340,946 downwards.
AAATTTACTGTTTAGATATGAGTAGTCTCTACCCTTCAGACAGTTAAAAAAAAAAAAACTATGGATTATGGCACAGCAAACAAAAAATGATAAATCACAGCACAGTTGTTGAAATTGGGGTAGCGGGGTTGCGTCCCCAACACCCCAGCTGCCTGGCTAGCTTATGCCCAAAATAACAACACACAAACTGTATTCATTTAAACACTGCTTGGCCCATTAACTTCAACCTCTTAACCCATTTCTTATCATCTATGTAGCACCATGAGGTGCGCTTACCAGGAAGATTCTAGCCTACATCCATCTTGGGTTGGAGCTTCATTGTGAGTGTGTCTCAGAGACCAGAGCTATCCCCCGTCTGCCCGTGAGACAGGAGCATGGCGTCTCTGAGCGGAGCTGCATGATTTCTGACCTCACTTCCTCTTCCTGCCTGCATACTATTCTGTTTACTCCTCCCACCTATGTTCTAACCTATCAAGGCCAAGGCAGTTTATTGAACCAATGAAATCAACAGATTGATAAACAGATTGATATATGACACTCCCACATCACACAGTCTCTATGCATCTGGAGCTCTTCAATGTTAGCAACTTTTTAATTGTAAAGGATTAAATAAGCTGACTTTGACCAATGGCTCTTAACTTTCCTAATGCTGTGACATGTGAACAACAGTTCCTCATGTTCTGGAGATCCCTAACCATAAAATTATTTACATTGTTACTTCATATCTGTGATTTTCCACTGTTATGAATTGTAATATAAATATCTGATACCCAGGATATCTGACAGTTGATCCCAAAGTTGTCATGAAACACAAGTTGAAAATCACTACCTTAGACAATATTGCTAGAAAGAGAAAGAACTGCAGAGTAAGAGCCATGTTTCACTTCTGTCGTTGACCCATTTTCTTTCTTTGATTCTTGGAGCAGTGGTCCATGCCAGAGAACCTATGGTCTTTATGTGGTATTTAGGAGCATACTTAAGAGTCACTGGGAATCACAAAAAATGCAATGCATATATTTTGCTAATGTGTTTAGTAAACATTGAGACTTAACATTTTATTAAAAGAAAAAATCAGATATCTAACAAATATTAACCAAATCTTGCTTAGTTCTACATCATTCAAAGTTCTGTATTATCACATTTTAGACAATGATTTTTTTCTTTAAAATTAATAGTTTGAAAATCTCACTGCAGGAGACAAAAAACAACTGTGTAGTCTTTTCTGCAAGTTCTAGAATTGTTATAATTCTATCTATCTATCTATCTGTCTGTCTGTCTGTCTGTCTATCTATCTATCTATCTATATATATATATATATTGCAAGTTCTAGAATTGTTATAAATATATATATATATATATATATTGTTCAAAAACTATTTTTATTTTGGTTTTATAAAACAGTGTTTTTCTGTAGCTTTGGAACCCATCTTGGAACTTGCTTTTGTAGACCAGGCGGGCCTAGAACTTAGAGATCTGCCTGTCTCTGCCTCCAGAGTGCTGGGATTAAATACGTGCATCACCACTGCCTGGTTCAAAAATTATTTTTAAGAAAGATTTTAACAGTCAATCACAATGCATGCAAATATTATGATATTGCTTTTAGTTAAAATGTAAATGTAAATAAAATGTACAATCAATGTAAATGAACAGCATACAATTTAAATATTTTAGTGCACATGAGGATTTTAACTCCTTACTTCAATTTACACTATTCATGCCCTTCATCTCTCCATGATAATTTGTATAAATTAGAGTAAAGACCATGGTCAATGACTTGTATCGGTGGATAAATTACCTGCTAGGCAAGCATGACAATCTATGTTTAGTTCTCTGAAGCCAGAAAACAACAACAAAATAGCTGGGAGTAGCATTGTACTGATACAGCAGATCCACAAAAGTCACTGGCTATGGAAGCCTAGTCAAATCAATGATCTTCAGGCTTAGCAAAAGACCACCCCAGAAAATAAAGTTGGAGGAAAATTGAAGAAAATCTTTGAATGTGGATTTCAGGCCTCCACATATGCATGACCACCCACGCCCCACACTGACCCAGCAAGTACTCTTACATACATACATAAATATCATTATGTCAGTAAGTGTACCGTTTAAATGCTAGAATTGTACTTTATAAAACTATTTTTCTTTCAATTTCTGTAGATGTTATTTTCAAAAAAGTTTGGCGCTTCATAGCAAACTGATCAAATAGTATAGCTTTCTGTTGACTGAGGTTTCTGTCCTGCCAGGTTCCCGCAATCGTTAAGTCCAAAGAAATCAAACAGAGGTCTATATTAACTATAAACTGATTGGTCTAGCATCTGAGGCTTCTTTTTAACTCTTATAACTTATATTAGTCCATAATTCTCATCTGTGTTAACCATGTGGCTTGGTACCTTTTTCAGCAAGGCAACATCTGGTTTGCTCTGTCTGGCTTCCCCTCTTTGTGACGACTGCAGACTGAAACTTTTCTCTTCCCAGAATTCTCATTGCCCTGCCTCTATTTCCTGCCTGGTCACCCTGCCTATTCTTTCTGTCTGGCTACTGGCCAATACTCACAGCAGCTTTCTGTCATACAAATATAACCTTTCCCACAGTCACACATAAGAGACAGGTATTGCAACCAATTAGTGTATTACAATTGTTTTCAGCTGATATTTATAGTTTACATAAGTAATGTGTTGTCTATGACCTGGATTTTGATCAATGTTTTCACAAATATGGTTTTATTCACCATAGTTACACTTACTTAAAAATCCTATGGGTTTGCCTATTGGTCATTAGTAACCTTTGACCTTTTACTGTCTGACTAGTTTGCCTTTCTATAGCAGTGTAGAGTTGGAACCATACAGAACAAGGCATTTCAGGATTGATTTCTTTAACTTATCAGTATTCAATGATGTTTCTTTTGTGTATCTCAGAACATGATAGCTTCATCATATTATTGAAAGATATCCTATTATCTGGGTAAACCATGCTTCGTTATTTATTCCATAGCTAAAGAAAATCTTGTTGGTTTTAATTATGAATAAAGCCAATATAAACATCTGTGTACAGATTCCTTTGTAAATATAAACTTTGACTCACTCGGGTAAATTAGAACAAACATACTTATTCCATTAAACATTTAAGCCTACACTTAGTCCTCTAAGGAACAGATTCCAAATGCTTATAGTCTATTTTGGATTCCCACTTGCATGGAATGAGAGTCTATTATTTAAGATACCCACAAGATTTGGTGGTGTCAGTGTGGTTTGAGTTATTCCAATAGACCTGTAGAAGAAATTTCTCTTAATTTGCCTATTTCTCATAGCTTACAACTAGAAAAGCCTTTCTAATACCCATTTGAGACACACACATGTACACAGGCACAAGGGCAGACATATATACAGGCATATAAATAATTTTTCCAAGGCTTGTTTAGTTTTTATGTATGTCTGCTAAATTCAGTGTTCATTTTTATTATTATTGATTTTAAGGGTTATTTGTAGAATTAAAATAAAAAGTTTTAATGTATATGTATTTTGCAAATATCTGTTTAATTTCATAACCCAAATTTCACTTTACTGACATTGGCAATCAGAGGGCAGCTATATCTTAGTTTACTAATTTATATCACTTAGTCTTTTTTTATTGTTGTTGATCTTCAGAATTCTTCCTTTGATATAGTCAAGGTATTCAAATTTTACATCTGTCTATATTTCATTTTGATTAATTTTTTTCAACATGTACTCTCTGTATCCCTATTACATTTTGTATTTATAGATATAAAAACTTTCCAGCACTATTTATTGAAAGAGAATAATAGAATTTTTTTAATCAAATAAAAAAATTAATTAATTTAATTTATAATAAATTTTATCTGGATGTATTTGAGTGTTACTAGTATTGTGATGACTAAAGGAGTGTTACATAAATGATAGAAAACTGTCAAATAATAAAGGGTCTTATCATGGGTCTGAATTATCTAAATACACAAAAGAAGATAAAAAGTGTGGATATAAACCAATGGGCCTAGCAAGATCCTTGTTATTTGTGGGCAATTTGAACCCCATGTTTTACTCACTAGCCTCATTAATTATACAAATGATTAGTATTAAATATAGGTCTAACCAAACTCAAATATTTATTAATAGGTTATTTTTATTCAGTTAGTCTACTACTTATATAAAATCTGTAATTAATTAAATCTTTACCATTTTACCACTGCAAGGAACAAATCAGAGGAAGGTATTTTCCCATAATCACAAACATAATCTGTCAAGTTCATATTTTCTTGAGTGGGAAAATTTTTGCCTGTTATTTTATAAACCTTAATCTCACATGATTTTGAAAATGATTTTATTACTTGGATGGCACTCATTTAGAAAGCAAATACAGTGCTGAACACATCTGTAACTTCAAGGTTATTTTATCACAGTTACAATACTGTTTAAAAATAGGATGAAATGCTTGTTTTAAATTGTGAAAGGAATTTGTATTTTCAAATTTCTTTGGAATCTTGACTCAATAATATTTTAAAATTTTACATGGAGACACATCTTCAAAACAATGTTCATTGACCCGTTTTATGCAGTAGACCATGTTTTCCCAAATTGGCTTCAAATCCTGTTGAAGAAACATTCACAGTACTGCTCTGTATAGTTGATTGGCAGCCAATGACTCGCAGGTCATATATAATAAATATACTTGTAATAAGAGCTGCTAGATTGGGCTCCACCTCTATAACCCTCTTCTTCCTTACAAACATAAACTTGCCAATGTTTAAAAGCCAATATTTTTTCCCTTCATTGTCTGCCTTTCACAGAGCCAGTTTGCTAAAATACTTAACTGACATCACCAGATGGTAAATTTTAGAGTTCTACAGAAAATTTTTCTCCATGGTATTAAAAGAAAACAATTATTAATGTGAATCTTTTATAAGGATCAATTTATATGAACACATAATTAGGGATGAAGAAGATGGAGAGGAGAGGATAAGTTAATCTTTTGATTTTTGATTATTTTTATGTCTTATATTTCACTCCTCTTTTCATCCACATTGATGATAAGCCTTTATAGTGTAAACCCAACTTCTCCAGGTCATTGTTTAGTGTTCTCCTTGAGCAAATGTGTCTACCACTTAGTGTTACTATAATCCCTAAACTCATATTTAAAAAAATAAGTAAATGTAAACTTATCATACATTATCTATGATTGTATATGTTGAATATATTTTGTACCCCTGACATTTGACTTGAGTGCTTAGACCTCTATGACATGTAATGAAGTGGTGATGGAAGTTGACGGAACAGAGTGCCTACTGGAAGATTAGGCCTGTCTTGGGAGCCCTACTGACTTGGTGGGCTGAACTTTGGATACCTCAGAAATATTTAAAAAGTGGGTAACTGTAAAAGAGCAAGTCTCTAATTTAATTTGTTTCTGGCTTCTTCTCCTGGCATCTCTCACTTCACTTGGTACCATATTTCTGCCATCATGATAGAACACAACATGAAGTCCTGAGGAAAAACTTAAACAATGGGACAGTTAAGTCTTTGACTTCAGAACCTCGAAACTTGGAGATAAAATAAGCATCTTTTCTCAGTAGAGTACCCAACTTCAGTAAGTTAGTTTTGAGCTATCAATATAAATTGGATGGATTCAAGAGCTTTATGAGGTTTGGTAATCAAAGAGCAACTCCAAAAAGTGGAATTTCAAATATAGCAATAAAAGATTTTTCAATAAATAGACAAATGGACTGAGCTTGGAGCAACATGTCTGGAATAATAGAACTATGGGAATAACAGGAAAGGATCAGGATGACATAGTAACTCTTGCTTCTACAGGGAGCTCAAGGCCACATAAGAATATATCTATAGATATATGTATGAATAATACAACAAATATAGGTGTCCTACAAAAACTTATTAATTCCCGAAATGAAGTTTCACGATGATATTTATGAAAGGCTCAAGTCTTAACATCTAATGCCTTAAGGATTTAAGATGAGGTAATGTCCAAATCCCTATCTTGATCTGTATCAGGATGGGATTAGGCTTGCTTTTGGAACAAGGTCATAGTTCGTGAAGCAATTTCCTGCTGCCTTGCTAATATCTCACTGCCCTTTCAGGACTTATAATACCCTTTTCTGTTGATTCCACATTAAAGACAGCACACAGACATTCTTTAACCTCCCCCAGTCCCACCCCACTGGAGGAATAGAAATCTAAAGGGAAGTAATTACAAAAGACATTGACCTTCTGGCTTCAAAACAACTTCCTGATAATCAGTCTTTCTGTCTTGAAGTTTAGTGAAATGACAATGTGGTGACGTGTAATTGATTGGGCAATTAATTTTGAGTTCAAAGGAAGTTAAACATGGCCTACAGCAATGTTTCTGCACAGGATAGTCAGTTTTGTCAAAGCAATTTGTTATCATATCTTCAGGGTGCAAGTGACATCTTTACAATAAGAAAATGTCAAATACAATAAAGAAAGAATATTTTCAGACTCCATCTCTTGTGGAAAGTTTTTGTGCAAAAACATATTTTATTTCAGGTTCTTTTTGAAAATCTCAGGTAACAATAAAATGTTTGTTTCAGAAACTAAAAGATCCTAGAGGTGCAGTGTAATAATTTGTAAGGCTAGCTACTGGTTGTCATCTTCAAGGTGTAAGGGATTAATGGGCAAAGGCTAGCTGCGTGTTCTCCACACAAGTTGCAAGCTCTGCTGGAGCCTACCTTCTCAGCCGCTGTAGTCATAATAAAGGGACTAAGTTCTAAAATCCAGGAAGAAAAGGAAGAAGACAGTAAACTGTTCTGCTCAAATCTGCCAAAGGGCTGAGTTTAAAAGAACACAAAAATCAAGCTTTTTTCTCTTGCTTTCTAGAAAGTTAAAAACATTTTAAATACAAATTCAAGAATTATAATGGAAAAAAGAATTTAATTTATGGCAAGTTTAAATATTATGCATGAGATAACTCATTTTAAAAAGATCTTAAGAGACCTGCGGTATTAAAGACCACCCCTCCTTTCATATTTTTTTTGATAAAAGCATTATGAGATAGAGTCAACCTATTGTCTCAATCTTTATTTTAGTTCATCTTATCAAGTTTAAAACACAAAAATCTTAACTACTCATAAAAGTCCCTTTCGCTTTTGTATTATGTCCCCTTGATGTTTAATAGAGCTGTGCTTACACATGAAAGTAATTAGAAAGATGATAACTTTAAACCATTACAAGTTTGCTTTTGAATATTTTCAAAATAATTGTCATTATTTAATGTGTGTGTGTGTGTGTGTGTGTGTGTGTGTGTGTGTTGTGAGAGGGACATGAATGTGCGGTAGCATATTTGAGAAGTCAGAAGACAAATCCAGTATGGATCATCATTTTCCACTTTATTTGAGATAGTTCCTCTTGTTTTGCCATTATGAGTGACTGGCTAGCTTGTCTTAATTCTTCCAGGAATCTCTTATGCCTACCTCCCATTTAACTGTAGAAATGCTGGGATTGCAGGCATACATTATCACTCCAGCTGGATCCTCGCCATATAAACTCAGGTTCTTATGCTTTTATGGTAAGACATTTAAACATAATCTTTAACCCAACCAGAATCATTCTATAAACAATGTTGTGAGTATATCCAGGAATATATTTGGGGGGAAGTAATAATTATAAATTTAAATTGTAAAATAGAAACTATATAAAATACCCAAAGAGAATTAATACTTGCAATAGACAAGTACATGTTTCATATTTATGAAATTAAAAGTGTTAAATTTTGATTAAAATATTTAATTATTAAAAAATTCATTAAGTAGCCAAAACATTTCTAGTTTTGTTTTTCAAAATCTAAAAGTTATCTTATATTTCATTGTGAGAGACTTAAAAAATTTTTCACTTAAACTGTAAACATTGTTGTGACAAATAAGGCTCAATTGCTTTTCTGTTTCTGCTTAAAATCTGAAATCCAGGCAAAACACTTAATAAGATACACATCACAAGCCTTAATTACAGGCTTCTATCAACAAAAGCAATGTGTTCTTCTCTAATGCACTGCTATTACCAGGTGACACATGGGGTTTTCCATCTCAGATTCACCATGGAAGCTGATATTGTCAATAATGGTTAAGATAATCATTCAAGAACACAGACTTGCCAAGTGATGATGGCACACGTGTTTAATCCCAGCACTCATGAGGCAGAGGCAGACAGATATCTGTGAGTTCGAGGTCAGTCTGGTCTACAAGAGCAGGTTGCAGCACAGGATCCAAAACTACAGAGAAACACTGTCTATAAATAAATAAATAAATAAATAAATAATTAAATAAATAAATAAGAACACAGACTTGAAAGATGACTGATGCTGAAAATCCTCAGAAGTAACCCTATGTAGCAGATTATTTTTTTAAATATTTTGTTAGCTATTTCTCAAACATAATATGAAACTATTTCTTCTGTTAACTTGTGTCTTTTGTATGTCTTCCAAGGGTGGAAATCAAAACCCTAAACAGTGGTGCTATAAATCTTTGTTGATGATACAGATGTTGGTTTCTGGCCTTGAGTTTAGCCACAGCATCCAGAAAAGTAAAGTTGATGTCATATAGAACATTTTTATTATTTCATAGGATTAATTACTAGATTTAGGTTCTAAGGCAATCATAAAAATTTCCTAAGAAGAGATGAAGCATGCATTTTCATATCAAAACAAAAATCTTAAGGCAGAGAGAGAGCTCAGCAGTAGTTTTTGTGCAGTATTTGAAGTCATGGGTTCAGTACCTCAAGTGATCACATCAACATTCATACAAATAGTTTCAAAGAGTGAAGATAATAACTTTTTGTTGTGCAATGCACAAGTGCAAAATTTATTAAGAATGAGAATATTTAAATAATATAGATTTTAAATATATTGAATAAATATTGAGGTTATTCATCCAAGTAAACTTTTATATCAGTGACCTGATAATGTTTATATTAGAGTGAGATTTTAAATCTTAGTAAGAATATAGATTGCTGAGCATGATAGGCTAAGCATATAGTAAGTATATATTAACTTATATAAATTTTGAAAGTGCTAAATGCATCCACTATAGCCATCTATTGAACTACATTTGATAAAAGTCATTATTTTATTTTTTATTGATTTATTCTTTGTTTTTTTTCACACTCTTGGAATATTAACTTATTTATAATTTTATCTACATCACTCTTTCTGTGCATCATGATACACTGTTTAAAAACTTCTTTTTAACACATGTGGTTCAAAAACTAATAGTTATGAAGAATTACTATCTTTTATTGGGAATTGACTCTAGTGACACATATATGGTATCAAAGTGCTCTATTCTTTATTTACTGATTCATTCATTTATTTATTCATTAATTCTTACCTAATTTTTTTTATTTAAAAACTTTTTCTTTGAAATTCGCATACATGCACACAATGCCTTTTTAAAAATCTAACTATAACTTACCTCTTGCAACTTTAAGTCTATCTTGTGCATAATTTGATTTTCTCTTTTTATTATTATTAATATCTCACTGGGTCTACTTAATAATGACCAGGAATGGTCATTGATAGGGGCCCATTCATTGATGCATAAGAAATCTGTTAGTGGCCATATTCCCATAGAAACAGGACTCGTTTTCCATCAGTAGCTATCAGCTGCTCAACACTTATTAGCCTGAAGTGTGACTTGAGAGCACCTCATCACTCATGATAGAATTATTAACAGCTTGATATTTTGATGACCTTGCACAGGTCTTGATAGCTGTCATTGGTTGATATGTGCATCAAGCATGTCTTTCCAAAAGACAGCATTTCACAGCCTCCCCTGCCCATCTTCAGGTACTAAGATCTTATAAGTTTATACCTATTTATGTAATTACTTGATTATATCTCTTGTTCACAGTTCACAAAAGCTCCACAAAGTGAACTTCTCTTTTAACATTTTATTTAAAAAATCAAACATGACAAAAATTACACACTGAAATCTTTAGAATAACAAAGGAAATTTTAAATTTTCAAAAACAAGTATTATGTTATATAAATATATCAAAAATGGTAAAACATAAAATATATAGAAAAATTAAATACAATATCTTAATTATGAGAGATCTGACATGGAATATAATATTTTATTCATATGACCATCTGGATTTTCTTTTTAATAATAATTAAAAAAATATCAGTAATAAATAATGATAATCCTTATCTTAAAATTAAAATAAGTATAATCACTTTGAATATGGAGGTAAATATAGTATTCACATAAGTATGTAATATATCTACATCCCATTAGTTAACGTCAATGCTTAAGTACCAACTTTATGTTAACTACTATGTTAAATGAATATTACTGAATGCCTGTATTAGGTTTCAGATACAATAAGATCCCTCATGAAAATTTAATATGAATTAACTTTTAAAGAAATTGCTTTGGGAATACAAAAATTTATACACAATATAATATGAGTAAATATATATACCACACCTCACCATATGATAATAAAACAATTTTATGTTAATAGTGTAAGGCACAAGTAACATGGTAAGAATAAGAAAGGTGATAGAGAAAAAAAACTGATAGCAATGAGAAATAGTATTTTCGAAAGTGACTGAATCAATCAACCAATAACATTTAATGTCACTGTTGTGTTAGTGGACATATCTTGCTGGTTAGCAATTATTGTAGCTGACAACATGCACAGCTGAATATAGTATACGTAGAGCATTTTAGCACTGCAAAAAGCTAGCCAGTGGAGATAAAGAATTCATGTTACAAACTACGTGGTTTCCCCACGTTCTTTTTTGTTTTGTTTTTTGTTTTTCCAATTTCTATATCTCAAGAATATTATGTCTTCTGCAATAGGTTCTCACTGAAATTCTCAAAAAAATAAATTAAAATATTTTAAAACAGTATTTTAATTAGCTGAGTTTAAGTATTATACATCAGTCTTTAAAATGTAGACCTCACAAATGAGTATTGACCATGCTTTCACTGTTCATACAGCCGTGGCTATCAAACACATTTTAAGAAAAAGGTCAACACAATTAATAACATGATAATTTTTTTAGTTCATATAAAATAAGAAAGAGATAGTAAAATTACATGGGTGCGAGTAAGAAGGCAATATGGAATATGCAACAAACCAGCTTAGAAGTTTATTAGAGGGGGTGCATGCAGGCCAGAGAATTGGTGTGGAGAGAGAGAGAGAGAGAGAGAGAGAGAGAGAGAGAGAGAGAGAGAGAGAGAGAGAGAGAGAGAAGAGGAAAATGGAGCATACAGCTTTTAAAAGCTGCTTAGCACATGCACATGGGGGTTGGTGTGACTATGTCGCACACAGGTGACACAGATGACAGGCTCACGCATGTGAGCAAGGGTTTAGCTGAGTCATCCATGGATGGAACCACACATGCACATGCATGTGTCACGCAGGACCCTTTAATATTCAGGCATCTCCGCGCCTGAGTGCCCATTGTCTTCCATAAACATGCCATGGCATATTAGTGTACACACACACACACATCACACATGCACACACACATGCACACACACACACACACACACACACACTTTTTTTTCAAAGTATAGAGAAAGTGTAAATCTTCAGTTTCAGTGACTACTGTCAGTCACTGCCATAGGAATATTTGCTAACAGAGCAGGAAAATTAGTTTTTAGTCTTGCTTTGCAAGTTTTCTGTGAACCAAAAATCTTAAAATAATAAGTACTCACTTTCTCCAGTCAGGAATTCAAAAGCAGATTAACAACAAGTTTCTGATTCTTGATTTCTCATGTGATAATATTCAGAATTTGTTCATGAGCAATGTTTTATGATAAAACACACACCTTCCTGTATAGCTTTCTGCATAGATGGTGTCATGCCTCTATATCTTATGTATGTATTACCACATCTTTATTAGGAGACGTCCACAATGTATTGTCTTTTTTCTTGACAAGTGATGCAACATTAAAAAAAAAAAAGACACACCGCCCAGATGTCTTACAACCTACTACTGAAATTCCCTGTCATTTACTAACAAATTTAATAGCTACAATTAGAACATATTAGAATTATGTAGAAAGGGAGGAAAACAAGAGGAAATCATGTAGAAAGTGGATATCAGGGACAGGGACAAATGGTGAATGCGACTCACTTTTGTGGATAGTCACTGCGGAATAACATGATTGGGTAGCTGTAGCTACTCGTACATTCAGTTAAGTATCAAGTATTTTACATTTCTTGCTGTTGTTTTCAAAAAAATATTTTGTAACTAAAACCATGTAACTTATTTTTTACAAGACTAAGACCATTAATGCCTTTTCTGATAATATATTTGCACAGTTTTACATTTTGTTAATTTTATCTATTTCTTCATAATTCACTCAAAATTTTCTAAGAGATACAAATTATGAAATATAAATTCTCTCTTGCAGTAAAGAAAATGTGCTTAGTAACTTGGTGCTATCAAAAGAGTAATCTTATAATAACAGCTGTAATCCATACAGCAGAGGCTGACATTGTGAAAGAACTGATAGATCTCAATGAGCACAACGCAATTGTTGATACATTCTAATGGAACATGTGAACCTGGTAATTCTGTGTCACCATATCCTATGTCACCAAATACACCTAGGAGTTCAGTGTTACCACAGAGCTAAGAAATAACTTAGCGCCCTATATTCTGCTAAGAAGATATTACCTTCAATTTGATTTTAGTTTTAGTTTTTGTTTTGTTGAGACAGGGTTTCTCTGTGAAACAGTCCTGGCTATCATGGGACTCACTCTGTAGACCAGGCTGGCCTCAAACTCACAGATATCTGTATGATCAATTTGAATTTTTACACCAATATAGAATAAGAATAATGTTGAATAAGTTTTCTAACTTACCAAGAAACTAGCTAAATAGTCTTACTGCTTATATTTCTTGTAATTTCATATTTTAGAAATTAGATTCTAATTCTATTTTTCTCTAAGAAACAATTTGAACGTGTTTATAGAAAACTCTTATCAAAATTATTGTCATTCACTGAACTTCAGGAAATCCTAAGTAGGTTGTCATAACTTGGTTGGTATGTGGTCTGTGGTGTTTTCTAACAATTAAATGTTATTTGACTGTGATAACTATGTGGATTATATTTCTCATAGACCTGGAGAAATGAACGGTTTGTATTTGTTTTGTTAACTTTCTCTTTGTAATTTTCTTCAAAGATATTTCTTCAATACAGAAACACTGAAGAATAGCAGTATACTTCTCAAAGCTGAGTCTGTTTTGGTATCTATAAATACCACAGCATATGCTCCTGGGTGAGTCGTGTTTGTTAAATGGTCCAGTTCTTTTTTTCTTTTTGATCCAAAGGTTTGTACTAATGTTTTGATGCCACGAGATGTAAAGCATCTGTTCCTTTTTATCGGTGAATAAAAGAATTTACAGCTTTTCATTAATCATCTGGAAGAAAGGCTCTTTATTCACTCAGGCAGCAGGTCTGTGATTACACGAAGCATGTGAAGAAAGCAAGCACATTTTCCAGGGAATGAGTCACAAAGACAAGTAAAAGAATGACAAATAACCATGAAGGAAAGCGTGTAACATCACAGCCCAGAGAGCATGTGAGAGTCGGGCTGTGTAATAGCTTCATCTCATGTGGAAAGGGTATTCTCTTAAGTCAGTGATATATTAAGCTACCACTGTCAATTACAAAATGCTGCACCATGTGTTCTCTTTAATGTGTTCTCAGAATTATCAGCAAAGTCCTTTGAAGAAAGAAAAGAGGCAAAGAAGTTCCCACTTAAATTTAAATCAGATTTTTTAAAAACAATTTATCTTTTATTTATTTATGTTAAAATAGTCTAAAAATGTACTCATTTGCTAAATTTCAACACATTTATCTCACTTGCTAAATTTCAACACATTTAAGATAACAAAATGAGAATATAATAAATTTATACAAAAATAGTGTTAACATTTTCCATTTCTCCTTGGTAAGATTTAATGATGTAGCTGGTCAGTGGTGACACAAGCACTTAATTCCAGCTCTCAGGAGGCAGAGGCAGGCTGATCTCTGTGATTTGAGGCAAAATATTAACCAGCTCAATGACTGGCTATTTTTAGGACTTGGTGTCTTGCTGCCTTTCACTGCAGAGAGAAGTATCTTTGATTCAAACTAAAAATATCATTTGTTTATAGATATAAACACAAGTACTTAGAAGGACCTTTGAGGAGTATCAATTATAAGTAAGTTCTTTCACACTCTATATTTTCTTAGCAGTTTATTTTTTTATTTTATTTTTTTTTGGGGGGGGGAGGTTTTCGAGACAGGGTTTCACTGTAGTTCTGAGCCTATCCTAGAACCAGTGAATTTTTAACCATACCAAAATATAAGTGATTTATTTCTTCTTGTCTATTGGGCCTTGAAATCATAGTGTGTAATATTAGCCCACAGATAGTTGTGTCACTACTGGAGTAGTAGAAATCTTTTGTGGGCAGGTTGGTATTATTGTTCATAGGGTTTCATGATGTCCTTTTCTCTAGAACAGCAAGCAGTGTAACTTCCAACATGAGCAATCTGGGAGGAAGATTCCAGTTCAGGTCTAGTTCAATTTCTCTGTATTTTGTGCCCAATATATGTGATGTCTCATGGAATAATGTCTTATTCCTAATTCTGGGTGGCACCTGAGAGGAATTGCAAGAGCTTTATGATTTTAGGAATCCCTGGGGTCTTTATTAACAACAGTAGTTCATAAAGAGTTACCCAAACCTGGCATTGGAATTTTATTTAAAACCGCAGGGCATTAGGTTTACCATTATACAGCAATGCAAGCTACCATTGTTCTAACTCTCACATTTGCTACTTGGCTCAAAAAGTAATAGGTTATAAAATTGCTTCTTCTTACTTCATTTTGGCTATCATCTCCACAGATATTTACCACATCCCTGCTTAAATTTTTTCACTTCATATCAAAACTCTTGATTTTGTATCACCTATCCTCTGCTTATCAAGTAAAAAAAAAAAAAAAGAAAAAAAAACCTTTGGAAAGCTTATTTACACAGTGGATAGCAGTGCATTTAGAGATACATGGCCGTTCAGAGTGCTGAGGAAAAGCAACAGGGAATAATCTGCCCTCTATATCTATGTGAATTTTATTCTTTACAAAGCTCAGGAAATACTTTTGAAGAGAGAGCAGAAAGAATATAAAATGGAGAGGGGTAACTGATGTGGGATGTCTTCCTGTATATGTGTTGCTTCTAGTGCTTAATAAAAGAGCTACTTCAGCCTATGGCAGGACAGAATATCACCAGACTGAAAGAGATATATATAGAGAGAGTAGGCAGAGTCAAAGAGATGCTATGTAGCTGCTGATGGAGAAAGAGAGCAGAACAGAACATTAGCCACAGCTGATAAACACCTTTAGTAATGTGGCAGGATACAAGATCAACTCCAAAAAAGCAGTTGCCTTCCTATACACTAAGGATAAGGAAACAGAGAGGGAAATCAGAGAAGCATCACCTTTCATGATAGCCACAAATAGCATGAAATTTATTTTCTTTAATTAAAAATATTACTATGTGATAATTTCATACTTGTATTCAATGTAATATGATTATACCTTCCATTTTCTACCTTTCCCACTTTTTCCCTCCAAGTTCCTTTGGGATGTCCCCACAAGTCCTCATTCCAACTTCATTAGCACCTACTCCCCCCACGCACTTTTGATAATTTACTTTTAAGACTGTGTGTATGTTTAACTAGAATTTATTAATTGCCATGTCAATAAATGCAATTATATTAAACTAGAACGTACTGAGAAATTAATGGTTAAAACCTCACTTTTTAACCTGTAGATTTTGTTGTTGTTTAGGAATGGAAATCACCTAACCCACTCAAAATTTTCCAGCCTCCAAAAGTATGTAAGTTATTATTGCCATATTGCTTATTTCTGTGTCCTAACATTAGGTTAGCATTCTTCGTGCCAATTTCTATTTTTTCTTTGGAATTTGTAATTGTAGAAAGCTTCCACATAATTTAATTCAACAAAGCACTTAATTTTAAAGAGCTCCAGACATTAAATCCAATAAAACCCACTTTGGAGCTTCTGAACAGAACACCTGCAGAATGAAAACAGTGAAATCATGGCATATACAACATATCCGCCCATTAGAGGTAGAACAGGTTTGCATGACTTCTCAAATTGCTAGAATATATTTATCTTTCTTTAAATTTCCATTATCATGAGCTCTTATTATGAGGCAGGTTGAAATGAATAGCAGGATAGAGAATATCAAACAATGAGAGTAGGTTTAAGAGAAGAATAAACACATCATACAATAAAAGTTAAACAAACCTTGCCTTTTATAGTGCCATTTTATTATCAAAGTTAACTTAGAATAATTCTTAGTCTATAATTGTGTTTTCAATGTTAGAACATGAAAGAAAATTTCATATAAATATTTTGAAATGTTTGTATAGCTATGGCCTTAATAAAGAAATAAATGCAATGTAGAATCACATGAAGCTTTAATGTCTTTCCTTAGCTATGCTAATATAAGCATGGATAAGCTACAAACTGCTTAATTATCACATAACAATGATGGCAATGGGTTTCATAGTATAATTACCAGATGAGCCAAAGACATAACACAAGTTTTTTAATGAACTCTACAGTAAATTTTAAGATTTTTAGAAGCAAAGGCTTTAACTCATTGCATCGCTGAAGAAATGACCTTATTCTCAAGCAACATGATATTAGTCCAGGAGCCAAGATGGCCTCTAGATGACAATTACTAGAGAAGTATGAAAATTATAAGAAATCCGACATTTCATTCTGTATTTTCTTTCTGGCAGGTTCTTGCTATGTAGATAAGGCTGGGCTCAAACTCACAGAGATACACTCACCTCTGTTGTAATTACCCATATTTGTTCACACCCAACTTTTATAACTTTAGCAAGTTTTAAATTGTGATAAAAGAACATCTCAAGACCTGCAATTTAGGCTTAATAAAAGTATCAAACATGTGGTTAAGAAACTTAATCATCCATGGAAAATAACAATAATAATAATGATAATAATAATAATGCTACTATTAAAAATAACTTGAGACTTTCAAGCAGTATATATATACTATTTGAAAATATTGAAAAGTGATTTTATATGCAAACCATTCTAATGCCTATAAAAGAATGACATTAAGATATCCCATTTATTAAAAATAAAATTTTAAACACTTATCTTGAGTCATAGCTCTCCTGAAATTACTGGTATATTAGGAGTGGAGATAGGATACTCATTCATAACAACTCACTCTGCCCTGTTACCTCCTTCATATTTAACTTCTGTAATTTGAGTTCTTCAAACTGTGGAATACAATCTAATTAATAATATTCAGTATGCTCAATCTCATGAATCTATTGTTATCTGGGACCAATTCTGTCAGCTAATTTTAATTTAACTACATTTGCTAAAATAAAATAGCATAAAACAGACCGGTAGATGAATGAATAGTTTTAATTTCTGATTAATTAATAAAACATATCTAGGCATAAGGAAGCACACCTGTATAATGACATAATTCTCTGAAATATGAATCTTAGCACAAATACCATATATTAGGTATACTATTTCCTCCATCCTCTAAATACATGGCACCAATAATCTGTAACCCATAGCAAGTCTGTGTTGCTAACTGGATTATTGTGGAACAGACCAAATAGAGAAATTATACACAGCTGTATAGGCATTATGGGTGAGTATTTCATTAAGGAGCAGGTAACTGAAGGCATAAGCCACGAACAATGCCACACCAGTTTGGAATTATTATTAATAGGGTAGTATTTATTTAAAGAGGAAAAACTTACAGATCACGATCCCAGACAACAGCCCTTTGCCCAATCATGAAGCGAGTGTAATCGCCAGCCGAACAGGAAGTCAAGAGGACCAGCGGACGGAAATAGAAGCCTTTTGAAGGGAGAGAAACCACGCCCCAATGGGCTGGTATCTCAGCAGCTATTGGTTGGAGGGGCGGAAAGACCTCCCGCAACACCTCCCCCTTTTGTTTAAATAAGAGAGTTCTAAACCTACTACGAAATTATATACAATAAGTATAAATATCCTATTCTAACTAGCTTAGGACTTGTATAATAAATAACTTGGCCAAGTCATGAGAGAAAAGTAACTATAGTTATATAGTCTTCAACCCCATCGAAGATCTGAGAAGGGAAATAATGTTACCTGGGTATTTAGGAAGTTCAGTAAAACAACTTCCTAAACATGCAACAAATCACAGGGACAACTAGCTACCTGGGCAATCACCCAAAGTGACGTTTGCAGCATTGAAGCAACCAACTTTGGCTAAGGCCTAACATAACTGACATACCATTTTTAAAGGCAAGCAACTTTTCAAAACTATCTTACCCTGTCTTGGCAGGATATGACAGTCCTGTTTTATCCATTGATGCACGCTCTGTATCTCTGTCAGTGGTTGAGGTATGGGCATTTCTTTGCCCCAAGGCCAGTTCTGCCAAAAAGAAAGGCTCCAGGTGGAGTGTCTTTGGTGCTCAACATTCTCTCGGGAATAGAGCGGTGTTGCCAGGAGCAATTGTGTCTCACTACCACAAAACTATGAGTTAGATTAAAGGCCATTTTCTACAGCTCTTTGAAGAGGTTGAAGATCATCTATCTATACTGAGTATAATCTCTATATATCTAAATAACCTGATTAGTCTAATTATAAATGGCAAACTTAGATGACTATTAATCTATATAATTCTCAATATCTATCTAACTTAAAGACTAAGACAATAAACATCTGTGTAACAAATGAGGATAATGACCTCCAAATATAAACAATGTACAAATATACATTGCAATATGGTAAATATATATCAATACACAAACCATATATAAGTATCTTAACCAAAGGTAGAAATGTACACTGCAATATGGTAAATATATATAATACATATATATCGATACAATATATGTCAATACATAAAAAATATTTTAAACAAGGTAGAAACATGCATGCATACAATAGTCAATATAATTTAACTTGTATCAATATACAAGAATCAATACCAATATATTTGTCTAAAAATTGTAACTCACAATTACAAATCTATTATCCCATCATCCCTCTTTTTTTTTTTTCAATTTGATCCCTGAGCTTATAAAATTCCTCCCCTAACTTCCCAACCCCTAAATGATGTCCCTAAACCCAGGGGCAAACTTTAATGGGAGAGGGGACATCGTCCTCTAGAATTACTTCCAGCTGTCATAGGGGCGACGTTCTTTCTGGGGGATCCTGTGAAAGCAAAATGATGGTTAAATTTCAAGATCAATGTCTTTTAAAATTGTAAACAGTCTCTGAGTATTTTGTGGAGGTCTGGCCAGAATGTTGTACAAGATGTGCACCATTTCAGCTAAACAAGTTGGGATCTTCTTGTGCAGCTGGTACCCAAAACAGGTCTTGTAGTAGCGCTATCAGTATCATGATGTCATATCAACCAGGTAGAGTTGTTGTTGTGGGGCCCCATCTTCTTCCTGGAAACTTCAAATGTCACTTCAGAAAAGACTCATTGTTTATTGTAAAAATACTTAAACATTAATTATATAGACATATATATATATATATATATATTCAGTGAAAGGCATGATAGATATATTCAATGGAAGGTATGATAGGTATGAAGAAAAGCAAAGATGTTTTCTAAACTCATATTTCTTTCTGTCCCATATCATGGCTCTTGACATGAGACAGAAACTCCAGAAACTCTGGGTTTTTCTCTTACTAACAGGCTTGGATTTGGAGAGGGACTGAGCCAGAGTCCAACTTCAAAACCAGCTCTATAAATTTAGAAATATGGTTTAATGAGTGTTTTCCTGTGGAGATAAGAACAGAACCCTGCCTCCATTCTATATGTTTTACTTACCACCTGTATGAATATCATTGTGGATGAGTTGTCATTTCTCCTTTCCAAGAGGTTTCTCCTCTTCAAATCGAAACTTTATTAATTTTGATGGTATCCACAATTTTTCTTCTCCTGTGGAAACAAGAGCAAAACCCCTTCCCCAACGTAGCACATCTCCTGGCTTCCATTGAGAGGTCAGCACATCTTTGAAATAAATCGGTTGATTTAGTTCAGCAGACTTTTCCATTATCCAATGTCTTTCTGCTTCTGTCGTTCCTTTCTCATTAGCGTTAAGAAAATTCAAGGTTAATAAAGCATTATGTAATCTATTTCTGGGGGTATTTTCTGTCCCTTTCTGATTGTTCAGCATATCCTTTATAGTACGATTTGATCTTTCTATAACTGCCTGACCTGTAGGATTATTTGGTATACCTGTAATGTGTTTTATATTATAATAATCAAAAAAGCGTTTCATTTTCTTAGATATATATGCTGGACCATTATCTGTCTTTATTTGTGCAGGTATACCCATGATGGCCATAACTTCCAATAAATGTGTGATTACTGAATCTGCCTTTTCTGAGCTCAGGGCAGTAGCCCATTGAAAACCTGAATACGTGTCTATGGTGTGGTGTACATATTTTAATTTACCAAATTCCATAAAGTGGAACACATCCATCTGCCAGATTTCATTTCTCTTAGTACCCTTTGGGTTACTCCCTGCAGGCAACGGTGTTTGATTATAGAAAGAACAAGTAGGACATCTCTTTATAATGTCCTTAGCTTGTTGCCAAGTAATGGAAAATTCTTTCTTTAGGCCTTTACTATTGACATGATGCTTTTTATGAAATTCCGAGGCCTACAACACGCTTCCAATCAATAATTGATCAATCTCAGCGTTGCCTTGTGCTAGAGGACCAGGCAGACCTGTATGGGACCGGATGTGTGTTATGTACATAGGACAAAGCCTGTTCCTGATTATGTCTTGTACCTGGATAAACAATGAAGTCAACTCTGTGTCATCTGGTATAAATTCAGCGGTTTCAATATGCAAGATAACTCTTTCTGCATATTGTGAATCTGTAACTATATTAAGAGGTTCTTTAAAATCCCTTAGCACCATAAGAATGGCATATAATTCTACCTTCTGGACAGAATTATAAGGGCTTTGTTCCACCTTACTCAATTCATCTGACTTGTAACCTGCTTTCCCTGATTTATTTGCATCAGTATAGAACATACGGGCTCCAGTTATTGGAGCATCACGTACAATTTTAGGAAGAATCCAAGAAGTTCTCTTTATGAGGTTAAGTCTACCACTTGTTGCTATTAATTTCTCCCAAAAAATTAGCACAAGCTCTTTGCCACGGTTCATTGTCTTCCCATAACTTTTTTATTTCTTCAGTAGTAAAAGGCACTATAATTTCTGCTGGGTCTATACCTGCTAGTTGACGAAGTCTCAGCTTACCTTTTATAATTAGTTCAGAGACTTTTTCCACACAAGTTTTTAATTTTTTACTTGGTTTATTGGGTATAAATATCCATTCTAAAATAATATCTTCCCTCTGCATTAGAATCCCTGTAGGAGAGATTCTGGAAGGCAATATGACTAGGATGCAGCTAAGATTTGGGTTCACCCTATACACATGTGCTTCCTGTAATTTTTCCTCAATCATTGTCAGTTCCTTTTCTGCTTCAGCTGTCAGTTTTCTTGGACTATTCAAATCTTTATCACCATCTAAGGTTTTGTTTAAATGAACTATTAGATAAGGTGTTATCCCAACAGCTGGTCGTAGACTGGAAATGTCTCCCAACAATCTTTGGAAGTCATTAAGAGTCTTTAACCGGTCTCTCCTAATTTGTGCCTTTTGTGTTTTAATTTTCTCTAACCCTATTCTGTAACCTAGGTAATTAATAGAATTTCCTCTTTGAATCTTTTCAGGGGCAATTTGTAATCCCCACCTAGGCAAGACTTTCTTTACTTCTTCAAACATCCTTTCTAAAGTATCTTTATTTGAATCAGATAATAAGATGTCATCCATGTAATGATAAATTATGGACTTGGGAAATTGTTTACGAATTATTTCCAATGGCTTACTTACAAAATATTGGCACAATGTAAGACTATTGAGCATACTCTGTGGGAGGACAGTCCATTGATATCTCCTATTAGGCTGAGAATTATTATAAGTAGGCACCGTGAAGGCAAATTTTTCTCTATCCTTTTTTTGTAACGGTATAGTGAAAAAACAATCTTTCAAATCAATAACTGTAAGAGGCCATCCTTTTGGTAATAGAGAAGGCAAAGGAATTCCAGATTGTAGTGGGCCCATAGGTTGAATTACTTTGTTGACAGTTCTTAGATCTGTCACCATTCTCCATTTACCAGATTTCTTTTTTACAACAAACACAGGAGAATTCCAAGGGCTGGTTGATTCTTCAATATGGTGAGCATCTAATTGCTCTTGCACCAGCTGTTCCAATGCCTGTAATTTATCTTCAGCTAGAGGCCACTGTTTGATCCATATTGGCTTCTCAGTTAGCCATTTTAAAGGTAGGGCTGTTGGTACCTTTAAAGGTTTGGTATTTGTTATATGTTCTTGTACAGCCTGAATGGCTGGTGACCTTTTTCCATAATACCTCATCATATCTTTCCCAGAATTATGAGTTCCTGGAACTGCAGGAATGTTAATCTGGGTATTCCATTGCTGTAACAGGTCACGGCCCCATAAATTTATTGCAATATTGGCTATATATGGCCTTAGTCTTCCTATTTGCCCTTCAGGCCCTATGCATTCAACCCATCTTGTGCTTTGTTTTACACGAGATAGGGTTCCAATTCCCAGAAACTGAACATCTACCTCTTGAAGAGGCCAATTTGGATGCCAAGATTCTGGGGTAATGATACTTACATCCGCACCTGTGTCTAATAAGCCTTCAATAAAAATGCCATTTATACAGACTTTTAGCTTTGGTCTTTGGTCGTTAATAGAAGTCTGCCAAAATATACGTTTACTCTGTCTTACTGGGTTTTTTGACTCATCCTCCATACATAATTCATCATTTAGACCAGTATTACTTTTTACAGCAGAAATTGGAGCTTTTAATTTTCTTGGTGAGGCACGTTCTCCACTGTGACTGGGAATGACTGGGCCACTGTTGGCTTCGGGGCCTGCGAGAGGCCCCTCAAGGAGTTTCCCGATGGGATCGGGTTGCCTTGTTTGTCTGTTGTTGACCTGCATTCGTTGGACCAATGACGGCCTTTACCACATCTCCTACATATACCTGAAGGCCTAGGTCTCCTATTTTTGTCATTCCCAGAGGAGATATTATTCCTAGAAATTCTGTGCCTGCAGTCCCTTTTGAGATGTCCTAATTTACCACAATTAAAACACCTGGCAGTTTGATGTCTCCTCATTGCTGTGGAAATCGCTTCTCCTACCCAAGATTCATCATTATAGCTAAACGTCTCAACATTCATCGTATGCTGAATCCATTCATCCATAGGTGCTGATCTAGACTTTAAAGGCCCAATTATCTTTTTCCATTCTATGTTTGCAATCTCAAATGCTAGAGATTCAAGAAGTATTCGTCTAGATTCTGGGTCTGTTACCCCTATGTCCAGAGCCTTAATTAATCTTTGCAAAAAGTCAATAAAGGGTTCTCTCTGTCCCTGCCTAATTCTGGTATATGATTCAACCCTTTTTGCCGGATCTTGTATCCTATTCCAAGCATTTAAAGCTGCTTGGTGACATAGATGCAGTACTTCATCGTCATAAAGAGCTTGGACCTGTGGATCAGCATATTCTCCTGCACCAAGAATTTGATCTTGGGAAACCTCGACACCTTTTGCTCTTCCTTGCTGTTCCATATGTTTGGATTCTTCTCTGAAATAAATTCCAAACATCAAGGAAGGTCCCTTATCTAAAACTGCAGACACTAACTGATGGAAATCATAGGGGGTAGCTCTAGCTTTAGAAGCCCATGTCCTTATCATTTCCTGTACATATGCATTTTGCAAGCCAAAAGTAACAATAGCCTGTTTAATTTCTTTCAGATAATTCATTGCTATTGGCATCCATCTAGCTTCTCTGACTCCCTTTGAGCCTTTAGAAGTTGACGTTTTGTCAGAATTAAGTATAGGGTATGCCGCTAAAACCCTGGGTAAGCCAGTTCTAATAGCTGGTGTTGGCTTTGTATCCTGTCCTTGTGCCTTATTACTCTGTTCACCAGTTCCAATCATTTTTTTTCAAGCATTTCAAGTCTTTTTATTATTTTGTTTATTATTGCCTCTTTTGAATCCTGAATCTCCTGAATCTCCTGAATCTCCTGACCTGCATGAGTTCTTGAGAGTACCATAATCTTCCTAAATGATAGAATATTCAAAAGAATACTAAAACCTAGTAACCAGTAAATTAAGTTATCCTCATAGTCATATAAATTTTGCATGATTAGACCCATTGCATTGGTAGCCCAAACAGTGAAATTCATGCTGGAAACAAAAACTGCCATATTACCTATTATCCAGCTAGCCTCTAACTCACCGAAATCCGCCTGTCTCTGCTTCCTGAGTGCTGGGATTAAAGGCGTGCACCACCACAGCCTGGCTGGCCTTGAACTCACCGAGATCCGCCTGCCTCTGCCTCCAAAGTGCTGGGATTAAAGGCGTATGCCACCACCACCTGGTCGGCCTTAGAGATCTGCCTCTCTGGATGTTATGGGCCTGAAGGCCAAGTGTATCTCTGACTCGGCACTGCGGCCTAAGTCACAAACTAAACAAAAAATGGCATACACGGAACCATAAACCCAGAATCCAGGGGTAGAGAAGAATAACCCAGAAGCTGTGTATGCCTCCACGTGACAGAGTCACCCTGAGGGGTTGCAGGTTCTGCACGGCTGAGGAAGGGAAGGCTTGCACCAAGCCGAACTCGCGGCTGGCAGCCTAGGGGTCCTAAAAGCCAAACGTTTGGGCGCCAGGTGAAGGCGTAAGCCACGAACAATGCCACACCAGTTTGGAATTATTATTAATAGGGTAGTATTTATTTAAAGAGGAAAAACTTACAGATCACGATCCCAGACAACAGCCCTTTGCGCAATCATGAAGCGAGTGTAATCGCCAGCCGAACAGGAAGTCAAGAGGACCAGCGGAAGGAAATAGAAGCCTTTTGAAGGGAGAGAAACCACGCCCCAATGGGCTGGTATCTCAGCAGCTATTGGTTGGAGGGGCGGAAAGACCTCCCACAACAGGTAACTCTGGTTTACATATCTTTCTTTTATCCCTGCTCTCTCCAAGACCTTTATCATGAAGGAATGTTGTATTTTGTCAAAGGGTTTTACAGCATCTAATAAGATGATCCTGTGGTTTTAATTTTCAGTTTGTTTATATGATGGATTACATTGATGGATGTTTGTATGTTGAACCATCCCTGCATCTTTGTGATGAAACCAACTTGATCATGGTGGATAATGTTTCTAATGTGTTCTTGGATTCAGTTTGTCAGTATTTTACTGAGTATTTTTGCATCAATGTTCATGAATGAGATTGCTCTGTAATTCTTAGTAATGTCTTTATGTGGTTTGGATATCAGGGTATTGTAGCCTCATAAAAAGAGGCCAACAAAAGTCTCTAGGTCACTCCCTTGTGCCTCTTCCTGTGGAGTTCACTGTCTCAGGCCTGCTTTTGCAGAGGTTGTTCGATATTCTCTAAAACATGGCAGGTGTCCCTTAAGGGATCTTCTGCTCCCTCCAGCCTGCTCTCTCTCTCTCTCTCTCTCTCTCTCTCTCTCTCTCTCTCTCTCTCTCTCTCTCTCCAGGGTATGCAGGACATCCAGATCATAGGATCATTAGATTACAACATTGCTGGCTCATATCTCTTTCTGTAAATATCCCAGGCCTGGGCCAGCTCATGTGGAGGTCACTGGCTTGGGTCCAGCCTGCAGATATCTCTGGCTCCAGCCCACTCCTTCAGTGGTTGCTTCCATGTACCTGCTCCTGTGAAGTTCACTGCCTCAGACCTGCTCGAGCTGAGGTTACTAGTTCAGATGTATTTCCATAGATGTACCTGGCCTGGGCCCTCTCACACAGTTGTCACTGGTCTTGTCCTGGTCCTGCAGAGGACTCTGGCTCAGGCCGACTCCACTGGAGGTCCCAGACTCACACCCGGACCTGCAGAGGACTCTGTATCCCCACAGCAGCTTTTATAAAGAAAAATATTTCATTGGGGTTTGCTTACAAATTCAGAGGTTTAGCCCATTGTCATTACATCAGGAAGCATGGTGGAATATACATAGACATTGTGTGTCATTTTATTACTATGCTAAAGATCTGAGTTAATTCATGTTTAGAATAAAGTTTTGTTATATAGGAAATGCTGATTCTTGAAGTAATAAATTATACCTCTGTCTTTTTCTCAAGAACTATAGAATTATGGATACATGCTATCATTCCCTATTATTATTTTATCAATAATTGATATATTGATTTACAATTTGTAAATAAACTGTGACTTTAAAATCTCTATTATAATATCAACTACATAGAAGCTAATTAATGAACAATAATAGGCACATCCAGATGAAAAGGAACCATTTTAAACACTCAATAAATAGTAAGTCATTTGATGTGGGAGTGTCATATATGAATCTGTTGATTTCATTGGTTAAAATAAAGAAACTGCTTGGCCGGCCCTAATAGGTTAAAACATAGGTGGGAGGAGTAAACAGAATAGTATACGGACAGGAAGAGGAAGTGAGCTCAGAACGCACGCAGCTCCCCTCAGAGATGTCAGCCTCCTCTCTCGCGGGCGGACAGGATAGCCCGGCTCTCTGAGGCATGCTCGCGATGAAGCTCCGACTCAAGATGGATGTAGGATAGAATCTTCCCGGTAAGCGCACCTTGGGGTGCTAACACAGAATATTAGAAATGGGTTAGTCCAGGTGCGAGAGTTAACCGAGAGGAAGCTAGAGCTAGTGGGCCAAGCAGTGTTTAAATGAATACAGTTTGTGTGCTAGCCAGGCGAACCGGGGTGTTGGGGACACAAACCCCGACACCCCAATTTCAACAGTCATTTTATCTACAGACAGAAAGATTTCATGAGTAATTAGAGTAACAAATGACAATGAAATGAAGGATGATTTTATGGAAAAAACATTCTGAATTAAAAAAAAAAACAGCAACAACTAAGTGTTTTATCAAATTTATGCCCATATACAGCATAGGATTTTGCATTGCTGATCACTAAAGCGAAGAAAGGCCAGGTGCTGAGAAGTGAACAGAAGAGGGAGGTTTACATAGTCTTTGATGTGGCATCATTAGTTACTAAAATAATCATGAAATGTGAGGAATGACAACGTCAGAAATCGCAGCACATGTTCTCTCACTAAAGGAAAGATAGAATCAGAAGGACCTGAGAATATTTTCCACTTTAGTGCATGATTTTGCAGACAGCTAGGTCGGAGTTACAGGATATAGGACACAGCTATTTATAGGACAGGCTTTGCCTTTTGTTCAAAGTCCAAAAAAAAAAAAAAGTACATGATTTGATGTTAGGCTCTTCATGTTCTGGATTTAAGTTTAAAGAGACCACATTGTCAAGTAGAAAATGATCCAAAGGAGATCAAAAAGCAGAAACTAAAAAGAACTCTTAAGAAATATTTGAGTTGCTCAGGAAGAAATACATTGAGTTGTATACTGAAGGTATATATGGTGTTCAAAACATAATAGAATGGATTGTAGATAACATAATCAGATGGATTGCTTGCAAAAGGGAAATAAGGAATGAGGAAAATCTTCAAGAACTGATTACAAAGAGAGTTAAACACTAACATGGGAATCAAACTGGAGGTTTCCATGAAGAAAAGCCAACAAATTTCATGTAAAACGGCAAAGAAGCATGAATGAATGTTGAGTCATTAATCATGGTAAGTTTTGTGAGTAGTTCTTTCTTCACATGCTTATATAAATATACACATATATTTATGGCTGATAATCATATTGTATCTGGAAGAAATCACATGGCAGAAAAATTGCTGCCAATTTAATACTAATGCTATTATTCTACTGTCATATTAATGTAATAAATGCCCAAAAGCAGCTCTTCAGGAACCCCAGCAAAATGACTACATTAAAATAAAAGTTTAGATAGCAACTTGAAAATACCAAGTTAAGGCTTATTTCACTTGATAAAAATCTGTAGTGCAGGGTCATGTGCTTCCCCACTTTGTGAAGTATGATTCTTCATGAAGAATGTACAATGGCTTCTGCACATAAGCAGAACTTGAATTAGAAGATGCAAAGATGTCTTCTAGATGGGTCTCAGACATTCTCATATTTCTTGAGGTTGTAATTCGTGAATCAAAAGAGCAACAAATAGATCATAACAAATCAGGTATTCAAATAGAGTGAGAAAAACAAGTAATTGTAGGCTATGACAATAGAGAGTTTCAACAATGTTCTAACATGGCACACATTTGAAGACCCTTTATTTTTTAGCATTTTCTTACTAGCAAACACACAGTGAGGGAAGAATTACAGTTTTTTCTATAGAAAAAACTGAGAATATTAATTATTGCAGGATTTCTGTCAAGACTTATGAAAGCTTTTAATTGAAAATAATTTTGAAGCCTTGTGTTCTCAGTTTGAAGTATATAGACTTTTAGTGTGATTACCTGAGATTTGTTAGTCACTTCTAATTTTAAGTGACTAAACATTGCCTATTTTATGTTGCTATAGACAGTCAACCTATTGAAATTTTTATTAAGTAATTGATATACAATGGGAAAGAAGCAAAATTCTCAACTAACAAAGCTTTATATGAATATAAAATATAGTTTTAAGTTTTCAGTTTTATATCATAAAAGTAAAATCCAACATACCTCTGAAATCCTATGTATGGGCAAATGGATATTCCATTGATAATTATGGCAACTCATCAAACACTTAAATAGCTCTGCCTTATGATGCAGTCACACCTCTTCTCGACAAGTGAACACAAGGACAGGCAAAATCATTCAGCTTGTTTTTAGCAAAGAACAGGAAAAATACTGAGCTATGAGATTGTATTCCTTTGTATACAGATGACCTAATATCTTCTAGAATGTTCTAACTCATCTTCTTCCACTTCCTTGTTGAACTACCCTAGCAAATTAATCCATTACCACATAGTATTGGGAAAAGGGTCAAACTTAGAATTTTAGTAAAATTCAATTATAAGATTCACATTGCTGCTCTATTTCATTTTTAGTAATAGGAAAAATGAAACCAATAACACTAAAAGCAATTATTCAGATAATAAGATGACATTTCTCTAAGGTTCATGAGGAATAATAATTATTCTTAAATATTTGGAAAATTTGTATCTAATTAAATCTTATGAGTCCTAGATAAAACTTCAAACATTTGCTTCTAATAAAATTGAAGAAAAATCAAAGCCAGTAACACGATGAACATTAAAACATTTAGAGTTACAGAAAATGTTCATATCTGGAATGGTTTCCGCAACACTACAATAACTGTATAAATAAAATTAAGATAGATTACAGAAAACAAAACTTGATTATCTCTTCCCAAACAATTTGATTGTATCACAAGATGATTCCATTGTCACACAATGGCTCTATTGTGCTGTGAAGTAGGAGTATACCCCACACCTATCCTACTTCACTTTCCATTATAACTACATTCCTACATGATTTTAGACATCAGGGAGTAATCAATATCCCCATTCCATCTTATTTTTGTTGACACTCAAGACAAATGTTTACTCGCAATTGTTTTTAGACAAAATAAATCCTACTAATTCTTCTAGTTTCATAATTCCTCAAGAATTATGTAAAGTTGCGTACTCAAGAAAGATACAATTATGGAGATACACAAACTTTAGAGGAAGTTACTGCATTATTTATTCCAAAGGGTTGCATTTTAATATTTATTATAAAACCCAGTCTTTAATATCTTGATTGTATCTTTTGACTTACATTTATAAAATAATATCCTTTAATATGCCCAAAATGAAGTTCAGATGAATGCATTAACAAAACATTAAATGATATATAAGCTAAGAATAATAATTTTATAGTACTTGTCTATATTCAGGACAGCTCATAGCTGCTCACCATCAAGATAAATTGTTGATGCTGTGAAATTAAAAGCATTATAATGTCATAAATAATGTTAATGATGAGATAAATTCTTGATAAAATATATCGAGGGTGAACCAAGACATGGATTTAATTTCTAGTTACTTGCTTACACATAATTAAATGAGGTTCATCTCAAATCAATTTAATGAACAGATATTTAGACATAGGAAAGCGTTTGAAGTTTAAACTCCATTACCTGCATGTTCTGATGCGAAAATTAATTCTAGCTATTGAACTTATTGTTTAACTAATTAATTTAAAAATAAATGAAGTTTCATATCTAATTTATCCTTTATTTTAACTAAGGAAAACTATACCTATCTATCAAAAATCTTAAAAGACCCTAGAAGGATATATTATTACCTAAGTTAACAGGAACTGCTTTGTAAGTAATTTCCAAAACTTTAGAATTGACAATGGATCGTATTGCCTGGGCAGTCACCCAAAGTTCTTCTGTAATGTTGGGGCATCCATCGTCAGCCTACAGGCTCATAGTATCTGGCAGGCTTCCATGAAACAGACAGCTTGAAAGACTGTTTTGCCTCTATTGGGAGTTTGTCAGTCACTTTCTTCACTTTCCTACAGAATGTCTAGCAGATTCTTTCAAGAAACAGAAGACCTGAAGGACTGTCTTACGTTTAAGCAAGTTGAAATGTTTTTTTCCTATGGGTCTTGTATGTCCAGTTCATATAACATACCATCAAGCAGTCTGGGCAAGAGCAGTTTCTTGCCCAAATGGCTAGCAAAGCTTATAAGAAGACAGTTTGATGGGCATCTTCCTCTGGAAGTAATTAGTGCTGCCAGGAGTAGATATGTCTCATTGTTGAGAAAATTCTAAGTTCTTGATACATTTAAATGCTATATTCTGTAGGTCTTTGAAGTGTTGAAGATTATCTACCTGAAATATGTCTCTTTATATAATGAAAACCTAACATAACTATAAGTTTGATTATTATTAATCTATTAATTTTTTTTCATGAGAATGATGTTTACTTAAATTTTGTGTAAAATATACAGGGTGATGAAAATACAACAGTCATATTTGAGACATTTTATGCCACAACATTATTCTATGGTCATGGAAAGTTACTTAAAATAGTTTTTCTTTTTCAGCCCTTGAATCTTTGTCCATCAACTGGAGGATTTCCTTTCCTCCTCCTCCTCCTCCTCCTCCTCCTCCTTCTCCCACTACTACTCCTGCTTGTCCTCTGCCTTTCCCCTTCTCATGGTGAAACGTGCATTCCTCCAGGGTACTCCTTGATACCTAGCCTCTATTAATTTTTAATTATACATTACATTTTTAAATGAGATGCACAAGCACAATACCTTAAACAACAGAAATACATATGTACAAAAGCAACCTTAAATTTGTATCAATAGACCAATATCCATAATAATATTATATATTTTATTATTTTGAAGAATATGAATGAATGCAAACATAGCCACTTAGATAAAGGCTAAAAATAAAACTCCTAATAATGGGAGAAGGAAAATTAGTTTTCTTCAGTGGAACAACACTGGCCTGGCTGTATTCATCACTCCAAGGTAGATCTCACCTTCAGAAGCAGTTGAGCAAGAAATAATAAACTGTTACTTATCTCTCTCTCTCTCTCCATCTCTATCTTTCTTACTGTGTGTGTATGTGTGTGTGTGCATGTGTGTGTTTACTTGGTTTTAGTTTTTTGTTACTATTTTTCTTTTGGAGATATTATATTTTATTTTCTAGAGTTCATGCATTTTGTTGTATTTGGTGTTTGGTTTGTTTGGGAAAAAAAGATTAAGTTGGGTGGGAAGGACAAGGAGATGATCTGAACAAACTTGGTGGAGGGGAAAAATATCATCAAAATATATTTAAGTGTAAAAATCATTTTAAAAATAGAAAGTTTTTTTTACCCTAAGCTTTAGATTATGAATATTTGATTTCCCTTTCCTTTCACAACTACAAACAGGTAACATTCCAATAAACCTGTTATGGATTAGAAATGTAAGTTGTAAATTTATGAATAGATAGAGCTTTATAATCATGTCAGCTGAGCAGCACACTGCGCCTTATAGGGGCATTTGCTAAAGTTCATAACTGCATGACTGTGTTGGAATGGCAACTTGCTGCATGAAAAACTACATACCCAGGAAATAAATGTCAAAATTCAAAATTTGAATTATACTTTCCATTGAATGTGCATCTCACTTTCCTAATACCAGAAATCTGAAAATAAAATAATATTTGTGGCATTCTAAATTAGCTTCTTTTACTCTAGAGATTAATGACTGATACATGCAAGGACTAACTTTATTTTTCTAGGTACTCATCATAATTCTGGCAAGAAAGACATGACTGAACAGTCAGTTCTACTTGGGGGTTATAATCGAGAAAAAGAGGAATTTTAGTACTTTGTTCCTTTTCTTCTTTTCCTCTTTTATTTAGTATTCCTGTGCCTGAAATAGTGAACCAACATTATAGGACAGATCTTTCTTCTAGCTCCCCAACACACACACATACACACACATGAGAAAGGAAGAAAAGAAAGAGAAAAGGAGAGAGAAAGAAAGAAAGACGCAGAGAATTATTCTCCAACCTGATACATAATTATAAATCTATTCAAACTGGCAACAACGGCAATAAATATCTCAAACACACAAACCTGTATACACACACACACACACATACAGAAAGAAAGAGAAAGAGGGAGAGAGACAGAGAGAGACAAAGAAAAAGAGACAAAGAGTTGTATTTCAACTTATTTGGTAATTTTAAATCCAGTTGAGTTTACAACAACTAATAGATGCTCAAGTAGCCACACAGACAAAAATACACACACACACACACACACACACACACACACTGAATGCCTGTTTAAGTGTTGTTTAGAAAATGAGAAAGTCTGGGTATGATTGTATTTTCTGATAATGCTCTATATTTAGATCTAGGGAAGGAAAAGAGTGCTGTCTTGAATTCTCTTCTTTTGAAAAATAGTCAGTGGTTCACTGTGAATTCAACTCAGAATCTGAACATAAATAATATCCCCAGGAGGTTGGCATTGTCAAGATATAAAATTTCTGTTCCCTTTCCTTTAGATTCTGTCTTTTCTCCAATCTGCTGATAAGCTTAAAATAGTCAAAAACAAAAAGGTGTCTCTTCTAAGTGAAGCCTCACTTGCCTGTTGGATAATTTCAGAATAACTTGTGCTCTTGCTGGATAGTTCACTTTATTCTAAATTAAAGCTAAGGAGACAAACATAATAATCTTTATAAGGAACATTATTGCTTCAAAATGCTAGAATATAAACAAACTAATAAAGGATTGTGAAATCTCAACATAGAAAGCACCAAAAAATGTTGAAAAGTGTTAAATATTCACATAAGTAGGTCATGCCACACTGTGAATAATATAAATTAGCCATATGTCACATATTTTAGTACAATGAAAGACTCAAAATGGTACAGAGATAGTTTAAAGAGAATTTAAGAGACTAAAATTATTAGAAAAAGACAAAATTGTTGATAAAAAGTAATAATGTCAGGAGCCATTTTCCCAAAGATTATAGCAGGGCAGGAGCCATTTCCCCAAAGATTATAGCAGGGACAATTGTCCTAAGGATGTTTTTAGGGAGCCCCACACCCAACTATCGTGAGAACTATTTGTTAGCGTAATCTGCCCCACATTCCAACTATCTAGAGAATTGTTTGTGGTTAGAATCACAAAAGGAAAGATTCTGCTAGCACAGAGAACACTAAGTGTGTCGACTTGTGACCTTTGCTGCCCTGTCAAGGTCCCTTCTTGCCCTTGCCAAGCCCCTGCCCCCGTCCCAAGCCAAATTCCTCATTCAAGTGCTATATAAGACACAACCATTTCGCTAATAAAGTGAGACCTTGACAAATTGAGAACAGAATCTTGTCTGGCTTTGCTTGGTCTCCCTCCGTTTCAGATAGCGCCTCTTCGGGACCTTGGAATAACTGAACCGCTGGGCGGGTTACATAATAACAAATAACAATATTCAATATCAAATAAAGAATAAAGAACTATCCCAAGAATTATTTTTTTCAACCTGCTTTTTGTTATTGTTGTTGTTTTATGGGATGAAACATACCCCAAATGGTTAAATTGACTTTTAGTTTTCCTTTACACCTATTTTCTTCACATGTATACACAAGCCTCATTATCTCATCAGAAACTATGATAATGACTCTGACAAATCCTAATCCAATATTGTCTTTGCTTATCTTGGTAATATTTACATTGGCTTCATTGTGAAATAAATCTTATTATCAATTTTATTAAACAGAATACTATGAAAAGTTTCCTTACAATGAAAATAAGCTCATGTACAAGGAAGACAAATGTGATCTGACTGTGTACTGATTCATTTGTTTATATTTATTTTACTATAGTAATCTTTACCAAATTATGTTTGTGCCATCTAATAGCTTACCTTCATGATAGCAAGGGTAGTGTTTTGCTTGATTAGATTATTTTTTCTTTCAAAATATTAAGTTTTTTTTTTCAAAAGCTTTCAAGATTCTGCTCAACTTGCTCTCTGTGCATGAGCACGCGCGCACACACACACACACACAATTTCCTCAGCACATAATCTAAAACAGTCATCCAGAAACTTCTGCAATTTCTATCATCTGATAATTCATTGTCTTTATTCACTATATTAAATCCAAAAATAACATCCAAACACATGTAGGAGCCAGCCATGATAAACTAAATATGAACAGATCACTCAAAGGAAGTTCTTTACTTCCAACCATTATCACCTGCCAGAGTAGGACTCAGCCATTGATAAATTTAATAGAGGCCTGAGTCTCAGTAGTTTACCCTGAAGCAATACCTGGTTTCAGGAAGACCAACAAACTGAGATTACCTGAGCACCACCCAAAAACAAGATCATCCAAAGAGAATGCCTAACATTCCAACTGCTGTAGATGGGATCACTGGCCAGGACACCCCTAAGACAAATGTCAGCCCATCAGCCGTCCTTAACCTCAGAAAACCCTCACCCTGACCTTTACTACTATAAAAATCCTACTCTAACTGAGCTCGGTGCTCTCTGTTTATTTGAATATATTGAACATGCGGAGAGACCGAGTTTGCAAATTGCATAAAATAAAGGCTCTTTGCTTTTACATACATGACTTGTTCTCCTCGTTGGCTTTTGTGGGACTTCACGGATTTGGGCATAACAACACACACACACACCCCTAACCAAGATACTTTGCATAGAAACTAATACTTGGTAGGCTACTTTATATTCCAGGACCACAAAGTTATCGTAACTTTATACACATATTTGATGTTATGATTTGGGAGAAACAGGGACAACATCTTTACACAGATGAAAACCATGAAAAAAAGCTTGTTTCAATTTATGAAACCTACAGTAACATTCTTACGAGGTCTCATCATGCTACAAAAAAATCAGTGTTTTATTACTTCTTATTACCCTTATACCTAAAAGTGTCAGGTCTCTTAAGGCTCAGGAGGACAGTAATGTAAATTCAAAATTTTCTAGAATGCCATGATTAAGTCTTTAATTTATGTTAAGTTCTTGTCTGCTTTATATTTTGGTCAGATGCATCAAATAAATTGTTGAACCTGGCTAAGTAAAATATCAGCAATTACACTTAAACAATTAAAACTGAAATGTGTGGTGTGGGGAGACTCTCACTCAATTCTTGGGATAACATGAACCCCCCGCCACGCCCCCAGGAACTCACAAGAGACCATGCTTGCTGAAATCACATGAGGTTTATTCACAGGAACCAGCACTGGGGCAGAGACTCATATCCCATACAGGGGAGGAGTTTGACCCCAAGTAGCTGGGAGAAGGTGTATTTAAAGGAAGAAACCACAACCCAGTAATCCAAAGGGGTAGGGAGGGCATCATTGGAAAATTCCAAAAAATACCAGTGATCATTGAAAAACTCCAAAAATATCAAAATATGATGGTAACTAATGTCTTCCAATATAGCAAACTCCATTTAGATAAAAGGTTCAATTTAACAAGCTCAATTTAATGAAAATAAGATAAAATTAAAAAAATGTTCTTTTAATAATTTTAAATATCCTGTCCCATCAAATATATATGTTTTAGGCACTTCCCTAATTAGAGGGTTAGCTATAGATATATCGATTATCTATTCTCATTTGGATATTAAAGAGGAGGAACAAAATGGCAACATGGCAGTCAAAGATCTTTCACATTGCTTAAGAAATATACTGTTTTAATGTTTTCAACAATAAACAAAAATAGTCATCATAAAATATTGTTGTTGATCCAATGTAGGAAAGAACTGTTAGAGACTGACAGAAACATCCCCATATTAACAGATATCAGAATATCAAATTACTTCTGTATTAGAGCACTCAGGACTGCCAGTTCCAGGTAATCAAGGAGCACAGTTTAAAGGATAACATGCACACAGTAAATGTAATTAAATAGCCAAGAGAATACTAAATCTGGAAGTGTTTAAATAAAGGGGCAAACTGAAACCTAGAAGCTAACAGAGGCAATTGAAATTTACTGTGTGCCCGCGGCACTGTTTTAAGGACTTGTTTTTTTCTTTATCATTTAATGGTTTACTATTAGCAAAGGTCATTACTGCTGTTCTTTTGGAAACTACAGCTCCCAGAATTCTCCCGCATCACGTATACCTGCACCGCGGGCAGGCGTGAAGTCATCCTTCCCAGATACCCCCGCGGCCCCCGTTAAAAGACAGCCATGAGGCCTGGCCTTCCCCTTTTCCTCCCTCCCCTGTGTGTCGTGCACTCGTCCTTTTCCCTGTGTTATCCTTCCCATTAAATGCACCCGCGCGGGAGCCGCGTGTCCGCATGTCCCTGTTTGTCTCTGCCGTAAGTGTTTGTTTGTCTCGCGTGTTCGTTTACACACCCTGCCAGCCTCTCTCCGGCATTTTAGAACAACAATTACTCTCACGGACAAAGTGGTTAGTCTAGACCTGAGCTATTTCAGTCAACTTTCCTTGACTTTTGCTTGAACCAGGACTCAAAACTTTCTCTCTCTAAAGCTTAGAAAACTTAAAGCACTGGAGTTCTTTCCTGCAGGCTTCCCATCTGCCCGTAGATGAACTCCCAGATGCTTCTTAGTGTTCCCCACACCTGCAAGTGTTACCAGGTTCCGGGGTGCTATGATAGCAACATATTTAGAGAGTGAAGGCCTTGATTTAAGGAGTGAGTGAATGAGTGAGTGAGTGAGAACATAAATATTTGTGGAAAAGGAGCCCCTTCCTCATGTTTTCACTCTGTCACATGGAACCATCTTATTACACAAAACAACTGTATTCTGCTTTCTTGGAAGAGGATAACTCTGATTAAATACCAAAGAAAAGCAAAACCAGACTAAGTCTACCTTTATTTAAATGTTTAAAAAATGTTAAATGCAAATCAAGAAAAAACTAAGAACTGACCTTTCAAAATTCTATCAATCACAAATTTTTGAGGAATTAGTCTACAAATGCAATAAATAATGATTAAGTGCTAAGCAATTGCTTGTACGTTCAAATAACTGGCCTGTGGGGATGGCTCAGAGAGCAAATTCTTGCTGCTTAAGCTTCAGGACTCAAATCTAATTGCCCAGAACTCACAAGAAAACAGAGTTCAGGCTGGCAAATTAGCAATGCCAGCTCTGGGGAGGCATAGACAATAGGATCTCTGGGGCTTGCTACCCAGCAAGTTTAACTAAATTGTTGAAACTATCAATAGGTGAGAGACATTATCTCAAAAGTAGAGAGTGTCTAAAACACCAGAAGACAATGCCTGCCTTCTCTCTCTCTCTCTGTCTCTCTCTCTTTGTCTCTCTCTCTCTCTCTGTCTCTCTCTCTCTCTCTTCCACCCTACTCTCACATGCACATATGCCTGCTTCTCACATTTCTAAATGCATCAGATGACCATGGCAGAGTAAACTACTGAGACTCAGGCCTCCATTAAACCTATAGATGGCTGAGTCCTACTCTGGCAAGTGATAATGGTTGGCAGTAAGTAACTTCCTTTCGGTGGTCTGTTTGTATTTAGCTTATCACAACTGGCTCCTACAGTTGTGTGCAGTTTTAAACTTAGACAGTTGTCTGTAGTACTCTAACTCACACTATCATTTAATAAAATCAGTAATAGATAATTTAAAATATTTTTTAATAATAGATCTATAAAGAAAGCAGAAATTGCTTATATTTAAAACATAATCTTATATAAGATTACAGCGCTTGCATGTTTGGAAATATGTGATAACAAATCTAGTTTTTAAAGCATGTATTTAAATAAGATGAAATAAGTTGATACTAGGCAAACATATACAAAATAAATTTCTATCAATCTCAAAAGCACCATTCAACATAGAAAGAACTCTTTTTCTTTCTTTCTTTCTTTCTTTCTTTCTTTCTTTCTTTCTTTCTTTCCTTATTTCAAATTTAATTCACATTTCAGCATTACTTCCAAACAAAAAAAAATGTAAAAATGTACATTTCACCCAGCAAGCTATTTTCTATGGAAAACAGAATTTTGTCTTTTTTCTTCTTAGTTTCTTTGGCTGAATTAAAATGTGGTCCCCTGCTGAATCTGTTTAGTGTTTAGCATGCATATAGCTACATTGAACTGTAATAATTAAAGAAAAGGGGCACAGATTCTATAGGTAGTAAGGGAAGGAGTAGTTGAAGTTAAAGGACAAGCAGGGGTTAGATTAGCAAATGGGAAATGATAAAATTATATTTTAATTAAGATCTTTATAAATGAATTTTCAGAAATCTACCCGAACTTAGTTTTCCATAACATGAGTTACCAATGACCTAGAAATTGTAGTTTTACTGATGAACAATGGATTGATGATACAGAATGCAGTAGTTTTTATTATATGGTTGTGTCTATATTTCCCAGCTACTGTAATTTAGAGAGTTGATATGTATCAGGGTCATTCTTCCCAATGTAAAAGCATCAGTAAAGGGAAAAGACATAGAAGGGTGCATTTAGAAAAGTATTCTGCACAATCAAAATGATTTTTCATCCTAGTATTGATAGATTCTGTCTGGTATTAATTATTCTCCAAATGTGAGTGATTTTAATTATTCTGAAAATGAATCTAATTTGTTATGTCAAAAGAAGAAAATTTTGTAGAGCACAAGGTTTGCCTTAGAAGGACACTGCTGGCTGAAGCCTAACAAATTATATAAATGGCTTAGTACATTCAGGCTGCTATGGCAACCAATCACAGGTGAAACGAAGTATAAAGGAGATACAACTATCCTGCAGACTCTGGAGCCAGCCCAAGATTCAGGAGCAGATAGTTCAGGAGCTGGGAAAAATGTATGTTTTCTGTGTATAGATATCTGTCTCCTCTCCCTAACAGGGATGATAGGAGTTGGCTGTGCTCCCTCTTACAGGTGTATTAACTCCACGCAGGCAGGTGCTCCCCTTTGTGCTGTAATTACCTCACAAAGCCATTCCCAGTCTCATCACATTGACTCCAAAGATTTCAACACAATAATTTTAAGTGATTCATTTGGGACATCACATCTAATTATACAAAAATGAGATAAATGCCATTTTGTTAATCGACCTTCCTGAGGAAATATGGTAAAGGTTTCCCCAAACTCAAACCTTGTATTTGCAAAGCACTATGTCAGCTATTTTCAATGCATTTAGAGCCTATTTCAAAATGACGTGGTAAACACAAAATGAAGGCTAAAACGTGGAGCCCTGCTATCTGATTTCTAGTGGAGAACATTTTTTTTTATATCTGATTTGTGTCAAATGTAGCTTTTATATTAAATGTCTTTCAGAGTTTGGGTCAAGAAAATATCATAGATTTAGCTTGTGCCATCTTGGAGAGATTGAATTCTATTTTTATCTCATGAAAGCAATGGGCACATCAGAGGTATTGTCTTATGAGAGAGAGAGACAGAGAGAGAATATTAAAACAGAAGAAAAAATATTTCTTTTAAATTGTCAATTGTATGTTATCTTCCGAGCTTTGCCAGCCTGGATAGGCAAAAACAATGCTGTTGAGATTAGAAAAGAGTTTTTCTCCTCCATGAGCCCTGACTTTGAAGCTGAAGCTTTACAAGCCTGTTAGAGTAGAATGCATTTATTTTTTGACAAGTCAGCACTTTCTAACACCAATGTATGTATATTCTTTAGGCTGCATCCAAATTATTGATGAGTTTACTAACCTCTTCTAGCAAAGCTTTTCTGTGGTGAGGCTTTCCATGTGCAGATATGCAAGTTCTCTTTCTTTAACGTACAGCTTTTTTAATTGACCCTAATAATTGATCAATAGGCATTGTTTTAAAAGATAGTAGAAAAAAAAGAAAGAAAATTTCTTCACTTAATCAATGGGGATTGAACAGCAAAGCCTCGATCCTAAATAAGAAACAAAGCAGGTTAACAAGTTCTTTTCTTGGAAAAAGTTGTAGAAAGAATTATTTGAAAATAATATTAAATGCATTTAAAAGGGGTGATGAAATGTTAATGACAGACTCAGCAAGGCGACTCATTTCAGCAAGTGATAAGCATTAACATTTTATTAAACATACGGTTTTAATAAAGAAAACCACATGTTAGACCAAAGCTCTAGGTACAGTATTGATACTAGTTTGGCATTTAGCCCATTGACTACAGCCATATGACAAATTCAGTTACAGCAGAAGGATGTCTGACAGGTTTTTGAATAAACAGCATGCCAAAGGATTTTAGGAAGATTCAATCATGTTGTTGAGAAACCAATAAGGAGGAAAAAGCAATCATTGTCTTAATATAGCAGATGTGTTTTCGGTACTGCAGAGTTCAGAAAATGGAGTTCAGAAGCATTGCGTTGTGGACCTGGGAAGAACTTTGGGGTCTTGGGGAAAACTCAGAAGTAGAAAATTAAATGATTTTTAAAATAGCCATAAAAATAAGTAGGATTGTAGGAGGCAGTTTCCATGAAACTGACTTTTTTCCTAGATTCAATTTTATTCCTTTGTCTCTGAATGAAAAGTCAGTTAGAAAGCGATAGATGTTCTTAGTATTTCCACAACCAATGTCACAAGCTTCAACAACCCTTAACACAAACAAGTTTCTTGCATAGAAAATGTTTCTGAAGTAACATCAAAATCTAAAATTTCAGTGTACTTTTTCATTGATGTTAATAAACATAAACACTTCTTTGTATCTTTTAATTTTGAGAATAGCATAAGATTATCAGGAAAAAATATTCAGTGAGGTCCAATGTAATTGCTTCACTGTTCAAGGACTTTTGTAACTAAAGCAAAGGGGAAATGCTCACCTGTTAACAAGACGTCGTCTGAATGGAAGACCTCAAAGGGTCACACACATGCATCATGTGACTTGTTCATCATCCAGGGTATCAAGGTTCTGTGCCGTCAAAACTTGGTTGTATTCTTTCAGAACAATGAGACAAAATAATCCTGTCATTTATAGTACAAATTAGCATTTATAAACCATCGGAGGGAGGAGATTACTCTTGCATAACATGAGGGACGGTATGAAATGAAAATAATTCTGAAAACTGATCTCTACAATCTAACTTTGGTTTGTAAGCCAAGGCACCATGCACACATCAATTCAAAGCTCACTAGATAAGTACATTGTAATTTATATTGTCTTTTTTTTAATTCATAGATTGTGAAGGAAAAATTTTATATTAAAATTACATTGAGATTTTTTTTTCTTTCATTTAACAAGTAGAAAGTTCCCCTTTTCTGAGCCAGTGGTATCCAAGGGGCTGGAGATTTTAATGTATCTTTTGATTTGTATTAACATTTCTCAGGGAAAAATTAAACATTTTGTAATTACCTTTGTGTTCTCCATGGTGTCTCTCTTGGTTTGAAGGAGAATGGCCCCATATGCTCATATATTTGTTTGGTTCCAGTTGATAGGTTTTGGAATTTGAAGGAGTTGTGTCATTTGGAAATGGGTTTGGGCTTTAAAAAAACATTTACTATTCCCAGTTACCGTTCTTTCTGTCTTATGCCTGTTGATCAGGTGTAAGAGCTTAGAAAATTTTGAAGCTCCAATCCTGTCTGCTGCTTCATGCCCCTCCCTCCTTGTGGAGATTTTGGACTCTTACCATTCCTGAATTATAAACTCTAAAACAGGTTTTCTTTTATAAGATAAGTTGCTTTGGTTATGGTGTCTCTTACCAGCAAGAGAAAAGTACTA
Source organism: Microtus obscurus (assembly GCA_963919715.1). Taxonomy (NCBI): domain Eukaryota; kingdom Metazoa; phylum Chordata; class Mammalia; order Rodentia; family Cricetidae; genus Microtus; species Microtus obscurus. Next base: position 298,756 of record CAWTZC010000100.1, on the reverse strand, counting down.
AAATAGCATCAACTTTTCATTTGCAAATACGTTACAAATTAGGATATCTGTTGCTGGAGTGATGGTTTAGAGCTGAATAGCACTGACAGCTCTTCCAATAGACCTGTATTCAATTCCCAACACCATATGGTAGCTCACATTGATCGGTAACTCCACGCCCAGAGGATTCTCTTCTAATCTATACACCACTGTGTTTGTGTGTTATGCAGGCATACTGTAGGCAAAACATGCACTACATGAAAAAGTAAACAAACTTAGAAAGAATCTGAATTGACTGTGATTACTAGTTGCTGTTCTGTTTCAAAAATTATGAGTTCCCAATTTAAAAGTTTTTAAATTACACAAATTATTAGAATAAAAATGTGTGTGTGTGTGTGTAGTTCTCTATGCCAATTAAAATAGGTGATCAATAAGAAAGTCATTTTGTTACCTGGTAAAAATTCAGTAAATAGATCTAATTCCAAAATTAAAAATATTATTATCAGTATTGTCTGGCAACAATTTATGCATGCTGAGCCATCTCGCTGTTGATTTGCCTGTTTTGGCAGCTGGGTGTCTCATATGGAATCTCCACTTGTGTGTGTATGTGTGTGTGTGTTGTCTTACAGCAGCGAACTCTGCTTTCTAAATAGAACTAAATTTCATTAGTGTATGCACATGACAAGCTGTTATGTGCAAATAACTGGGTAGTCCAAATACCCAGTTCCTAACTTTATCTGTATTTATTAAACTTTCCTTTGTTTACTTTTTGTGGTAAGGGATCAAACATGGCTTTGTACATAGTAGGCAGGCAATCTATCAACAAACTACATACCCAGAACAGCTACTACTTCTAGATAAGACTGCAATACATAGTTCACAGGGCAAGAAACATTTTTATAATTCAGCTATAAAATGCTCATTTGATTTTTTTTGCTGAAAAATAAATTATATTTAAATCATAATCTACTCTTCAAAATCTATTTAGAGAAATTATTATATATGATCTTCAAGGAACATAGGCCATAATGATTTTGGAGTTCTTTTGGTGTTTAATCAAATCCAAAAAAACAAAAATTGAACATAGATACACTGTTTTTTGACTTAAACTCAAGTTGTTTTATAATTTTTGACTTGTATCTAATGTGAGAGCTCTAGAACAGTGAGCATCCCTGTCTCAAAACAAATAAAAATCAACAAACAAGGTAAAATATTCCTGAGTAATGGTTTCTGTATTTGATATTTAACCTTTATACACAAACACACACACACACACACACACACACACACACACACGGAGAGAGAGAGAGAGAATAGTAAAGAAAAGGTAGTAACTATGGAGAAGGAAATAGCAACACATAGTACGCACATTGTTATGATCTTTCCTCTATGTGACTTGAACCTGTTTATCAAATCAATGTGATGTTTATTTTATTAATGACATTTATGACCACACTTCTAAAAGTTCTCAGACTATTATGTTCATTTCAATTTCAGATATATCGTCAGAATAGACGTTAATAAGAGAAAATATATTGAAGATCATTGCCACTAAAGTGTTGAACATAAAAAGTTCTGGTTTTTAGAAACCATTTCATTGATTTTTTATTTATTTATATGTTTGTTTGGCCAATAGTGTTTGATTCTATCCTAGGTCTCTGCGCCTTCTAGCTTCTGGTTTCTAATAATATTCAGCTATATTCATATAATCAGGTCCTAGTCCAATCTTCATAGAGAAGTTTCCTTCAGCAACTAATGAGAGCAAATAAAGAGACACACTACTCGACATTAGGCAGAGCTATAGGAACTGCCCAGAAGACAGGGGAGAATAATTGTGGGAGCCAGAGGGTCGGAGGATACTGGGAGAAAGAGAATGGCCCCCGAAATCAACTAAGCAGGGCTCATAGGGGCTCACAGAGATTGAAGCAGCAATTATAGAAGCTACATGGGTCCTGCTAGGTCCTCTGCATAGACATTATGGTTGTTTAGCTTCAGAATTGTGTGGGACTCCTAACATAGGGAATGGGGGTGTCTCTGATTCTTTTGCCGACTCGTGGGGCTTATATTCTTCTACTGGGTTGCCTTGTCCAGCCTTGATATGAGAGTTTGCGTCTTGTTACGCTATGTTTGGTTCATATCCCTGGGAAACCTGCTCCTTTCTGAAGCTGAAGGAGGAACTGTGCTTCTTATGGAGAAGGGAGGAAGGCAGGAATTTGAGAAGTAGAGAGAGAGGCAGTTGCAGTCAGGATATATTGTATAAGAGAAGAATAAATTTAAAAAGGGGGGGGAAATGGAAAAAGAAAAAAAAAAGTCTCACTTTTAAAAACTAATTTCAAAATAATGTATATTCCCTGGTCAGTAGCTGAAGTTCTTCCTTTTATTCATTCCTTCCCCTCATGGATATTTAGAGTAAACAAATCTGCTACCTGCCAGTACCCTGTCACCGCTTCTTTAACCTTTGGACTGAAAGCCTTTGTTTAAAGAGCTCTCAAGTGGAAAATTTCTACCTGCTCTTTAGCAGAGCGTGCCAGAGTTGCCATAACATCCCTGAAGCTATCATAATCAAGTGTGACAATATAAAATACAAAAGAGAAGAAAAAAAGAAAGAAAAGAAAAAAGTAATTTTCACAATTACTGCTGTTCATTAAATATTTGTTAATTACTTAAAAATCTGTAACAATCGTGTCATAATATTGAAGTATGATTTTAACTTGTTTTATATGCTTATGAGCAAGAAGTCCTTCTACAGTTGCTCCATGATTCAGCCTTGATCATCTATGATTCAATGACATAAACATGAAACTGGCAAATCACTGTGGTCTATGATGCCATAGGACTCTATAGATACATAAAGAAGAAAGTATATCTATATTTTCAAAAGCAGGTAATTGGCTTCATGTTGAAAATATGCTTCTGGTAAGGGAATTAAAATTAGGAAGGGACGACAGTGAGAAAACCGGGTGACTGCAAAGCAGACAGCCCTTGACCTTTGAAAACACTGCCTGGACAATGACAGTGGTGGAACAAATGCTGCTGAATTGGTTCCAAAAGGCACGAGCTCATTGCATGGGGTTAGGCAATTTCTTCTTGAGAAATACTCCTTGTGAACAAATGCTTCTATTTCAGATCATATATAGGTATTTTGAGGTTATTGCCCTTGATGTCCTAATCAGATTGAAAGCATCACAACTAATTCAGAAAAAAACAGGCTGCATAACACATTGTTGATGCTAAATGTAAATATGTAATGACTGAGGTAGCACCCATAGCAATAATAAAAGTATCCACCTAGTGGGCTACACTTGAGTCAAAAAATTAACTGTTAGCGCAGGAAGGGAATCTTGGTCCTCTAGTTTATACGTACATAAACTCCTGAGCAATTAAGGTTCCTAGATGCTACAACATTAGGTAATAAGAAAGAACTTTACAGAAATAAGTATGGGAATGTCTACAAACTTTATGAATAGTAAAATCTGCTACAAAATATTCAAAATCGAAGGTTCTGAAACTCAGGTATTTAGGGATAATTTGTTTAGTTTGTGTCAGTCAGATATTTTTCTTCTATTAATTTATTATAGCAGAAATTTGTTTATGTAGCATGGATACACAAATATAAAAATCTCCTACAGTCAATTAATTAGAGTGAAACAATTATTGTTCTCCTACACTGATTCTATACTTGAATTTATACCCATGATTGTAAAATTGACGAAAGTGTCATGAATAGTCCAGTTGTGGTTTCTTATAGTTGTAGTATGGCAAAAGGAAAGACATTTACTGGGTTGTTCCTCATGAATCTGTGTCAAATGAGAATTGTGAGCCACAGTTATAAACTCCTGCCTCACACAGATAGGGTAACTAAGGTCACAGAAATTCCTTGTGTGTATGTCTAGATTACCCAACTAGACTAGAGAAGAGAGCCACCTAAAACAAAGCCCAGGTATGAGGAGAATCTAGAATGAACTGTTTGGTCTCATGCTAGGGCTAGTATTTAATGAATGAATAAAGGCCTTAGGAAAACTTAAAGTAACAAGGACCCTTGCTTGTCCATTAACCATTTTGCTATTCTACATTAAGTCTTATTGTATATTATGATAGTCACAAAATTGGTTGGATTTTCTGAAAACTAGAAAACATCACAATTAAGTAAATGGTTAAGAATGATGTAAGCTTAGCAATTCATTCTCTTTTGTGTTATTTACGATATTATCTACATATCACTAACTTCTGAATGTAATCTTATCTGTCCAGATGCAATTGGACAGCAACCATCTTTTGGTTTGTAAAATACTTACATAATCAATACTTGTGTAATAGAGATATGAAGGGTAACATCGCAAATTTATTTGATACACCTGAGCAAACTGAATGTGTGAGCATCTTAAATCCACAATGTTGTCCTGGGTCTTTGTTCGATAGGTCCATTGAAGAGATAGTTTCCCCTTTCTTTATGTAGGTAAATACTATAGGAGTTCATTTTCAATGGTATGTCAGAAGGGTTTGTAGGATTGACCTGTAAACACTGGATGCAATGGCTATATATACTTACATGTTTCCACTTGATATTCATTCCCCAAACCATTTTAGTTCTGATTTTTGGAACCACATTAATAACAATCTCAGAATGGATAAAAGAAAATGTGGAACATTTACACAATGACATTTTACTCAGAGGAAAAAAAATGACATCTTAAAATTTGCATGCAAATGATGGAACCGGTAAAAAAACATCCTGAATAAGGTAACCCACACCGAGAAAGACTAACATGGTATGTACTTACTCATAAGTTGTTATTAGACATAAAACAAAGGTTAACCAGCCTATAGTTCAAGACTCCAGAGAAAGTAGGTAACAAGGAGAACCCTAAGAAAAACATACATGGATCCCCTGGGAAAGGGAAATAGACAAAACCTCTTGAGAAAATTGGGAGCATGGGGTTGGGAGGAGAAGGGATAGAGAAAGAAGAGGAGGAGGGGAGAAAGGAAGGGGGAGAAGAAAATGAGGGAACAGGATTGTCAAGATGGGGTAAGGACAGAGGAGGAGAACAAGAAAAGATACCTTGATTGAAGGAACCATTATGGAGATAGTGAGAAACCTGGCACTAGGGACATTTTCAGGAACCCACAAGAATGACTTCGGCTAAGTAGTAGTGGAGAAGGTACCTAAACTGGTCTTCCCCTGTAATCAGATTGATGACTACCTTAACTAATTCATTACAGAGTTATAGTGAATGATGTGACTTCTAAAAAGAGTGTTCAGGGAAAGACTGAATTTTAATTTCTTAAGGAGCTAATAAGCATAGTTTATTGATGGTGGCCATGTCAGAGAAACAGCAGTTGCCAATTGAAGTTTGGGAGGTTGGCCAACCAGGAAGCAAAACAGTGATGGATGAATCTCAGATAGGCAATCTTCTGAAGTCTTCTGTCCCAGAATGTCTCTTGCTACAGCCATGTCATTACATGTTTGCTGCTGTCATTTTTCTCTGGTATCTGGCAAGGTGAGAATGGGTTTAGAAAGATATCTAATGTCTTTCTTATCGTGTCATTGTCTCACAGAAATAGACAATTCTACTGGACACGTCCCTATGGATTATTATGAAGATAATTTTTCTCTTAAACTTTACTGTTTATTTGAAGCAACAATTTTATATAATAAGAGTGTTAGGAAAATTTTCCTGATTGCAGGTTTTTGAAAAATATAATGAGGGATTATAATAGAGATTAGTGTAATTGGAAAACTAATCTAGGCAAAAGCAAGATATGGTGCTGCTTAGCCTCTGATAAAGCAAGGGTTGCAGAGGATAGAAAATAAGAAAAAAGAAGAAGAATTTATGAGTTTCATTTGAGGAGTCATGTGACTTAGGTAAGATTGTGATTTAAGTTAATGATTCAGAGAGGCAATTGAGTCCCAGAATCTTAGCTAGCTCATTTAATCTTAATGTTCGGAAATGAGTTCGCAGGTTCCGGTGTGCATCATAGCTAAAACAAAGCTTTAAATATGATTAAAGGTTAGTTTAAGGTTTTTTTTTTTTTAAAAAAAAAAAAACCCTTGAAAAACAATTTAAAATCACACTTTTAAAATTTGAGCAAAGGACTCGTTGTGGTCAAGCAACAGGAACAGTGGTAACCTGGCGACTGTTGGCTGATCTTGCTAGGATGGATTGGTGATTAATTCCTTGCACCTGTTTATTCCCTAGGCTTCTTGACATAAAAAGCAGTCGAGAAGTGGGTATATACTCTCAGGATTTAAAGTAGAGATGACTGATTGTTTTTCCATCCACACACATCTATCCATTCCATTTCTCTTTCCTAGGAAGATCGATCTATCTACTCCTGCCAATCCTTTGTTCTATGGTAATACAGATTGAATCTTGGTTATTATTAATTTAGCAGCTACTGTCAACATGTAAGCAAATACATACAATATGTGTCTTCCTGGGTCTGGATTATCTCAATTGAAACGATTTCTTTTTCTTTTTTTATTTATTTTGTTGAGCTCTACATTTTTCTCTGCAACCTTTCCTGTCTCTACCCTCCCCTTCATCCCTCTCCCAAGGTTCCCATATTTCCAATGTACTCAGGAGATCTTTTCTTTTTCTATTCCCCATGTAAATTAGATCTATGTATGTTTTGTAAATCTCATTAATTTACCTGTGAATTTACCTCGTTATTATGAGTAGAACAGCAATGAACATGGTTGAGCAAGTGTCTTTGTGGTAAGTTGAAGCTTCCTTTGGCTATATACCTATAAGGTATAAGTATAGCTGTGTCCTAAGGTAGATTGATTTTTATTTTCTTGATGTATGACTAGTCACATCGATTTCCATCGTGGCTGTGCAAATTCACAATTTTACCAGCAATAAAAGAGTGCTCCAACCATTCCATCTACGTGCCAGCATTAATTGTCATTTTTTTTCATTGACCTTGGTTATTCAGAGTGCTGTAAGATGAAATCTCAAATGGTTGGGAAAATTTTAGTTTATGTCACGAACTAATGACATGCCAATTAGTAGCAACCATTATTGTTTATATGAACTGGTATAATAGTCTGTACATCATAAGTCCTCAAATTAATAACCCTTAATTTTAATATATACATATTCTCCAATTTTGATCTGATACATAACAATTTCTTTCAATGGTTGGAAGAAGCACAACTCACTAAGATTCACCCTAGTGATTAGAAATTCTTAACATTTTGTGTCTAAGGCATTCAATATGCCAAGCAATTACAGTCGCATTTAAACACCCATGAGCCCCTCAAAAGAGATGGGAGAAATGTATCTGGGCTTCATTTAACAGATAAAAGTAAACAAGGGCAAAATTCTAAAATATCAGGATATCAGACCATCTGGGTCTGGGAATTTCAATGAACCAGACACAGAACAAGTCACCTCAGTAACGATGGTGAGAAAATCCCCAGGAGAATTCTTAAGAAGGGATTTAAATTACAGGTTAGTTCTACATAATAATAGTCAATGATTCTCTGCTTTTGTCATAGAAAATAGGTTAGTTCCTAGATTAGCCAAGGATGTAACAGAGAGCTTCACAGGACAGATGGGATTCCTGAAAGAAAAAAAAGAAAAAAAAGAAAAGAAAAGAGAAAGAAGAACAAACCTCCACAGTTTCGGGGATATTTTGGTGAAACCTTTAATAATCTGAATAGAGGCTCAGAGACACAATGAGCTGTTTAACTAAGAGAAACTTGAACCATTTCTGTTGTCCAGAAGCAACCAACTTCCAAGTGATCTTTTACAATAAAAGTGCCACAGCGCGTGGAGCTCAGAGCTCTCTAAGTTTGCAGACGAAAACTTCTCAGTAGGGACATTCGCACATTTCTTAATTCAAACCATAAGTAGTCTATATTCTAGACATTTACTTATCCCTTATTATGTAATTTTTATAAAAACACAGGACAGAATTTGCTGAATTTTGGAATGACACGTTACAACACAAATTTTAAATAGAACAGTTAAAAATCATGTAATTATAATATCATTGTACATATACCATTTAATGTAAAAACTATAGGGAAAGATTCTATGTTATAAATTTATAGTTCATCATTCAACAAATATCTCTCCAGCATTCATCATTTGCCAGACATATAATAAGAGGTTTTTAAATATAAAATAATAATTTACTCAATTTGTGGCACATAGATAAAGTATTTCATGTTTAATAATTTGGAAATATTTCCTGTCCTCTTACATTTTTATGGTCCATATGTTTTACATCTGTAGAAGGCTATTAAATAAGGGTCAGTAAATATTTCAGAAATGATGAATGGATGTATCATAAGTTTATATGATTTATAAAACCTGAAAGAATGTTTTAAACTTGAAACTCATTTGACATTTCTATAATTTTCTCTTAAACCTTTTAGTTTACTGTCTTGTTCCTTGATCTTAGCCAAAAGACTGAGAAATGATGTGAGCCTTATGTTCATTGAATAGTCTCTATGAGATGTGTAAAGCTTCCTATTTAATAATCCCTTTGCCACAATGAAGATAGAGGGTAGAACATGGAGACTTACTCAGAATAAATGCTCTTATTCGGAATAGGATTTAATGAGCCATATTTGAGAAATTTACAAGTAGAAGTGTATACGAAAGAAATGTTTTGTTGTTATTCTTTCTCTCTTTTTTTGAATTTTGTCATAAATGCTTAGATTATTTCAACATCAGTCAACTTGAAACTTGAAGATGCAATCAGTTTCTGTGTCTGACCAAAATAATTCTCCCTTCATGCAAACAACCCTGATTATCCCATTAAGGATGTGCCTGTTTGCTCTCTCTGATAAAAATTATTCACCCTAGTCATAGTGGGTTTTATAGGAACTGTCATTCATTGCTGGTAGAAACTAGTCTAACCACTATGGATAACAGTATGAAATTTCCTCAAATTATCAGTCATGGAAATTCCTGATTTTCTAGATTGCCACTCATGGAAAGTCAAATCATCTTCTTACAGGGACACCTGTAAACACCTGCTAATTGTAGCACTCTTCACAGTAGTCCGAATACAGCTAAAGTACTAATCAAGAGGTAAACAAATGAAAGAAATTTGGTATATTTTGTCTCAGTTAGGATTTCTATTAACATGATCAAAGAGAATGACCAAAAGCAACTTGGGAGGAAAGGGTATAGTCCATCTAATACCTCTAGGTAACAGTTCATCATTGAGGAAGGTAGGGCAGGAGCACCAGCAGAAACCACAGAAGAATGCTTCTTACTGGCTTGTTTCTATGGCTTACTCAGCCTGATTTGCTATGAATCCAAGGAGCACTGGTCCCACTACCAGAATGCGCTGTGCCCAATTAAAAATGCTCTGCCAGCTTGATTATATCTGAATCTTATGGAGGTATTATCTCAAGTTGTATTTAAGGAAACTCTACTGCCCACTTTGCCTTCCTCTAATGATTTGATTATATAATAAAACCTTCTTTTTCCTCTTGCTGGTGAAATATGCAGGTTATTGAGATTTAACCAGATCAGGGCCTTCAGTACAAATGTGAAATACAGCAAAGCCTTATGGAAGATGAGATGGAGTTTTAGGTGTATATACCCAAATCCTGGACAGTGAAAGAAGACGGTGCCAGCTTCTCCAGTGAAATGCCACTTTGTCACTTCTTTTTCTTTGAAGAGAGGTGCTTATAAGCCACCTTGCATCTTCAGCCAATAGGGACCTGGGGCAACAGGACCTGAAATCTTGTTGTATCAGGACAGACATCGAGACACTGGAGTGCATTCCTGTAAATGTCAGGCTAGCACCACTCTTTTCAGCTCTTCCAACACTGAGGAAGGTTGCTTTGCAATCATATTAGTGTGGATGCATTTTCCTTCTCCAGGTAAAGCATGAGTGAAACCTCCAACATCATAAAGGGAAAATAATAGTTAGTTTCAGCATTATACATAATAGTACAAAAGGAGTGCCTTCTTTTGTGTGTGTCTGCATACATATTTATTTGTGTTATTCCTAAAATAATTCCTGAGCAGGCTGGTGGAGCCCGCCATGAGAAAAGCGGCACCAACCTCCCACCAGCAGGAGGGCACGTGCCTCGCAGACAGTGGCGGAGGGTAACAGACACGTAAACACATAAGATATGCATAGGAATTTATTAAGAAAGAGAGGGAGAGCCGGGCGGTGGTGGCGCACGCCTTTAATCCTAGCACTTGGGAGGCAGAGGCAGGCGGATCTTTGTGAGTTCGAGACCAGCCTGGTCTACAAGAGCTAGGCTAGTTCCAGGACAGGCTCCAAAACCACAAAGAAACCCTGTCTCGAAAAACCAAAAAAAAAAGAAAGAAAGAGAGGGAGAGAGACAGGGAGAGGGGGGGGGAGGAGAGCCCGCGTGTACACCGGGAGAGATGGTAGGGAAGAGAGGGATTGCAGGCGGGGTTAGAGGTTTAAAACGGCGTGGGCGTGGCTAGGGCAGGGACCAGAAAGAATAACATTCCCAGATCTTGCTTTTAATAAAAAAGCAAATTAGACGCTCCAGTTTGAAGGAATTGGGGTGGCGAATTCTCAAGACTGCTTCCAGCTGATTATGGGCATCGTCTTTTTGGAGGGGGGCGCGAGAGAAGGCTGGGAACATCCTGGTATAGCTGGTCCCTTTGCTTTTGACCGGTGTTTGTGGCATGGACTAAGGTATTGGCAGAACAAAGAACAAAGTTAAATTAAGGAAAAAAAATTTTAGTACCAGGGGATTGAGGGTGTATCTGACCTGTTTTAATTCGGCTCCCTGGAACTCACAAGAAATCCTTGGGTTTGTGAAAACAGAAGTTTTAGACATATAATGACTGTAGCATAAGAGATAAATTTGATTTGAAATTTGTTTGGTGAGGTCACCTTACAAAACCCTCAACCTGGCAAAACCTCTCAGCTATCAGACTGTCGTCAGAGATCTTTGAGAAGTATAAGATTTTACTTGAGTTACTGATTAAAAAATGACAGAGAGCTTACTTGGTTGGCACCCAGAGCTACTCTTTTTGGGTCCTCCATGGTCGCTGAAGGTTGCACTTGAGCTTTGCTGTTTAGCGCAGGGCCTGCCAGGCTCCAGAAGATCCTGTGGGCTAAGAAATCTGTAGGAAGACAGGCCTACCTTGACCTGAGCAGCTAGGCTGTCAATTACAGTGATTCCGTCCACGTCTAGAGAGGTCTTTACTTTAGACGAAAGGCAGGTTTGCCCAATGGTTAGCGCTCTGCAGTCGAAGCGAAATGCAGAAGGACGTTGTTCTGCATGTGTCTGTCTTCTGTCTTCTTTGGAGGGAGCTGTCTTCTTTGGAGGGAGCAAAGAGCTGCTGCTAGGAGCCAACCTGTCTCTTTTCGTTGTTGTGAAAAGTTTTTAATAATTAAATACTTAAATATCACATTCCCCAGATCTCTGAGCAGTTGAGGGCTGTTTTAAATATAGCTGCGGTATACTGGCTCTTAACAGGTAAGATCCACATTTGTAAAAGGGCATAAAGAAGAAACTTCTGGCAATGGAAGGTTAATGCCAGAACTGACAATGGTAGAAAACAGCTTAAGAGATTTAAGGGTACATACCAATTTAAAATATAAGACTCATGTTTTGTATTCTGAAATGAGATGTAATAAACAATTATTATGCATTGAGAGAGTGAACAAGAATTGAGCAATGTGGACGCCTCTGATGGGCCCTATCAGAGACACTTGCCATTGCTCAAAACATATTTAACAGAGTTTGTATGAGGAGTTTAGTGAAAACCAAGTGAAGAGGCAGGTTAAAACCAAGAGAGTGAAACCCAGAGAGTGTGGTCACATGACCTGGCTCTCAGCCAAGATGGCGAAAAGGTCACCTGACCCATCTGGCCTTCAGCCAAGATGGCGACCGCCACATATAGTCTGCTCTTTTGGAAAGCCCGCCATGCCACGACAAAAGCCACAGAGGGGAGGGACAAAAGGTTAAAACCGAAAAAACTGGCCATTTACAGAGACTGATAAGTGTGAGGCATTTAAAGCATGAGGCCTGAGTGATAGGTCTGGATGGCTTGGCTCCTGTGGTTAAGGCCGTGAAAACACCCGCAAAGACCATGGCACCTCAAGCCTACAACAAGAACGGCTTCCCATTAAGGTGAGATGCAGATGGCACAAACACTCACAAGCCCTATGAAAAGGTGTCTGATTTCATAGGGGGGAGTGCTATGACCTGGCTGAACCCACTCCCGAGCTTCCAACGGAAGAGGGATTTAGCCAAGGTCAGGTCGCACCATAGCTGCGCGCTGCACCAAACAGCGTGCTGCACCAAGCAGCAGTCTCCCCAAGTCCAGCTACCGACGGGGAAGCAAACCCCGGCTGGGAGGGGCAAAGAGAAGGAAGAAAAGGAATGAAAAAAGAAAAAGAGAACTGGAGACTCCAGGCCTCCAGGCGCTAGTGAGCTGAGGGGCTGGCCAAGGACACGCCATCCCAGGCATGGGCTTAGCACAGGAGACAAGCCGAATTGAATGCCAGCGAAGGGAACAGGAGGCCCTGAAGGCCCATAGTTGGAGGTCCCCCCATCCCTAAAAACCGCTAAGAGTTGCCGGGAGCTCAACGGTCAATCCCTTGGGTTAGAAGAGATGGTTAAGCTGGCCTAGAAGCGGACACTCACTATTAGTTGATTTGTTGTTTGGAGGAGCTGTGGCAGATGGAACACGTGGGTCGTAGGCTGGCGAAGTGGAAAAGAACCTGGTTCGGGAGTTAAGCAGCACCATTTGTTATTCCTAAAATAATTCCTGAGCGGGCTGGTGGAGCCCGCCATGAGAAAAGCTGCACCAACTTCCCACCAGCGGGAGGGCACGCGCCTTGCGGACAGTGGCGGAGGGTAACAGACACGCACGTAAACACATAAGATATGCATAGGAATTTATTAAGAAAGAGAGGGAGAGAGACAGGGAGAAAGGGGGGGGGAGGAGAGCCCGCGTGTACACCGGAGAGATGGCGGGGAAGAGAGGGATCGCAGGCGGGGTTAGAGGTTTAAAAAGGCGTGGGCGTGGCTAGGGCAGGGACCAGAAAGAATAACAATTTGAAATTTACTTCTTGTAGGTGAGGTAAAAAGATAGATACATTGTTGTATGGAGGCTACTTATTCATTTCCCTGTTGCCCAGACTCCTGAAATAATCACATAGAAACTGTACTAATTAAATCATTGGTTGGCCAATTATTTAATATTGCTAGCTAGCTCTTACAGTTAGAATCAACCCATCATTATTATTTTGTATTTTACCACGAGGCTGTGGTCCACCAGCAATGTTTTAGCGTGTCTGTCTCTCACCCGGGCTCCATGTCTTTTTCTCTGACTCTGCCCTTCCTTCTCCCAGCATTCAGTTTATTTTTCCCCAGCTAGCTGTATTCTACCCTATCAGACCAAGCCAGATTTTTTATTAACCAATGGTATTTACAGCATACAGATTGGAATCCAACATCAATGCATAATCATCATCTACACTAGTAGGGTGAGATAAATTTCATCCAACTTTAGTTCTTTACCTTGTTTGAATAAGGATCTTAAGAATTGCATAAGAAAACGACATAGTTTTTTCTGACTTTATTATCTCATTTAATATAAACTGTGCAATTATGAAAAAGATAATACTTTTTTTATTTTAATGAAGTATTGATTCTATTACTGAATTTATACTACTGTAACAAATATAAAATGCCACCATCAATTTAATCCTGATATACTCAGCCTATTTCTTAAAATATTGTTTCAAAATTAGTATCACTTTGAAATAGCACATTTGCTGTAGGAACATTTGTAAAGATTATATTATAAATGAATATAATAGATATAGAATTGTGCTAATGTTTTGGGAATTACATTACAAGATAATATTGTAACATTGCATTATGCTAAGCATTTTCTCATTTAGCTCTATCAAACATTTTGCTGGCAGCAACAGTTTAGATTTATTACTTAGTTACAACTAGAGTTGCTTCAACACTGTATTTTTTTTGCAAACTAACAAAAGTAAAACATTGTTTTTAACAATTTTTAATATTTAGAAAAGCAAGTCTCACAGCAGTATTTTTAGATATCAGAAATATTCACTGAATAACTAACTCATTCACATTACCTTTTGTAAACCTCTTATATCTTTAGCCTTTTTTTCAACAATTTCAGTAGCTGATTCTTAGAAGGAAGCATCACAATTACATATGCTAAGATTATAGTGACATCAATCAGATATTTACAGATATAGCTCACAGAAACAGAATAAACAAGAATCATAGTTTTTGTGTGTTTTAGGATTATTATCAAAACCCGATCAAAATTGTAACACAGACTTGTTTGAACTATGAGTCTGTACGAATACTAATTATCTGCTACAAGATTTCTCCTCCAGTCCTTTGGGAGGAATTAAACAGAAGGAACAGGATAAACACTGAGAGATGAACACATGTGAAAGAAAAGACTCCACTAATGTTGCCAGTTAATCTTCGCCATTTGACATTTTTCTGTTTGATAGTAAACAGTCCCTGTGGACACATTCCAGAGACTTAATCTCTTATAAAATATTTACCTGTTTTGACTTGCATTTTTAGATGGCGAATCCACAGTCAGTAACATTCCTCTTGTGTTTCTAAGTTCTGTTTTTAACCTCCACCATACGTGTATTTGCTAGTGTTTATCATAAACTATGGAATATTAGGGGAATTTTTCTTACATTTTTATTCTGATTTGAGAGGTAAAAACCATGAGAAATTCTTCAGCAAGATATAAAGTCAGTGGTCATGACTTTGTCAATAACAAAGTTTAGGCAAAAACATAAGGCTTACACATTTATACTACAATAAACAGAACTTGATCTAGACTAGGGTAGGAAGCAGTTTTCTGTCTTCGTTCATTTTCTTTCCTGGGCTATTAATGATATGACTTAATTTTCTAGTAACAGTTATATTTAGCAAAAAAAAAAAGCACATTTGATCCTGTCCTCCCTACAGATGCAGACAAGTGACTTAACAAATCATTTATGCCATCCATCAATATGGCTCCACTGTGCTTCTTCAACTTCCACTATAGGGGCTGAACCAAATACTTTTTGATTGATTCCATTTGTTATCATTGCTACAAGCCAAGGACACTGTGTAAGTCAGGGAGAATTAGACCTGAGGGGATGTTTTTGGTAGAGTCAAGCATGGGTCATCCATTTAATTTACTTTACCATCAGTAAAACATCCATTGGTAAATTGTGTAGAATTCTTTTTGTTCCCTCTAGATATCTTAAATTGAATTTTATAAAGGGTATGTCTCATGAACAACCTAGATAGCTATAATGCAGACACATAATGTTCCAATTATTGAGACATAATATTTCAAAACATAAATAGAAGTATTTAAATGTCCCAGCCTTGTTGTACATGAATAACATTTATGTGGTATATGAGATTAAATTTTTAGTTATACTGGCAAAGAAGCTAGAGCAGTCTTTGTCTATCATGAAGATGTACTTGTGCTGGTGTCTATGCCTCAATGCACTTTCTCATGTTTTTCCATAAGTGTTTTAAGGTGCAGAGAAATCGTTATACTGATTCATTCTACAATGGACAAGAAGAAAATGTGTCTCTTAAAGTGTTACTTTAAATAAAATTACTAAAATTATATTTTGTCAGTGCTTTAAAAACATAGGAATATTTTTATTTACAATAAAGTCTCTTGAAAATTATTAACGATATTTAGTTAGAGATTGTTGAAAAACACATTACTTACCTTGCTACCTTATAAAACTTACAAAGAAGATGTTATGTCATAAAAAATTATTGAAATAACTGCAAAGTATTATCCTCTCTACAACTGAGAGATCTGGTGACAGACTGAAATTAAAACAAATTACAGAAAAATGTTCCATTATACAACTATTCTAAGTAAAATATCTGTTTCTAAAACACTATGTCAAGTGTGCATTACTTGAACTGAGATACTTCTGTCTTCTATAAATCATCACTTGGAGCAATTTAAAAAACTATAAATTACTAGAAAAAAATAAGTTCATTCATAAAATAAAATCATAAACATATGTATATGTAAATATATATAAGCATATATCTGTATATAATACACAGCTGTTTTATTCTCAAAAAAAGAGGACTGTCAGTACACGTATTTCTCTTTAGCTTACAAATACAGTGGATTCCCTAGAAGTAGTGGTCTCTCCAGTCAAAGAAAGAATCAGATAGGTGATCTTTACTATCTCTTGTTTCTTCGAATGCAATCCCTAGTCTTATAGCTCTGTAGTGTACACGACATCTCGTGTGACTTCTCCTCCTCTTTTCTCATTTTCAGTGGTCTACAATGATCTAGCGACACATCCCTCATGTCTTCCTCCTGTGGCCCTCCCAGCCCACTCAAGCCCTTCTAGCCCACCCTCACTTTTAAGTGTCTGCTTCTAATTCTTAGAAATACATTTTACTGGGGACCACCAGTGGCCAAAGCTGGCAGGTTTCAAAAGGATTCCCTACAGACAACGATGCCACAGAGTCTCCTGAGAAACATGGAGGGTAACATAATCCCCAAATCAGAACACTCAGCCAACAAAAACAAGAGTAATTATCAGCACCCAGAATTATAATTTTTCTCCAGCCCTGATACATAGATACCAGAGTGTTGCCTCAGGGACCATGACTGCGTCTGTGGTTCATGCTGCAACTGAGGTCCTTGCTGGTGTCCGTGGTCTGTACTGTCACCAGAAACCTTGTGGTAGCCCATGATACGTTCTGCTGCTGACTGTAAAGGGCAGCGTAGCTCTATTGCAGTGCTATAGATGACTGCAGACCCCTGTTGAGAATGAGAGATACAGAAGGTTTCTGTGACAACCTCACTTCCCCTCTCTTCCGCTAAAAATTGAAACAATCTTGACATAAAGTCACTCATAGATTGATGCCTAGCCCAACTGTGGTCAGAGAGGCTTCACCTAGCAACTGATGGAAACAGGTGCAAAGATCACAGCCAAACATGAGGTGGAGCTCAGTGAATCCTGAGAAAGAGGGCAAGAAAGGCTTGTAGGACCCAGAGGTTTCAAGGGCACCACAAAAAAAGAAGACAAACAAATAAAACAAAAACAAGCAAACAAACAAAAACACTACCATCACCAAAAACTAAAACAAAAAAAGAACTTCCCCCCCAAAAAAAAAACACAGAATCAACTAACCTGGCCTCAAAGGGACTCACAGAGATTGAACCTACAAACAGAGGGCCTTCATGGAACTGACTTAGGCCCTCTGCATATATGTTATTGTTATGTATCTTGATCTTCATGTGAGACTCAAAAGAGTGAGAGCAGGAGCTGCCTCTGTTTGTGTTGCTTGTTTTGGGGACCCATTTCTCCTTCTGGATTGCCTTATCCAGCCTCAATAGATGAGAAAGTGCCTAATCTCACTACAACTTGATATACCATGGCTGGCTGAAATCCATGGGAGTTCTGCTGGTATCTATAGAAAAAATAGTGGAACAGGAGTGGATTGGGAAAGGGGTAAGAGTGAGAACTGGGCAGAGAAGCCAGGAGGGAAGGGACTGGGAAGAGGGCAAGGAGGTGAAACTTTAATTGGGGTGTAAAATAAATAAATTTCCTGAAGTATAGTTTTTCACAGTTCATAGCTTTTGGTGAGGGTGGGGATATGAAAAATTCTTTGTTTTCTTTTCTTTTTTTTTTTTCTTTTTTTTTTTTTTGAGTAACAGCTCCAGCTGTCCTGGAACTAGCTCTGTAGGTCAGAGCTCAAACTCATAGAGATACACTTGTTTCTGCCTCCTTAGTGCTGGGATTAAAGGCATGAGCCACCACTACCTGGTCCTAAATCCAGTTTTTTTGAGGGCTGGTCACTTGGAATTTGGGTGGGGGGAGGGTCGTATGTATGTATGTATGTATGTATTTTCTTGGGAAGGTTACAAGTATTAGGTATATCTGGGCAGAATGGGAGGTCAAAGTGATTGGGTGCATTTTTTGAAACTCTGAAATAATCAATACAAACGTTATGTTGGGAAAAAAAAGAATGGCTAAGGTTAATCAAGCAAGTGACATGAAAATGTGGAGTATGGGGTACTTTGATTCATTGCTGGCAGGACTGCAAGACTCTATAGCCACTATGAAGATATGAATCTACCTAAAGATACAGCTATACTTCTGGGAATGTCCCTTATAGGATTTGTCATCCTACCAAAGAGACACTTTCTCAACCATTTTCATTGTCAGAAATTGGAAACAATCCAACAATCCATCAAAAGATAAAAGAGCAAAGAAAATGTGGTATATTAATGCAAATGGACTCAGTTCTTTAAAATATAATCATGGAGATTTTCAGTAAATGGAAGGAGCTAAAAAAAAAATAACCCGAATGAGGTCACCCAGACCCAGAAAAACAAATATGGCTTATATTTCCTAATATGAGACTATTAGCTGTTAAGTTATTGATAAGTAAGCTATCGTATACATAAACCCAAGGTTTAGCTATAGAGTGACTATAGAGGAGCTCTCCCATGTAAGAGGTCATAGACTAGATAATTATGGATGGATGGGTTGTGTGTGGGGAACTGGAATGTGAGGATCAAATGTGAAGGGAAATGAAGAGGGAATAATGAAAGGAATACAGGGAGGGATCACTCTAACCAAGGGGGCATTTGAGGGGCCGTGGATATGTAATATAGTACAAGCTTTCTAAAAATATACATATTTGAATGTAATCAAAGTCAAATTGACAAGTAATGGAGAGACCGAACACCACCTTGACTTCTTCCTCACTAAATAATCCTTGCAGTACTGGGATTGGTTTACATTTTATTGGGTTATTGGCAAAAAGGGTCCTATGTATATCCTCAAAACAAACCTTACTATTACTGAGGCTATTGGTTGCTCTACACAAGCTGACAATAAGGCCCTATTGCTGAAAAAAATACCTACACTACTGAGTGAACATGGAAAAGCAATGTTGGTCCCATCTAGAGCCTTCATTTCTAAAAACTAGTATTCACAGTACCAACATAGGCTACCAAAAAAGAAACGTAAACATTAACCCAGCTACAAATCCTTAATCTACAGTGGTGACCTACTTACAAGATACCATGGTGCAATAGAGACACACAGCTTGTGGTAGTAACCAGCTCATATCTGATTTGTTTTCAGATATGATATAGAACTCATACCCAACACTGCTCTGATAACCAAGAACCTGAGCTCAGATAGCCCAAAGACTTAGCAGAAATCCAAACGCTACTGCTTTGCTAAAGAAACTTAGCAATTAAGCCACTCTTAATGACATTCTGCTATACTCATCCATCAGAATCTTGCTCAACCTTTTTCAGAGACTCTTCCTCCTGCTGCAGGTGGTAACAAATACAGAGAACTACAGGTAGGAAATGATAGGAGAATGATGGACTTTAACACACTCAGTGGGATATCTCCATTAAATCTCCCCACACTCAGGCCTCAAGAAATTCTCCGGAAGAGGAGGAAGAAAGAATGTAAGAGTCAAAATGGATTGAAGACCCTAGGGAAACAGGACTTTCTAAACATGTCAGGACAGATGTCCATAAGAACTTACAGAGACTCTGGCAGCATGTGTAGAGCCCACATGGGCCTGCACAGACTGAGTCCTAAAGCTGAGAAGAGAAATGGACACATTCCTCCATCTTTTTTTTTTATTGGAAAAAAAAAATTTCTGCCTCCTCCCTGCCTCCCATTTTCCTCCCACTCCTCCCCGTCCTCCACCCCTCCCCCCACTCCTCCCCCTCCCTCTCCAGCCTGAAGAGCAGTCAGGGTTCCCTGCCCTGTGGAAAGTTCAAAGTCTTCCCCCCTCAATCCTGGTCTAGGAAGGTGAATATCCAAACTGGGTAGGCTCCCACAAAGCCAGAACATGAAGTAGGATCAAAACCCGGTGCCATTGTCCTTGGCTTCTCAGCAGCCCTCATTGTCCGCCAAATTCAGAGAGTCCGGTTTTATCCCATGCTTTTTCAGTCACAGTCCATCTGGCCTTGGTGAGCTCCCAATGGATCAGCCCCACTGTCTCCGTGGGTGGGTGCACCCCTTGTGGTCCTGACTTCTTTGCTCATATTCTCCCTTCTTCTGCTCCTCATTGGGACATTGGGAGCTCAGTCCAGTGCTCCAGTGTGGGTCTCTGTCTCTATCTCCATCCATCGCCAGATGAAGTTTCTATGGTGATATGCAAGATATTCATCAGTATGGCTATAGGATAGGGTCATTTCAGGTTCCCTATCCTCAGCTGCTCCAGGAACTAACTGGGGACATCGCCCTGGGCACCTGGGAGTACCTCTAGGTCCAAGTCTCTTGCCAACCGTAAGATGGCTCCCTTAATTAAGATGTGTGCTTCCCTGCTCCCCTAACCAACCTTCCTTTATCCCAATCATCCCGTTTCCCTAAGTTCCCCCCAACCTCCCCTTCTCACATTTCTCTCCCCTTCACCCCTTACTCCCCTCCCACCACACCCCCAAGATCCCAAATTTTTGCCCGGCAATCTGGTCTACTTCCCATAACCAGGAGGATAGCTATATGTTTTTCTTTGGGTTCACCTTCTTATTTAGTTTCTTTAGGATATCAAATTATAGACTCACTGACCTTTATTTGTCTCTAGAAACCAATTATGAGTGAGTACATCCCATGTTCATCCTTTTGGGTCTGGGTTACCTCACTCAGGATAGTGTTTTCTATTTCCATCCATTTGCATGCAAAATTCGCGAAGTCATTGTTTTTTACCGCTGAGTAGTATTCTAATGTGTATATATTCCACACTTTCTTCATCCATTCTTCCATTGCATAAATGCTACCTCCACTTGAGAGCCACTTGAAATAAGAAATTAGTTTTCTCTAAGGGAGTCTCACTGGGGAAACAAAATACTTGTTAAGGATAGGCCCCTTGGCCAGAGGTAGTCTGCCTACACCAAATGACTTCAACAGTACTTTGATCTTTCTCCATGATCATTTGATCTTTGTGTCAGATTTTTTTAACTTCACAGATCACATAAATCACAGATTACATAGATATAATGGCTTTCAGTTTCAAGGTTTAATGGAATTCCTGTGTGTGTGTGTGTGTGTGTGTGTGATTTTGTGTGCCTCTGAGTTTCGATGTTCCTAGTACTTTTTCTTTGGCTCCATTTCTTCTGTTGTTTTATTCAATTCCTAGTTGTTTCTTTTTGTTTTATCTTACTTTATTTTTATTCTTCATCTTTAGATGCATGTTTGTTTTCAAAAGAGAGATAAAGAGCAGGGAGTGTTTGGATATCAAGAGATGGAAGATTGGGAGGAACTGGGAAGAGTTTAGGGAGGGGAATCCATAAACAAAATACATTGTATAAAAAAAACTATTTTTTTTGTAAAGGGAAAAATAAAGAAAATAATTTTGATATAATCAAATTTATAAATATGGTCATCATTTAAATATATATATATAGTTATGATTTTAATTCATTTCCTCCAAAGTCAGGTGGTCAAATTTAGTTATTCAGAGAATTCTATTAAGAAGTGAACTATTTAAGAGGTACTTATGTACCCATGCTTGCCTCTCTTGAGGAGAAAGTTAATTCTAAGATTTCATTCGCAATCCCTTTGCCTCACATCATGTGAGAACTTATCAGTAGGTCACAATTTTATAAGCAGAGAGGGAGCCTTCATCAGGAGTTAAACTTGACTGCACATTTGTTTGAACTTTTCAAGCTGAGGCTACAAGACATTATCCTTGGTAAGTCACGTTGTCATAGTAGCATAAATAGTACAACAATAACAACAGAAATTACCTTGCCTGCATCCGTCATTATCTTTCTTTCTTTTACCATGCCAAGCAACCATTCAACACTGGGTTTCTATGGCGTTTTTACTGCCCACAAACAATTCCAAGAACATGCAGTAATGTGACTTTACCTCAGGAAATAAACAGCTCATTTTACATCAGGCTATTTATTTCTAAGGTAGGAAGATATAATAAAAATATACTTATCTCTTTTAATACACACAGTAAGTAGGAGATCTTAGAAACACAAGCCGAATGCAAGTCACAGTTCTATGGTTTTGTGAATGTTCAGGTATGCTAATTTTATTTGTTATTTATATTAATAGTTCCATTTTTGTCCAATGAGAATATTTTATAACAAATTAAGATATGTATAATTACAGTAATAGTTGTAAATTTGTAGAGTTAAGAATGTAGATATTGAAGAAAGTTATTTCAGTGCACTAAGAGTCTTACTTTCCTGTGCTTGGCAAATTGTTGCTGACCCCAGAAAATTAGGCCTTAGCTCTGCACTAGAATTTGATCTAAAATATGTATTTGACTCTCATATGACAGAATCCCTCTCTATATAGGAAATTACTCTTTAATTCAGTTTTCAGGAAAAATCTATGTTTAGCTCAGATAGCATGCAGCTAAACAAACACAATTTCCTGAAATCCAGAAATTAACCATGATAAGACCGATAGCAGAAATTTCATTTTCTGCATGTGATAAGAAGATGAGACCAATATTTGGCTGATACCGCATGAAGAAATTGTAGCATCTTTTAGGCAACTAATTGACAATATGTATTTTATTCTGACAGCATGGACAAGCAGAACTGGATTCAAAGTCAGTGACTTCTAATAACTGTCAACAGTTGTGCAATAAAATAAATTGCTCCATTTTGCATTCTCAAGAATGGTCATAAATTCTTTTTGAGTGACACCTTACATTTCTCCTCAAGTTAAAGTTTTTAGAATTGTGGTATTAAACATAACGTTTATGTTTTTATACTTTTTGAATAAATTTATCATAATAAATTCTAAAATATTTCATGACACCCCACATTAAATGTACCCTTTGTGGTGAATTTGCTATGGGTTATGATAGTGTTCTTTTATACTTGAGAGAGGTGGGATTCTTTCTTTAAAGGGGAACCAATGCTATCTGATAACAGTTTCTGAGAAGTTTAGCTGAGTTACATTTGTGCTATGTGCAGAATCATCAAATACTCATAGCAATTAAAGAATTGAGAATTTAATTTTATGCAGTTTCATCATTTTAATATTATGAAAACCAAGAAAGTACTATTATGGAATTCAATCTATAGTTTCTACAAGCTTTTATTATTATTTCATATTATATGTGTATATGCCTGTGTGTTTGCATGTACAACATATTTTCATACATAGGAACACATGGATATCAGAAACACATTTGACACCCTGAAACTTGAGTTAGCACTGTACAGGTGCTGGGAAATGAGCCCAAGTCTTCTGGAGGAGAAACAAGCCTTTTTAACAGCTCACCAATAATAGATGCCCCATATTGAGCACCTTCATTTGGGGAGGTTGTGGAACTTTCAGCAAGTGGAGCATCTTAGGAGGAAATAGGTCACTGGCAGATTGGACTTGAAGATCCCAGAATAACTTTATTTCAAACCCCAAGTTTTCTGTTTCTTGCTCCACAGAAATTGATCAAACTATGTGGCAACTGAATACCATCATTTTCAATGCAATAGCACCCATATCTTTGTTTGTTGTTTTGTTTTTCAAGACTGTGTTCCTCTGTGTAGTTTTAGAGCCTATCCTAGAACTTGCTCTGTAGACCAGGTTGGTCTTGAACTGAGATCTGCCTCTGCATCCTGAGCGCTGGGATATAGGTGTGTGCCCCCACTGCTCCACTACTACCATATATATAGCTTGATCCTTTAACACTATGAGACATATATACTTTGTATATATTTGGTTGAAGAACGAAAAAGAAACTTATATACTCTTACATGATATGATAAATATGTACTAAACTAAACAATTATATTGATGATTTGAAATCACATCTTTCTTGAAAAAAATGCAGTTGAAAGATAAAATACCCACCCAATAGCTATGTTCAACACCCACAATCCACTCTCATTTTATTCATGGTTTACTAATACAACATAAAATAAGAAAACTATAGTAACTTTCTTAATTTTGGACAGGGTTGGCCATATGAACTTACTCTAGGACCTCCAGTAATTAGTGAAAATGAGAACTAGCTTTGAAATATTCAGGTCATTTCTCACAACTGACAATGACAATAGCAAAGAATTTCATAAAATTTTACCTCACTTAGCAATGGTCTTGGAGAAGAAATGATATTCATATTTTTGCTGTTGTCAAAGCCAAAATTCTAACATGTATTTTAAAAGATTTTGTTTTAAGTTTTGAATTTAATTATATGGAGTGTTACAAAGATAAACTTTACATTTAAAATGCTTTCAGTAAATATTTATTGAAAGTTCAGACTCATGTTAAATTTAGTATGACAACTTTAGGTATGGCTTTTATGGAATTACTTGGAGCTCTGGAAATAATTAGAAGTTTATGGATTTCCATTGTACATTCAACTTTATTGACACAAATTCATTGGAAAAAATGTTTAGGCATTTCATGTGCACTGAGAACATTTTCTCTGTGAAGCAAAGGTAATAGTTAAATAGATCTGTTTGCTAAGTCTAATACAAGATAAACTTAGGTTTTATTTCAGTAATTTTGAAAGATGTAGAAAAAGAGGCTATCTAAAAAGGAATTATGAATTCCATAACTTATTAATTTTTAAATGTAGATGTCAGTATTCTCTATATTTTTTAAAATGGATGACTTGGTTAAGTGTTAACAGATAAAACCAATTTGAATTTTTATTAAAATTATCCTATGTAAATGCTGTTATTTTCATTTAAAAATTATTCAGCATGATATCCAGTGATGGTGGTGCACGCCTTTAATCCCAGCATTGGGGAGGCAGAGGCATCCAGATCTCTGTGAGTTTGAGTCCAATCTGGTCAACAAGAGCTAATTTCAGGATAGGCTCTAAAGCTACAGCAAAACCCTGGTCTCAAAAAACAAAAAAGCAAAACAAAACAAAACAAAAATTCTACATTGACTTGAATAATGTTCCTAAACAAGTTCTTAGTAGTGTATATAATGTTACTTATATTGCTTAGCACGAGCAAGGAACTCAGGACCGCGAGGGGAGCACCCACACACTGAGACAATGGTGATGATCTATTGGGAACTCACCAAGGGCAGCTGGCCTGGGTCTGAAAAAAAGCCCGGGATAAAACCGGTCTCGCTGAACATAGCGGACAAGGAGGACTACTGAGACCTCAAGAACAATGGCAATGGGTTTTTGATCCTACTGCACATATTGGCTTTGTGGGAGCCTAGGCAGTTTTGATGCTCACCTTACTAGACCTGGATGGAGGTGGGTGGTCCTTGGACTTCCCACAGGGCAGGGAACCCTGATTGCTCTTTGGGCTTAAGAGGGAGGGGGACTTGATTGGAGGAAGGGGAGGGAAATGGGAGGTGGCAGTGGGGAAGTGACAGAAATCTTTAATAAATGAATAAATAAATAATAAAAAAATAAAACACTGTTACTTGGAATACATCAACACTTGAGTACAAAAATTAACATATACACTGTTGTTTCCTCATGAAACATTGCCCTTATTAAGTAGGAAGGGTGCATGGGGTTGAACTGCTCTCTGTCTTAACAAAGGAATAGTGAAATAACTACATATTATGCAACCTTCAACCACTGATGACACAAAAGGGTGTGATCAATCTTTTGTAATGAAGATAAATCTACCAATTATGTATATGAAACTTTTCTCTACAGTGTAATTTTATTTACTGGTAATTTAAAGTCACTTTTATAGATGATCTTTCAGTGCTATTTGACTCTAAGTACCAAACAAATTTATAAAATAATATATTTGTTTACTTTTCTACAGACTCAATAGCTTTATATTGCCAAAAATATTAGATCTGTCATCACCTGCTTTCCAGTTAGTTATAAAACATGAAAGGAGAACTCGGTGATTTGGAAACTTCCCATAGTAGTTGACCTCTAAATAAAATTATTATTCACTGTTTTATTGTAAAATATATTTTCCAGTTAAAAATATGACAAACTATAAAATATCACTGAAATATACATGTTAAGTAAATATAAATGGCATCATAGCATACTCTCGACCTTCAACCAATCTTTAGGGAAAACCAGAATGAATGTCAGTCAAAAGAAACAGGCTTTTTTTTTCTAATGCTTCCTCTCTTACCAGCTACAAATGAGTGCTTTTTCATTCATTTCTTTTATAGCAGCTGTGTGGATATTAATTACTTTTCCATTCTATTATATATTTATCTTGTTTGTTTTGAAATTTTATTCATTTTATGTATTAATTGTATATTTTTGACTCTTTCTCTCTCTCTTTCACACACAAACACACATACATACTCCTTTCTCCTGTCTTTCTCTGGCAACAATTTTGATATTTCTAACTAGCTAGTACATCTTGAATTGTCACGTTTCTATGAATTGCAACGAGACTGTCGCTTACCAGAAAGGTTACGGGTCTTTCAGTTTTGGTAGCTACATGGTGTCTCTTTGACTTTACCTACTCTCTCCCTATATCTCTGTTCGGATTTCTTGCTTGACTTTACTCTGCTAAGCCATTGGCCAAAACAGCTTTATTCATTGTCCAATAAAGCAACACTTACACAGAAGGACATCCCACATTAGTTTCAAGGTAAAGTTATCATTTCTCATTAAAGAAATTTTTTTTCATTGAAGTATTTCTAGATTTTTTTTAGTTTTCTATGTTTAATTACTAATAAATTAGAATTTTTATTAGTAAAAATAATATTTTTTAAAAAGTTGTTAAATATATAAAATATATTCAATACTGAAAGTTTAAAATTTAATATGACTCTACACAGCTTTTATTCTAAATGATTATTTCAATTGCATAGAAATTTATTAATATGTACAGATATTGTGTCTGTTTAATTTGGATGTGTGATGTTTTTATTTATTAGTACATTTTTAATAATAATATATATTCATTTCAAAATAAAAATACAATTGAAATAATTATTAATTAAATTTGTTCTTTGACCTAATACATGTGTAAAAAACATAATTGCTTTCACTTCCCATCTCTGTCATAAGACACTTCTCAAAAATGTCTTCCAATGTTCAATTCTTTTCTGGTATGTCTTGTGATCCCCTGATTTTAAACAAGACCATCTGTGTGGTCATTATTGATACTTTCCACTGGAGCTAAATGTACGCACCAATTTTACACGAGTATTGAAGATGACTGTTAGAAAACCACAAGTTCATTTTGGAAAGACAGGGCCCCGCTAGCTATGTCTCCATTCATAACTTGATTGTTGACATGAATAATTGCAATTTCTGTGAGTCAAAGATTGTATTCTCTATGTCATCACAAGAAAGGGACACTTTCCATTTTAGCTCTTCTATTCTTTTAGCCTCCTCTTCCATGATCTTCCCTGCGCTTTGCAGGAGGGTAATATAAATGTCCTGCATCCACAATCTGAGGCCATGCTTCACAGTCTAGAAAATGCTTAACTTGATTACAATTATTTCTACGATAAGGAAATCAAACCAGTCAGCTTCACTGTCATTTTCCTTAGAATACATTGCATCTTCTTATAACCACACATGAATAGTTATTTTTTTTACATTTTTCTCAAAATTAAAGGCAAAATAATGATATTAATTCTTTGTAGTTCAGATATATCCAACATATTATTTTATATGTGTTTATAAAATTTAGTTTAAACGTTTAGTTTAAACAAACATATTCTGGGGTAGTTCGTAGGAGGTCCTTTTGTATATGTGTTGCTTTTAATGATTAATAAAGAAACTGCTTTGGCCTGTTGATAAGGCAGAAAGTAGGTAGGCAGAGAAAACAAAAGAAAATGCTGGGAAGAAGACAGAGTCAGGGAGATGCCATGGAGCTGCCGGAAACAGATGCTGAGAATCTTACCCGGAAAACCACTGCCACGTGGTGATACACAGATTAATGGAGACAGGTTAAATTAATAAAAGAGTTAGCTAGTAAGAAACCCTAGCTGATGGGCCAAGCAGTGATTTAATGAATACAGTTTCTTTGTGATTGTTTTGGGTGTAAGCTAGCCAGGAGGCTGGGAAGAACAAGTGGCCCACTCCTTCCTACAATATTCTTCAAATATTGTTCTACTTTATCATTTCTTTGTAAATATACATAATGTTAATGTCAGACATTATTCACAAGTATGCATTATACTAAAAGATATAAACCTCTGTTGGAAACGATACTAAGGAAGTTTGTATATGATTCTATTATTGAGAAGTACAACAAAGCAATGAACAAAAGCTTAGGAAAGAATGAGTGTAAAGTAGGTCAGTCTTATGCTGACGTGTGCAGGTTCTCCCCATGACTCTCCTTAGCCTGTGGAGTTAAGTGGTAATACCTACTTGTTCAGAGGAGGAAATCAAAGCCAGGCTAATTATTTGTGGCATATGCAAAAATAAACTGAGAAAATAAATGTTATGTGTTCACAAATTAGTTGCTTGAGAAGCCCACACAAGCAATGAGCCCAGAGAATGTATCAGGATGCAGGTCTGTGAGAGCTTAGGAGAGTTAGGAGAAGGATACTGCCTCTGTTCAGGATCCTGGTTGTTGTAATACTGCTACTGAGGTATGTACTTTTCCAATATCAATGTGTTGAAATCTCATCTGAAGGAAATTGTAGACAGTGAAATCTTGAGGATGCTCTATTATTAGGGTGAAGCCATTTGTGATGCTCTAGGTTTACTACTATTTCTCATGCTGTGTGAGGAGACAGAGATAAGTTAAACTGTTCTTGCCATGTTAAAAGCTTGCAGGAACATTAAAAAATAGTAAAAAAAAATCTGTTGTTTAGAAATCACCTGGTTCATGTTATCACATTATATCAACTCAGGACAACTATAACATCTACTGCTGAAGGAAAGGCAGGTCCAGGAAAGCTTCACAGATCACCTGATGTGGTGGACACACACCCACCTGACTCTCCAGGATCTGGAGGAGAAGCCCCGAGAACATCTGCTCCCATTGTCTGGAGGATTGCATAGGTTCTTTTCCTATTAGATCTCAGCAGGGAGCTCCGTGAATCAAGACTCATTTCACCGCAATCTGGTAAGATAGGGTACATGTAGTCATTTCAATTTCTCTAAATATGTTAAAGTTTGTTATGTGCATTAGATTTTAGGGGGGCTTTCAGGAGCTGCAGAGCAAAATGTGTATTAATTGGTTTTCGATTTAACATTCTGTGGTTAATTATTAATTCCAGTTGATGTATGATGTCATGAGAAAAATCTTCACTGAAATTAGATGTAAAGGTTGAATGCACTGACATAAGTCATATTATCTCTTTATAGGCTCTTCTCTAGTCTTCAGCATAAACTAATGGACCAAGATTTGAGTTGTTTACTTATGCCAGTTTTTCATAAAATGTTCTTCTCAATGTAGATTTAAATGTATAATAGCAGTAACCAAGGTACTATGGATTTTTAAAGTTCTATTTTATGTTTCTGTTATTTTCTTTTATGCTCTTTATCATTACTTCCTTTCTAAAAACCTATTATAGTACATGGGACTCCTGGCAGAGGGAATGGGCTCTGTCTCTGACTGTGCTTCCTGCTCTTGGGACCCTTTCCTCCTGCTGGATTCCTAGTCTGGGTTCCTCCTACCGTGGTGCTTAGGCCTGGTGCAATGTGTTATCCATGATTGGTTGAAAGACATGGAAGGCCTGCACTTTTCTGAAGATAAGGAAGAGGAAGCAGGATGGGGAAAGTGCCTGGAAGGAGAGGACGGAGAGAAACTATAATTAGGCTGGAAACAAATAATTGATTAATTAAAAAAGAATATATAAGTAAATGAATATTTAAATGCTTATTTTATATATAGAACATGTACAATTATAGGTTATTTCATTGTGCTTTAAAGTAACAAATATTTAAATTATAAATAAATCTTATTTTCTCTACAATTTGAAATCAATTAAAATTAATATGTAAGTGAACATGTTCAGAATATTAACATTTCTTCTTTTACTCTTGTTTTCAATTACATTAAAAGAAAATTTCTTTACCTTGTTTTTCTTATATTCTATCCTTCTGCATTGTTCAACATCTAATAATTTGGATGTCTCAAAATGAGGCTTAAATTAGGTATATAGGAACAAGAAAGAATGTTGATAATTTTTTACATATTTTAAGTCTATTCTGATCTTCAGGACAAAATAGGCAACTTTCATTTACAGATCTCTAGCTACTCAAATGGCCACCATTTAACTGCAAGGAGGGAGAAGTTAAAATGTGTATCTTGAGGAGTTTAGAGTATGACGCCATTGAGGGAACTATCCAGAAAGTTAGATATTATACTGCAACATTTATTTGATATCTGAAAATTAAATATAAATTGCTTTAAAATACTTCAGTATGGAATTGGACTTACGGAAGGGAATGGATTTGTTTGCTTAAATTGGTAACATATTCTCAAAACTCACTTGTCCATGAGTGTTTCTTTAATATGGAAAACAAAAGGTCAGAGACATTAGAAAAGATCAATGACTAGCCTTCCAACGGAGCTGAAGAAAATCAAATCAGAACTATAGCCAAAGAAAAGTCTATTTTAAAAGAAAACTGCTGTGTTATTTTCTTGTGTAGTAAGTTTGATTAACCATTTCTGTGTGTCTAATTGTTTTCTTTCTGTGATCTCTTTGGTTTGTTTCTCCTTTAAACTGGATTTGGCAGCCTCACCTTGGAAGCGAGGTAGGGAGTAAAGCAATCTTTTTATTTTTTTGTAACACCATAAAAAGCTAAAATCAGTTTTTGAATTATATGTTCCCTAAATACTTAATAGTCTCAGTCCACAATGTCACATTAATGAGATGATTTTTATAAATTCGCTTAATTTCCCTAATACTGTAATGTAAATATTGTCAAACCAAATAGGTCTATTATGTTTGAACATATGAGAAAGGTATCAGACATCACCAGTCTTGATTACGGAAATACTCTGTCATTGGGGAGTCTGCAACATTTGTTATTGCTTAATTTTATTGAGCTTTCAAAAACAACTATCTTCCTCCCATATTTATGTAGTGTGCTTAGAATATTGTTTTCTCCTATGACAGATGTTTAAAGAAACATCATTTTCGTTTTTATTCCTATCACTACAATATAGCAAAATATTCGTGTGCATTCTTTTCCTTGCTCTATCCTTTAGCTTTTCACTAAAAGATTCTTTAAGTGATATATTTCAGTTTCCCACCCTGCCCTTTGTTTATTTGACTGCTTCTTAGGCTGTTAACACTGAATCATGCATCTCTTTCCCACCTTGCTTGCAACAGGGGGAGATTAATTAGTTGTTTGAAACCACCACACCATTCTTACTAATTTTTACTGTCTCCATCCTTTTTGGTTGTGATAAAACATATATGGGATAAAATAATCAGAAACAATAGCATTTTTTTTTTCGAGACAGGGTTTCTCTGTGGCTTAACAATAGCATTTTGCCACACCTGAGTTCACTGTTCTGGAAATCCTAATATGGAAGTGTCAGTAGATATGATGCCTTATGTGAGCTCTTTACTTATATGTGTGTATGTACAAAGAAGAGGACAGACCTGTCCTTCAGAGCTCTCTTATATTTACATATATCTCACTTGTGATGGTAGTACTTATGTGATAGATTGCATTTCCACACTACGCCTATGATGGCATTACCTCAGAGTTTAATATTTAATTATAGAATTTGCATGGACACATGCAAGGTAGAGAATTCGGCCGATGCAATTCCCAAATGTGTGTTCAGTTCACATGCTTCTTAGATGGGTCAATTTTAACAGCCCTCAATTCTTAATTCCTTCTAAGATCAATCCAGAATCATCCAGAATTCATCAATATCTAACTCAGACATTCATGTGATTAAAAGAACAATTCAGCTATAGAATTTACTTTATAGCTGCATAGCTATGAAACTAAAAAGACTCGTCTTGAAAATACAACTGTGAGAAACATCTAGGATAGAAATTATCACTCCAAATGGGGGAAGGGAACAGGGGAAGAAAATGAATAACAGCAAGCAAGTAAGTTCAAAATACCTAAAGGGCAGCATTCAATTTGAGGGCTTAAAAACAATCTTTCATTCTCTGCTGTAGTTATGTTGGAATGGAGCCCAGTATACTCAGCAGCTCATACATTAGGTTTCATGAACTTGCCTCAATGCTGAATACCTGTGGTTATCGCAGGATATAATTAAAGCCTGGTGATTCTATTGATCTGAAGACTCAGGACTGGACTCTCCTAGCAGCTATGTTGGGTTTTGCAACAGTAAGGACCCTCTGTCACGGTTGCATAGTCAAGCATCTACTAAATGACACTCCAATGAGGCATCTCTGTGGTGGCCATCCCCACTATGAGTGAAGGTGAATTTCCACTAGTTAATTCCCCGACTTACATGTCAAACTCCTAAAAATGACCTCACAGAGATGAACTGAAATAACATTGGGTTTCCTTTCATTCACTGATAATTCTCATGTCTTATTCATCAAATATCATGAACTATATATCCTAGAAAAAATGAAGACTATGAGGGTGTAGAAGCATATGAAAATGTAAAAAAAAAAGATATTTTTTCTTCTAATGGTGGTGGCTTGATCTTGCACCAATCTGTGGCATACTCAGAAAAAAAATATTTTTATTATCTATCATTAGATTATAGAGTACTAAATTTAAGGGAAACACTTTTTGTGAACAGTTTTGAAATATACAGTTGTATTTTCTTATTGGAATTTATAGTTACCAGTACTAGAGAATTTTCCAAGTTCTATCAAAATGTTTACATTTTATTTAATATTCCCATTGACTTATTTTATATTATTTTAGTTGTATTATTTCACATTTGAGCTATTGGAGATTTTAAATTGTGCGATTAGATGTGCTTATTGTTTGTTTGATTGTTTGTATTTTTGACACTGTCTTCCAGAGAGAGATGGATCCATATAATGGCAGGAGGGGAAACTGAGATGTTTGACTTGGAGAAAAGTGTGTTAGAAGATACATCTCTGGGCAAGGTACTGAAGTGGAAGCATGAGTTATAAGGATGTACTGACTGTGCTAGGTTGCATATATCTAGGACAGGGAAGTAGAGCCATAGAAATCCCAGACATGACAATGGTCAATATTTAAATACAGAAAACACTGTGTTCCTAAATACTTTTATTTAGTTTTTTAAATTTCTATTATTTTGTCTTTGTGTCTTTCTCATCATGCATCCTGATACCATTTATTTGTCTCCATCCTCTGTCCCTGCAGCAACCTCCCCCCTCCCCCCACCCATAGACCATAAAATTTAAAAGAAAAGCAGAAAAGGGCCTGGGGATCTTGTCATGGAATCTTTAGTCTGACAAAGTGAGTCATGCAGTAAACTCTTTTAACCATATATTTTTACTTTTAGTTGTTCATAGCAGTCACTGGTCTGGATAGAGGCCTCTGGTTTCTGGTATACTATCCGTGTGGGGCCCTCACTTGGGACTGCTCTTGAATATCCTGTTGTTGTCTTCTGTGGTGGAAATGTCACAGCTTTGGGTCTGCAGTACAGGTCCCTTAATGTGCTCCAGCAGATCACAGATGGTGTGGACATTGGGGTGGGCCAACACAGAACCCTGGTTCTGGGCTGGCTTTGTTACAGGTTTGGTCAGCTTGCTGACTTTCCCTTGTCCTAACCACCAGGGTGAGCTCTCTTGCATTGCCCTGACAAGTTCATCCCTTGCATTAATGAGCAGGGGGGAGGGCCAGTTCTCTTGCTCTAAAGTGCCCAGGGACAGATCACCCATACCTATACTTTCACTGCCAGCTCTCCCACTTGCCTCAGAAGTTGATGGGGAATGGGGTATGTCTTTAGTTGGAGGCAGGAGGGGCAAAGGCGAGCCAAAAGGCTTTTGTAAAAGGTGGTCAAATTGCAGAGTGACTATAGAACAAACTATGTGGACTTAATAATAGTTTATTCTTTTTTATAACACGAATCAAAGGAAAAGTATATTTAAAAGAAAGCTGATTTCTCATAAACTTCTTCCTAAATATATCTTTTGTAACTTTTATTTAATTCTGTTCAGTTAAGGTCATTTTACACCTGATATACTTCCATGAGCAAAAGAGATGCCTTTCTTTGAAAATGAAATATTGTTTATTTTCCAAAGTAATAAGAATTATATTTCCTACTCTATTAGATGTCTGTCATTTACACTGCTCACAAGAATTTAGATTTCAAAATAATGCTTAACTTTCAATATGAAATTGATTTTTACTAAAAGTATGCTATCCACATCCTTTTTGCCATTTCCATTTTAATTTATTTGCTTATAAATTACTCCAGATTAAATTTTTATTTTGTCATTTGACCACAATATGAATCACAAATAAACAAAATGTATTGTATTAGGATCTTTTCGACTACAAAAATCAAAACACACAAAAGTTTTGTCAGGTCATAAGGACTTAGGGAAACAGAAAGAAAATATAGGACATGTCTCCTAACACAGGTAATACTTTAAAGAAGTCACAGGTGGCATTTGAACCCAAAGCAGCTCTCTTTCACGGCACAAACACATCTAGCATCTACAGGTATCTAACCCAGTGACCTGTCTTATTGATGCCTAATGGAGCACAACACACTGTTCCCAATCCAGTTACCTTCTCGGTTGCCATGGAGATTCAGAAGTCCTTTGTCCCTGTTTCTCTGATTCTGCTTTTCATGCAGTCCCTCGCTCTGTGCCTCTCTCCCTTCTTCATTGCAACTATTCATTTTGCTGCAGCCCAGCATCTCTTGCTTTTATATATCATTGCCTTGGTATATCATTCTCTGATCATCCCCAGATCCCTGTTGTCAGGATGCTTAAGTGGTGTGCAGTAGAGCTATTTATTCTCTGTAGCTTTTAGGAAGCAGCTTTTCTGGAAATATTTATTTGTGATTTATTTCTGGTTGGGTCAGATTTGGTTTGTGGTTTAATTGTGTACAAGATTACTGAATATTTACATGCCCTTTAGGGTTTATGCTGTTTGGGAAAATTTACGATTAAAATAAATCTTTTAGTTCCAATAACTATACTGAACTAAAAAAACAGGAAAAAAAAAACATGTTTGCTTTAAACTTCTTTTTACTTAAAAAGTAAATTTATTTTACTTTTAATTATTTTAAATGTATTATTTTATAGTATAGCATATACTAAAATATTATATTTAAATAATTTTATTTACCTCAATAAAACCTTTTACCATGTAAGTTAATTAGCAAACAAAAATGAGAAACAAGGGAACAACCTATTGAGAGAAAGATCAGGAACAGGGACAAGAGCATGCAAAGAGGACTAACTATAACCAAAGTTCATTGTACATGTGTGTGAAATTGTCATGATGAAATATATTATTGTATGTAAATATATTTATGGTAATAATTTATAGAATATATATTTAGGGATATATTTCATTTTACATGTGTGTATATGGACATGTGCATGACTACAGGATTGCTCATAAATAGGTCACTAAGTGCCTTGGATTCTATATACCTGAAGTTAAAGGAATGTTATGCAGCCAAGTTTGGGTGATTGAAACCAATTTCAAACCTTCTACAAGAAGAGCTATGGCTATTAACAACTGAGCCATATCTCCTGCCAATAAGTAATTCATACATACAAGTAGAATTCACAGAATGAACAGGTTGTACTTAGGGACATATGTATGTGTTTTTCTTTTTGTATGTGTGTGTAATAACAATTAGTGAAAACGTCATGAATTTGAAAGAATACAAGTAGTTGAGGATATTGGAAAATTTGGAGAGATGAAATGGAAGAAAGATTTAATATAACCATACTATAATCTCAAAAAATTAAATTAATAATTAAAAATAGTATTTTAAAAGTCTATTATTCTTCTGTAGTAAGCTAGGTTTTACTATTTTTGAAGAGAGATCAATAGTCATGCATGAAGAATGCTAAGAAATTTTACAATATTTTTCTATATGTAATATTTAGACAAAACAAACACATCTAAGAAAATTTAAATTTAGGCAAACTAACATTCTGAGTTGTACATAACTCTGTGTCTTGCTGTGAAAATAATGGAAAAGAGAAGGGGTCAAAGTGAGATAGGACGAGGAGAGTAAAGTAGAGGAAGAGTACATAAAGCTATTTTGAGGATGGGTTAAGATGTTCAACAATCTGGGTGCAGAAACAAAGTTCTTTCTGTTGGTCACTTTCCACCTTTTTGAAACACACTATGTAGACAATTTCAACCAGGAGGTTGATGAATGTCTGAAATTCTCTTTCAGCTATATAATCCCATTAAATATAAAATGTATGATCTAGCTGACTTGTATAATCTCTAGACACTGTGACAGGATGTTATATACAAAATTAATACTTAAAAACTGTGCGATCAGATGACAAAAATATCTCAAATTTTTAAAGCAATTTTTAAGACATAATTAGCCACATGCAAAGTAAGAGTAACAGACTGGATAGACACACTGAAAGTTGGAAAGTTGCTAGAAAGTTCAAAGCTACCTCTTTCAGTCTGACAAATCCAAGGAATTTCACATTCATACCTTATGCAAAGGAGCTAAAAAATGGATGGTATAGACACAGTCAAAATTCAAAATAACAATGCTCTTCAGCTCTTTAAGTTTTTATTCATTCTTATACTGTAAAACATGTCACCTCTGTCACATTCAGGTGCTGTGACATTTATTGTGATGGACAAACTCTATAACACATTGCCTAAGTCCAAATTTATAAATGACTATCTCTCTCCCAAGAGCCAAAAATAACTGTCACAAACAACTCCTATGTTGACAGTTATCTGTTGCGGATGCAACTGGAGAAAAGAAAACACCTCATTCAAAACCGTGCTTCCTTTAGGGTGATTTACATTCAACTGTAACAAGTTTTATTGGCACCTATAAACAGTTTTCTTATATAAAGAAAACAATAATAGAAGTAGGAGTAATAGGTGAGGGACATACAGTAATCAATTTTGAGGTTTTATGTATTTGACCACATAGGGAGCCTAAAATACCACTCTTAAGAAATTAATGCTCACTTTATTGGACTCATGAAAATGACAGCTAGTGCCAAGGTTATCATTAATTGCTTAATCATGCTTATATATTCATTTGTTCACACACACTCACACACCCCCCCACACACACATACACACACACATACACACACACCAAACAAATAAATCCCCAAACAAACAACAAACAAACTAGTGTGATCTATTTTCTGTGCAACTTGTTTGGGGACCTTATGAATTGGCATGTATTAGTTCATACAATCAGTACAATAAATATGCAAAACAAATTTAAATACCCCTAATATAGATAAGGAAAGCAAATCCAGTAGTTCTGTCTTATAGCACAGGCAGGAAAGCCTGCATTCAAATTCAACTTTTCTATGCTGCAAAGTCTGTGTTTATAGCTACTAGAACAACCTGTGAAACTCTTTTCTATAATGTAATGTGGGGGTCTCTGAAGATCTGGTTAAAAATGACAAAGTAGTCAGCATTGGTTCAAACTTCTAGAGTCTGATACTACAGAGCTTATTATTTGCATATGTGAGTACAGTATGATTTGGGAAAAAAAGTTTCCTGACATACCATAAGCCCTTGTGTAAAAGGAGGCTTAATTATATAACTCTTCTCAAAAGTACGTCACTACTTCCATGAGAAGCTACATCTCTTACTAAATATAGTTTATGTGTGTTATCTTAAGGGTCTCAGTGGAGGATCTGATGAGGTCTTGGTCATACAGATACTGTAGAAGTAACCTAGACTATTAGCTTCCTCTGTTTGTGCTTTTGTGAACCCCTGAAACCCCCTAGCCATATAGATAGGGCAGATATTATCAGGCTACTGGTTCTGCTTGTGGGAGTTTTGGGGAGCTAGGTATGACCAGGTCTTACAGATAACACAGAGATTACTTAAGCTATTAGCCACCGCCTTTCTCAGCCTTCTGGGTAACAAACAAGTTTTATATCTCTTCTGTTGAAGAGATAATTCTTCCTACTTAACATTCCTGGTATGCATAGTACTTATTTGTAAATTCAAGAATTTTGTGCTCCCAGTAGTGCAATATATTATTATCATATATTAACTAATGCTATATATTAACACTGACTGAAAATGTAACTGATTTTATATTGAACTTATATATATATAAAATACATTTTCATTTTCATTATTACTCTATAAAGGAAGAATACTGATCCTAAGCTACCATTTTATTAAGCATCTAAATTGTTACTATTTTAGGTTTAATCAGAATTTTAATACTTCAAAAATAGTACTCTTCATTTTAAAAATATAATGTATTTATTTAATATAAATGTATAATATCATTACTTATCAGTGGACTATTTGATAAATGTAAAACCATCATCATGTGCCATGTTAAATTACTTTAACCTATCACTTCATATTGTTATACTTGTAAAGTACATATAGTCAAAATTGTATTTCCTATATAGTAAAGGAATTTCATAATATTTCAAAAATAACATAGTGAGAAAAAATGGGGCACAAATTTTAATTTGCTGTGTGAAAAAACTATTTGAAATAATACATGTACACACATACACATGTGTTTTGTATTCTAATTTATTATGCAAAGTCTTTGAGATAATTTGAAGCAGAGGTGTGTTCACTGTGACAGTAAAATATAAGTAGGAGCAGCAAGTAAGAGAAAAGGAAAAGTTACTGCATCCAGAAGTTCATATTTGTCTTTGGTCTTAGTGGAAAAAAACTTAAATGAAGTCTTACAATTTATAGGGTTCATTTGATAATGAAGGAAAGCATAAAGCAGGGCTCTGCATAATACAATGCTATTTTTAAAAACTGCAAAGTAAAAATCCCACAGAGACTGTATAAAATAACATACAATAAGGTCATATATAACATCTTCAAAAACAGCTTCATGATAAATAGTGCATACTAAATTACTGCATATAAAAGCTGTTTAAAGACGGGTGGTGGTGGGGCACGCCTTTAACCCCTGAACTCAGGAGGCAGAAGCAGGCGGATCTCTGTGAGTTTAAGGCCAGCGTGGTCTACAAGAGCTAGTTCCAGAATAGATTCCAAAGCTACAGAGAAATCCAGTCTCGAAACCTCCCCCCCCCAAAAAAAAAACTGTCTAAAAAGAGTGGTGGGAAAGTACACCTTCTGAGAAATCAAATGAATATGGCAAGACTTAATTTAATCATGCAATATAAATACTGTAAACCTCCTAGGCAATCTTTAGTATTACAATCCTCATTTAGGTTTGGTTTGGGACAGGGTAACCGGCAATTCCAGTCAATGCCTGTGGTGTTGGCACATCGTGATGCTGATACTGGAACACACATGCTATGGAAACTCAAAGACAAAAGCAGTGTTGGCTTTGGATGACTACCAGTATTCTCAGAAGAATAGAAAATTACTTCCCTCTTCCCAGACCTTTAGTTTTTAAAAAAAGGGAAAAAAAAAAAGATATGTCATGGAGCACTTTTCACTATGCTTAAACAGGAAAATATGTATAATCCTTTTAACTCTGTAAATTGCAGCAAGAAAGAAATAGTTTTGTCCCCAAGGTTTCAGAAAGGGACATTCAATTATTCAATAGATGCATTGTTCACTCTATGATCCACTGTGATCAGAGTTTAGAAGCTTGGGGCTCGGAGGAAATGGAGAAATAGTCAGAGCAGCACTCCGTAGGATTATGCTCGGAGACAGAGACTGGTGAGATATCGGAGAAAAGCAGGTGAATTCAATGTCTCTGTAAGACTAAATTATTTTCATGATTCACCTATCCAACAGTGTGATATTCATGTGTGTATTTGTTCTCTGCGCAGAAGTGAAATGTAAACTTAGAAAACAGAGTTTGTTCTCCTGTGCCTTTTTGTTTCTGTAACATCAAAGACCCACTGAGGAAAAATTATTTCTTTTTGGTAAAGAGAATGGAGTCTTTTCTAGTGGAGCCCTGATATTACTGGTGGACAGGTTGATATATTGGCGAAGGGATGATCGTTCAGGAAGGTGGGTTCATTAAGGCATGCTAAATGGGATGGGTATAATAATTATCACTTTAATAAGGCAATATTGCTTTCCTTTCAAGAATTTCTACCCTCTGTGTAGTCACTGTGGAGCAGACATGAAGCTCTGTTGGGTTGTTTTCCCTTTCAGAATCATGACTCAATCTCAACTCAGAATGGCTCAATTTTTCTTTTTCTTCTTTTTCTCTTTCAAATTTTAGCCAGAACCTGCATATGCTTTTTTCTGGTTTTGACCCTCTATTTATACATTGTTGCTTACAAGCAACATGATTTTCTATCTTCTCCTCCTTCCCTTCTCCTCTACGCTTTATAACTTATAGGCAATATTTTAATAAAATTGTTTTAGAATTTCCTCTTTTTTTGAGACAATCTCACTCTGTAGTCCTGGCCTGGAACTCACTATCTATAATAACAGATCCATGTTATATCTCCATAAACTCGAGATCTGCCCGCAGCTGCCTCCTTTGTACTGCAGCTAAATTGTGCATCACCATGCTTGCCCCTGATGCTTTCTCTTTTTTTTTTTTTTTTGAGACAGGGTTTCTCTGCTTTGGAGCCTATCCTGTTCTGCAGACCAGCTTCTCGGCCGCCTCTCCTCCCTAGTGCTGGGTTAAAGGCGTCCACCGGGGATGCTTCCTTTTGAGACAATTCTTAAAATCTATTATAGTGTCTAAGAACCCCATGATAGAGCTCAATTTCCCAGTTAATATGCAGTGACTCTAAAGGAGCTCACCAAAATTTCTAGAACAAAATAAACTGAAAAGTAGTTTGTTTTTATGACTTGTTCAGTAAGCATTTATTTAATGGATAAAATAAGGCCCTATTTTTTGTGGTTACTAAGATAAAATTCAAAATTTAAACTCAGACAAATGCTGTACCACTGGAGTTACACACTAGTTTTTTATCTATTTCTGACCTTCTAAAGGTTGCTAGACATTGTTTGCAAAAAAAGAAACCTGAATTGACATTGCAGTCTTTTATGGATAGCAATACATATTTTGAGGCTACCAAAATGAGTAAGAATTTAAGACAGAATAGTAACTGCATTAAGGAAGAGAATTCCTTAATCTTACATATATTAGGATTAAAGTGGTTTCTAATTAGGTCTATTTAGTGGTATGATATTTATATTCACTTGAACTTATAAAGAGAGAATTCAGAGAATTACACACTCACCTGAGAGCCAATTTTTCACAATGAAAAATTCA
Organism: Microtus obscurus; assembly: GCA_963919715.1. Lineage (NCBI taxonomy): Eukaryota > Metazoa > Chordata > Mammalia > Rodentia > Cricetidae > Microtus > Microtus obscurus. The sequence goes on along the minus strand of CAWTZC010000100.1, from coordinate 257,663 downwards.
CTCATGGACATACTTTAACACATTAATGGAGTTGAAGTGAGGAGGACAAATGCTAAACGGTTTCCTGACTGATAGTACACCATTGCTATACAGTTTTTGTAAATGCTACCAAATCCCAGAGAACCTAGACAACAATGAGGACACTAAGAGAGAATTACATAGATCTAATCTACATGGGAGGTAGAAAAAGACAAGATCTCTTGAGTAAATTGGGAGCCTGGGGACCTTGGGGCAGAATCAAATGGGGAAGGGAAAAGGCAGGGAGAAGAGCAGAGAAAAAAGTAGAGCTCAATAAAAATAAATAAAAAAACTCATTCAAGAAATATTAATTTCATTTTTCTCATAATGCATCTTCTAGTTCTCAAATAATATATGATCTTTATTATCAAATACTGTGATATCATGAACCATGTGATTAGAATAAATATTATTAAAAGTGTATCTCAAGGAACTCTTGAGAATATGTGTTGGTCAGGGGTTACAGAATACAGAAATGAAGAACAAGAAAGTTTCGAGGATAGGAAAAAATATCTGACAGGAAAAAAATATCTATGTTCTTTTTTATATGAGGAAAGAAACCACTTTCCAGTTCTTTTTCTCAAACTTAACATTTAGAAGATTTACCTGAATTTTTATATCTGATTTTATTATTGATATTTCTTTTATTTACTACAAAATATAATTCAAAGAAATGGCCAGTAACTTTAAATAATCCAATTAAATTTAAATTATCTAAAAACAAATCACTATTTCTCAAATAATAAAATGAATTCAATTCATCCTGAACATGTTTCATTAATCTACATTACACGATCATTTTAACTAAGCACTGAAGGAGCTTTGTGTCTGCTACTCTAGTGATAAAGGGCATGGTCAATGTGATGAAGCATCTCATGTTCAGTGAGCTGTCTGGCTACTGTTCACGAATACTGCTTGTATTGTTCCTGGGCTGCTCTATTTTCAGCCAAACGAGCCTGTGCAATTCTCCATATGCATGGCATTTTTCAATAAAATTATTTCTAGACAAAACACGGAATTGTCACTTTAATGTCTTCTCTCCACATATTGATGATAGGAAAGTCTGAGAAATGAAGGCCTTAATGGGGAACAATGAACAATAAATATGAAATTTCCATCCTTCCACAGACATAAATCCCTGGCTTTCCCTAAACAAATCAGCTTCAGGTTGCTTCAAAGACCTGAGGACTGAGGAACAGTTTTTACATAATTTGATGCTGCATAACATCAGCTTTCCCCGGTGGCAAACATAATCTGTGCCGTACAATAAACTACCTAGATAATACATTCAGTTGTGTGCTTCAGCTGTTAAGATTAAAGATTTTACTGCAGATCATCCAATTCAATTTTACTTGGAAAAAATAACTTTTTTAATCAGAAAACGAATAATTTGTATTAGAAATGCCTTCACCACTACTATACAGACTTGTTCCTCTTCTATTTTAGTATTTCCATTTTCAAAAATGAAAAAAGTTGACTTTTGAGAGAGTATTTACAACAGTAAACTTTTAAATTCCCATTTCTGTGAGATTATTTTAAAATCTGGAAGGTTAATCAGAGTTTAAACACAAATTTGAAATTGTGCTAAGATCAAATTTCTAGTTTTGGAAACAGTTTCTTTGTTTTGATTCTCCCATGATTAGTTTTAGAAAACAAGTAAAGGGAAACATAAACTTGTAAGATTCTCTGTATTGAATTATGGTGGGAGAGTAAAACACAAAACATGGACAAATGCTCATAATCTCAGAATTAACTGAAGCAGAATATGATACTACTGATTGTTGTCATGACTGAACAAAATGTGGTGTGCTGTTTTGGTAACACAGTACTTGCAGCTAGTCTACTGAGTCTTTTAGTCTTTTAGCTCTTTCTCTTTCTTTCTCTGTCTGTCTCTTGTATTGTCTGGCTTTTCTCCATGCCCTCGAGCAGAAAAATAAAGTTAACTACCAAATTTGGAATCACACAAAAGACAACTTCAAGTCTGAGGGCACTCCCAGGGCGAGCAGAAATCATCTTTGTCATGCAATGTAAGCCAGGTGTTGAAGTACTGCACATCTTTCTTATCTCAGAAAGCTATCCTATCAGTGCATGGCGACACAGAAAAATCCAAACACAGCTGGACTAAACATGTATTGCTGCAATGCTATTTAAAGAATATATAAACTCTCCTTCCAAACTGGGGTCAGTAAAATGAGAAAGAATTCAATGTAAGAAAGAACAGGCTCATTCTGCAGGGGCTGAAAAAGAACGTATGATGTTGCACAAGAAAAACACATGATGATAATGCAAAGAACAAGGAAAAAGAAGAGGAGGAAGAGGAGAAAGGGAAAGCAGAGAAAGAAGGAAGAAGAAATATTCTTAGTTACTGCTACAGTGACATATATCTTTGGCGTTAAACTTCAATCAGGGGTTCCATGCAATCTACGAAAGTGCTTTACACCCTCAAATGGAAGATCATATCATCATTGTTGTTATAGAACCATAATAATTGTGCTTGTTGAGTTGAATATTAAAAAGCAGCCTGATGGTGTTTTTCTTTGTTTTGTTTTAAGGCAAATTAACTTATACAGCTTGAAATATAACTGGGATTAGACTACTCAAAGCTCCTTTGACATGGCTGAAGTATTACACACATAATACAATTTAGAATATCTAAATAATATTTGTCATGGGGTGGTTTTTCTTTTTAAGTCATTAGAAACTTTGACAATTTCATAGAACATAACTATCTTAGTCACTATGCCATTTCTGTGAAGAGACACCATGTACCAGGTAACTCTAATGGAAGAAACCTTTTATTTGAGGAGCTTAATTACAGTTTCAGAAGTTTATCATCTTGGTGAAGATCAGGGTAGCATGTATGCAGTACTGGAGCGGTAGATAAGAGCTCTATCATGATCCTTAGGCAGAAAGAAAGAGAATGGGAGCAAAAGAAAGACGAGAGAGAGAGAGAGAGAGAGAGACAGAGACAGAGAGACAGAGAGAGACAGAGACACAGAGAGAGACACACAGAGAGACACACACAGAGAGAAACAGAGACACATAGAGAGGAGGAGACTGGATCTGGGCTAGGATTTGAAACCTCCAAGTGTCTCCCAACCCCTTGAGTTATACACCTTCTCAGCAAGCTACGTACTAATCCTTCTGAAGTAGTACCATTCCCTTATGACCAGTTATCAGAAGTATGAGTCTATAAGGGCTATTCTTATTCAAATCATCAGAGTAAGCAAAAACATTATTTTATGATTATTTAGAATTTTAAAACTTCTTATTTTCATGATTGTGAAAGCTAAGCTTATCTTGAAAATAATTCTCTATAAATATGGTCATCTTCAATATGGAGGAACTACTCTAAATGTCCTACATAACAACGTTAATATATGATGGGTATGTCATTTAATAGTTTCGATAATTTGGAGAATATAGTCTATGATTTGGAATTGGCATATTTTGCAATCTATATTTTCACTATTGTTCTGAAAGGAAGCAGGATATTAATTCAGTTTCTTCTTTAAGTTAGCTAACTATACTTTTAATTTCCTTTGGCTGTAGAAAAATTGTATTTTGCTTTCAGTGAGTAGTGGCACTGGAAATGAACTCAGTATTTTCAGCAAGCAACTATGTTTTATCATTGAGTTACACTTCTAATAAAGACATAAAAATTAACTATTTAAGTAAATGCCTTATTCATTTTGAGTTATTAAGTGATTAATCAGTGAATCTTTACTTTCAAAAGCAATCCAAACCGATTTCTACACTTCTTACATATTTATATAAGTTTTTGCAAGAAAATTACTTTTTCCTAAAAATAGAACTGTATCTACGATAAAGCAATACACTAAAAATGGACTCAAATTCCAATTGCTTGACTGTGAATTGTATCTATTATAAAACAATAAACTATAAATGACCTCAAATTTCCTTTGTTCAACTCTGGTTCAAGATTTTAAAATTATTAATGCCAGGTGCAATCAAGTGGCCCAAAGCAAAAAGCTCTCATTACCTTGAAATCTATTTTAGTTGTATAAGTTTAGTCTGTTTTATTTTATTCACATACAGTTTCCAAGCTTTAAACCATCAGTTTCTGGAAAAAAGAAACGCTTATAAAGAGTATGGAAATGGAAATCTCATTCATAAACACATGTTCTACAGAAAACAGGCTATCCAGAAGTCCAGGAAACCATATGTCTTCTTTTTACTATCACATAAGAAGATTTTTAATGGTTCTTTTAAATATTAAAGCTTATTTAATTTAAAGCCAGATTTTTGGATTAGGTATAATGGTTTAGATCACACACAACTCCCTTAAGTACTTTTTATATAGAATACTAATGTGAATTCATATTTTTTGTAAATAAATATAAAATGCAAAGGGCCATCTGCATACAGATGCAAATAAACAGACCAAAGAGACAAAGGGTTGATGATATTTTCTCTCTTTGTATATGACCATGAATAGGAAGAAAGGTACTATTTTCATTATTTACTTTCCCCCATGGAATAAATAAAAACTCAGTGTGATTTGAATAAGCAGATTATCTTTTGACAAATTTCTCAAATCAACTTGAATTTAAAACAAATCCTAAATACACATTTAAAAGCACTTATCAATAGGTAGAAATTGAAAGTACTTGCCTGGTGTGGGATTCCTCTCTGTATGCTGTGATTACCACTGATTAATAAAGACACTGCTTTGTCCCTACAGCAGGGCAGAATAGAGGTAGGTGGGGAAAACTAAACTGAATGCTGGGAGGAAGAAGGCAAAGTCTAGAGATGCCATGTAGCCCTGCCAGAGACAGATGCTGGGGACAGAACTTTACCTGGTAAGCCACAGGTACGTGGCGATACACAGATTAATGGAGATGGGCTACTTCAGGATGTAATAGCTAGCCAATAAGAAACTAGAGCTAACAGCCCAAGCAGTGATTTAATTAAAACAGTTTCTGTGTGGTTATTTCTGTGCTGAGCAGCCAGGAGTGAACAAGCGGCCTCATACAACACTTGCCAATAGGCAGGAATTAAACACACTATATCAAACTCAGAACCTACTGGATCCTCCAATATCCCAGGCTTAACACTTACTCCTCTAATATTTCCATCAGTATAAGGTTCCATGGGCTTAAGCATAACTAAGAAATGTGAATTGAAATGATATGTCATTTTAGAATAGGTTTAACAGGCAAGGTATCTTCTGCATTCTGTTTGTTTCTTCTGTTATCTTCTGAACAAAAAGATCAGAATTTCTGTTATCTGAACAAAAAGATGCCAGGTTCACCCAGGGAAAGTATATTAGCATGCACATTACAGTAAAAAGTTTCACAGTGAATAAATATCTGGGAAAGAGCAGAAGGGAATTGGAGATTTGAGGTTGTATATGGGCTTGACTCAGTTGATTATCACTTACTGTCCATCTGATAGAACTTTTCATGCCATTTCAAATACTGATTAGTTAATAATCATTTTATGCGTAGGTTTCCACTTTCTGTCTTCTAATTTTCTTGCTCCTCCCAACTTCATCAGCACAATAGAAATGCTATTTTTTAATAAAATCCAACAATATATTTTAACATGTGGTGTGCAGCAGCAGTTACTTGAATTCCCCACTCCTTCCTTTAAGTCATTTCTTACCTCAACAAGCAACCTATCGATATATTTTTTGTTTATTCTTTCCAAATTTCTTCTCATCTCTCTTGATTCTCTCTGTTTTTCTGTAAATTAATTTATATTGATACCCTTCAATGATATCTTCCATATGATTTTTTTTATAATGGTAGTGTAGCCACTCTGAGACATTAACCCAGATATCATTCCTCACACATAGCAAAACTGACAAGATTTTGCTTAATCCTATTAGTGGATCAGTAGCCAATTTAGCTTTTTTATTATTTCTTTGTTAGATATTAGTGTAAATTAATACAAAATAATACAAATAAATACAATTAATACAAAAAAGGCTATGGCCATCTTTTATCAGTTCGCTATATTCTCAAACTGATTATTTCTTAATTTTTGATTACCATGTGTTAGTTGTATACATTAATGGATTCCATGATGGTTCAGCACACAAAGTTCTCTTATGCCCTTGCCAGACTCTTATTGTTTGTCTTATCAGTGTTCTGTTGCTGTGAAGAGACACCCAGACAAAGGAACGTTTATGAAAGAAATAATTTCATTGTTTAGCGTTTTGGAGGTTTAGTTCATTATCATCATAGTGGAATGCGTGGTGGCACATACTCAGTAACTGTGATGTAGAAGTAGCTGAGAGCTACATCCTGATCTGCTGCTAGAGAGGTTTGATGAGGACTCTTAACACGGCATGGTCTTTTGAAAACGCAAAACACACCCCTAATGGCATATTTCCTCCAACAATGTCATATTTACTAGTCCTGTCAAATAGTGTCTACCCGGTGACTTAGCATTCGATATGTGAGCCTCAGGGGGCCATTCCAATTTAAGCCACCACATTGTTTGTCTCTGTTTCTTATTTATGAGTTTGTGCAACCACTGTCCTTATTACTAAACCTGCTCACATCTTGCATTGCACCGTTTTCCTTGCACATTTTCCATATGTAAAACATGGACTCAGAGGTTTCATTGCTTTCACTTCCATAAACTATATTTAAATACAGATTTTTTTATGATTTTATAACTATATTATTTGTAAATTCCATTCCAGAGTGTTTATTATTCCTCTTTCAATCTCCCTCACTTATTTATCACTTTGTATGAGACAGTAATTTTTATATATTTAGCCTATTGTAGTTTAGGTTGTGAGGAATCTACCACAGAAGACTTCTCAAAAACAGGTTGCAATAAAGCCAAAAAAAAAAAAAAAACTTTGTTAGCCAACCAACCACAGTGCAGTGCTGAACCTTTCTTAGGTTGAGTTTGCAAGGAAGAAAATCCACAACTTTGGTTGACACACCTCAGCCAGCAACAAGTTAGTGAGAAGTATAGAACGAGAGAAGCCAAAGAGCAAGGGTGGTATATTAAGAGACATTCCCAGAACTCTGGACTTTGATGGATTAGATCTTTGTTCTTATTTTAGCAGGTGGTGGCTGCCTACATGCTGAATTCCATGACCTGAATGATACTTCCATCATGGCTTCACTTCCAAGTTCTGGGGAGTTTTACATGTGGTTATAGTCCCAAGAATGTGAACAGATAGGCATGAAACCTAGAAAGTCTAAAACATTCAAATACAGAGACTATTTAGTACAATTAATAGGACAGGATCAAGGCAGGAAAGAAGAAAACAACACTCCAACACCTCATTAAGGATGATTTTCTCCAAGCTGATTACTTCCTGCTGTCATTTCTCCATAGGTGTCTTGAAAATTTTAGGATGATTAATCTCATTTTGAACAGGTGAGCTTAAGCTTCTAGTCAGGTGCAATGCCTAATGAACAAGAGGTTTTATCCTTGACTATTAATATTTGGATCTTTCAGACCTGAAATGTTCCCTAGTGGTAAGCAGGTTTCTGCAGAAATCCACTTAATTTCAACAGAAGCCTTCAGTATTTTTTTCTCAAAATACAAATTATTTCCACATTCATTTCTCATGTTCACAATTCTTCCAACCAGTGCAAAATGATGTGGTCAAATTATCTCTTTAGTATTTTATATACATATTATCTTAAGTGAAATAAAATGAAATGATTAGTGCAATGTATTTGTTAAAACATAATAATGTGAATTTTGAATTGAAACAAAATTGAATGTTAAAGCTAACATATTTTTAAAATTATATAAATATTTGTATATACATATTATTATGCATAAAGAAAGTGAATTATATAAAATTGTAGATACTACTCTACCATTTACATATAGTTATGATCTTTACAGGTTAATTCATCTAAATTATAAAGTAATTAAACATTGTTATTTAATATAGTTGTCTAATCTAAAACATCAACTAGATGAAGTATTCATGAAAGGTATGTCAAATAGTCAACACAACAATCATATAGCCTATGGATGAATAATAATGGAGGGATAAGGATTTCTGTTAAAGAACATGAATTGGTTACAATAAAAAATAGGCTTATGAGTAAAACAAAAAACATTAATTACTACAAAAGTCAGCAGGATTTTAGGCACTAAGTCTCTGGGGGTGTTTTGTATTGAGCTAAATCTTCTTGTTATCTGTCTACCATGGAGCATCTCTTGGTGTATTAAGAAAAGAATTTCCAGCAGGTCAGTGGGCGCATGAGGAGCAATATAGCATGCGCAGAAAGACTGTCACTGAAGGAAGGGACAAAGGAGAATAAGTACAGTATTCTATGTTGTTTACCAGCTTGAGAAATATGGTGCTCTGTAATCATCTAGAGATATCTTTCTTGATAGATTTTACCAAGAGCTAATGAGAAAAATGTTAGATTACACCAATATGGGAAGAAAATACATAACTGAGGAGAGTACTACAAAAAGCTTCAACATTGTAAAAATCACTGAGGCCAAGGGAAATCTGAGAAACTAAGTTGCAACCAATAGTAGCTTCAGGCAAATGTGTGTACTGAATTTAGTGTAGAAAACAGAGCAAAAATACATTAAAAAGTAAATATGAATGTAGTAGGGACTTAAGAGATTAAAAGTGAGTATTTTCAATGTGAATTCAAACAATAACAAAAGTTTATGTTCATAATAATAAAGAGATCCATGGACGATCAGCATCGTGGCATGTCTGTCTCCCCTGACAATGTGATCCAAGCCTGGTTGGCTTGATATGTTTCATTCCAATATCAGTGATGACAGGAAAGTGTCTGAATTGCAAAGTCTAATGGCAAAGAAAGTGTGCTGTGTCTTTGGCTTTGCTATTTATTTATATATTTGGTAGGGATTAAGACAGGAATTATTAGGAAGGCCTTAGTAATACAAATAGCAAGATTTTACATCAATAAAATAAACATAAGTCTCCCCAAATACACTGTATATGATAAACGGAAGTCCTGCTTTTATGTTGACAGAAAGAAAGACTCACACAGTGAGATGTGTCTTCACTTGGCCAGTCACAGTTTTGTATTCACTGTGGGAAAATGACAAATAGAGCAAAGATTGACTACTGGAAAAGACTACAAATTAGATACTTACATGGAGTTTGCCTCAGCAGGAAATAAAATGAACTTCACTAAGCAGTAAATGGATGAGAAGAAGGAGGCAGCAAACTATAATTAATACTAAATATAAGTTGAAGTGAAGAAATAAATGACATAGGGCACAAGTTACTTTTTTGTTGCTTTGATAAGATACTATATCCAAGACAATTTATAGAAGGGCAGGTCTATTTTGCTTAGAGTTCCATAGGGCTGAGCATCCATCGTTGCTGGAAGCATGACAAACACCATGTATGGTGAATGGAACTACATGATGAGAGCTCATGTCTTGAGCTGCCAATATTTGGAATACTTTAATTTACAATATTATGTTATATTAATATTACCATATAATTTAAAGAATACTTTATGCTTTTTTCTAAAATGTATTATGTTTGCATAATGTTACATAAGAATTGTTTACACAATTGTGATGGTTTCTCAAGTTTCAGAATCTAAGAAAATAACACTATTATCAGGACTTTTAATAATCATATTTGAAGTAAGAGAATGGATATTTAAAAAGTTAAACTGCTTTCAGTATTAAAGTATTAATTGACTTAAACAGAAACATTTACACAAAAACCTTTGTATATAAAATCTGTTGTGTATTTGATATTTTCAAAATTTATTCTTTTTTAAGAAAACATTTGAAAAAATATATGAATCACTAACTGGCAAAAATTAAATGTACAAAGTCATGTGGTAGAACTTTGTATTCATATATTCTGTGCAATCACTACATGTTTATAATGTACGTAATGCCCCAAAAGTCAGCAAAACAAAGTAAACAGGACTAATAACATGTACATTTTTAATTCAATGTTTTCCCTATATACTTTAGCTATTGAATTAATTGTTGTTATTAGCTTAAACAATTATTTCATAAGATAACTGATGGAGAGTTTGCGAAGAAACCATGCATCAGGTATTATTCATTGCCCTAGTTTTAGTTCAGCTAGAATTTAATGCATTAAAGGATATTGTCTTTTATGAGAGTGTGGACCCGAGGCTCAAGAAGGGAAATAAGAGCCTCAAAAGTATTTTGGAAGCTTGTGGTTTAGCACTAAGAGAATTGTAGCTATTATTTATAGCAACATATAAAAGAAAATATTAAAATAAAGAAAATATGGCTTTCTATACTATCATAGACTCTACTGTGAGAAAATATTTTTCAACAGAACAAGAATGCACAGGGTGTTGATTATAGATTACAGAAAGCATGTATGAGATGAATAGAGAAAAAAAAGCTTTCTACACACAAGAAAACTAGAAGAAGCTACATGACTTGTATGGAATTGAGAATGCTGTAATCTAATTCAAAAGCAATTTCTAAGTTAGATTCTCATTAATTTCTATTAAAATACTTGAAATTCTTTTAAAAATCTCAAAATTATGTAAGCTAGTCAAATGTGCTTAAAAATGTTAAAAGCACAGTAAATCTGTAAAACATAGCTGAGATGTTTTTCTTATTGTAATTATACTACAAAATTCTACTTAGAACACAGTATAACCCTATTTTTCCAGATAATTCATACTCACAAATTTATTGCATATATATATATATATATATATATATATATATATATGTTTATGTCACTTTTAAAAATAGAACATTTTAAAATACCATAAACCAAACCAAATTATAAGGTTGGTCTCTCTATGACATATGGTTAGGAAACCAATTTTTACAGTATAATACTTTCCTGAACTAAGAATATCCATATTTTTAGATACCTTGCTTCATACTCTGGTATTTTTTTTCCTCAAGTACAGCATGATAGAATTTTTTATTCACTAGCCATCTAGACCCTGCTGTTAATATGACACTTACAAAAAGAAGCTTTATATTTATATAATTGACACACAGGGCTCATATTCACAATAACTCACCAGTTACTTTGTCCCATGTGATTGCAGTATATTCTAGGAAAAGGGTATATATACTTTTAAGCCAAGAAATCCACAGGAACCTTTTAGATGTTCAGTTGCTTTGACAAATATTTATGTGGGAATATTTTATAGCAACCCTGAAAATACTTTTTCACTTATGAAAAAGTTATTATTCATTGCCTGAAGATAAATTAAGGTCTATAAAAATAATAAGGAAACAAATTACTTAAACAAATTATGAAAATAGCTGTAAGTGGAGGTTTAGTAAATCCATTTAATATAAAAGAGAAAATGATCAGTTTTAAAAACAAAGTTTGTAAAAATCTCTCCCAGGGTGGCACTTAAATTTAATGTTGCAGAATTACATGAATTTGATATTTCAAAAGTTGTTTAAAAGGATACTAAAGAGAATGAATTGATTCATTATTTATCTACTTTTAAATTGTATGATTATGAGAATTTTATTTTTTTTTACTAAGATAGCAAGAAATGTGATAAGTTATGGCAGAAATTTAAAGTTAGAAATGATTTTATGATAAAGAGCTTAATCTACTCCACTTATTCAATGATTTCTAACTAATAATATTCAAAATCATAAAATATTACCTATAGCTCACTTTATAAACTGAAAAACCTCAGAAAGCCTTACTGCTGAAAATAGCACACAAATGATTGTCAAAACATGGCAAACTCAGCTGTCCTTGTCCTGGAGGTTTGATCCTTACCTGTTACCTTTCGTAGTTCTAGAAGGTAACAGTACTGAAAATAAAGTAGTCATCAAGCACTGATGACGTTTTGAAATTTTTGAATTTTTTAAAATTATTATCCACGTCAGGTCATTTTGGGAAGTAGCAAGCTTCAAGGACACTATATCATGAAGAAATAATAGGAACGGGTACTAAATAATGAGACCGTATGAGATAAGTACAATTCTTCAAGAAGAATGATAAAGATTCAGTAACCCTTTCCCCTTGCCTGAAAAGAGCCAGATCTCTACAGTGGGACACTTTACATGGGGAATCTTCTCCTTGTTTTGTAATAAGGATTGTTTACTTAAGATCCTTGAAAGCAGTTAGAGGAATTTCTGAACTGGCTCCATACTTGATAGATAATTTCAAGTTTTAAGCCAAAGTTTCCCTAGTCTATTCAAGTATATTTTCTTTTGGAGACTCATCTATACATATATGAATTTGATGAGAAAAATTATATGAATCTCACTGTAGAAGTGTGTGTGATGTGTGTGTGTTAATAAAATTGAGCCTTTACTGAGAAATATTATAGAAGTGAAAGAACTTCAGAAACCAAAGAAAGACCATGAATGATTTCTTTTCTTGGACAGCACAAAGGAAATCAATTAACTGAGTATGAGCAATGAGAAAAAATTACCACGCTTCCAAGAATGCCTTTGGGAAGAGGGACAAGTTTATAAGGGGAAAATGTGGTATTATGACTTGCAACTTAAAAAGAAATAAGTTCCTATTTGGGCCAGATACATCTTGACAAAAATTCCTTCTGACCTTCTGACTTAGGATTATAGATTTTTACATAACCAAGAAGTTTTAGAATATAGTGCTGATTTTAATTAAAATTATCTGAGCCAAGAAAAAAATTGAATCTTCTTTTTTAAAGGAATTGTCATGTGAGAAAAAAAGGACATTGAAGCTTAGTTTTCCTCTATTTTCTTTTCTTTCCTTAGTGATTTTGGGTGGGTGGTCCAAATATGTTAACATTTGGAAGTAAAAAAAAAAGATACTAAAAATAATTCTGAGAATAAAACTAATATAGTCTTTGTGGATTTGAGATACTCCTTGAAAAGTTTCTGTGATTTAAATCACAATATATATTAGACAGCTGGGACTAGCTAAGATATTGTGGAGGCTATCCAATTAGAATATAAATTTGGAACTAGAGGTAGGATGGAGTATAGTGAGTATTGCTAAAGTTGCTGAGGTTGGAAGGATTGAGATGGTGGGAACAGGGCTTAGAGCCAGTAAGAAAGCAAGACACAAGCCAGAGTCAGAAGAAGAATGGGACTTGAGCCAAGACTATTATCAAGGCAATAAAATGAAAGTTTGGAGATACAGAAAAGAGATGAAACTCAATACAGAGGATGTGCAGATGACCAAATTGTAATTATTCAGTGCCAATGACCTTCACTCTTTCAATAAATTGCACTTTAAGACAAACAGTATGAATATTTAAAAAGAATAGACCCAGAACTGACTATTTTTTTTTATTATAGAAGAGTATTGTAGACAACTGCAGAGAAAAAAGGCATGTAGTTCATTCTTTTCTCACAGCTTCATTTGGCTCTGTGTCTAGTTTTCATTGTTTTATATCTTTTTGGTAGCAATCAATATTCTTTTTTACCTAAAATAATTTTAATTTGGTTTAGGTAACTTCAATTGTCAAAATTGGGAAAGCAGAAAAATATACTCAATGATAGTCTAATGGAAAATCAGTACTGGGAGAGATAGTTTAGTAATTACTCTATATTGCTTTTATTCTAAGATTCAACTTTGATACCAATTGAAAAATTAAGTATTCAAGTAAGCAAAAATCAAGAATTAAAGTTAAGTTGTATCCAATATTTGAGTTTCTACGTAATAAAATGCAGCATGAGATATTGTATACTCAGATCAATATTAAGTTTCAAGACTATTTTTTTTGTAAGAAATAGTTGCTTTAACCTGTTACAAAAGGTCATCTTTCAATTAATGGCGAACTGCTCATTGGATCAAACTATGACCAAATCAAAATGCTCTTCATACCATGCCCAAGTATAGCATCATTCAGCTGCAGCAAATCAGGTTCCCCTCTTGATTTCTTAAAAAAATTGTACATGCTGCTGAGTAGATGTTTCTGAACTAATTTTGGTTTGGAAAATTTCCATGTCTATTAATTACATTTCTCTCAAATAAACCCTGCAATATATAATTTGTTTAAATTATTATTTTTTCATTTCCTTTTTTGAACCCTGACAAAAGATCAACAGGCAGTCCAGATACCAACTTATAAATAGCTATGCAAATACCTAAATGTACTCGTTTAGAAAAGTTTGTTTGGAAATTTTACTGATTAAAATATGCTCATAAGCTTTTCAGTCTTTTTTTTTTCTGGACATGAATTATCAGTTTCCTAGAAAATGTTCAAAGACAACTTTTACGCATATGCAGGTGAGAAAGATTGTAGAATGAGAGGAGCAGTGACTTTCCTGTGAGAATGTGTCTTTAGTAATATCAAAATCCCTACCTGTAACATCTTACATGATCGCCATGTGGGAAATGAACAATGCGTGGAAGGGATTGACGTGAGGGAAAGGAAAGGAAAAATGGAAATATATTATAATCTAAAATAAATAAAACATGTAGGGGGTGATGTCTAATTACATCATTTTGAAGAATCAAAGCAACAAAAGTAGAGAGGTAGGTCAGCAGGGAAGAATATTAGGAGGCAGAGAGAGAGAACTGGTTTGTTAGCTAAGAAAAGAGTTTAAAACTTATATTGAGTCAGGAAAAATGAGCAGTTTGTTAAGGTAGAAATGCAAGTTGGGCCAGACAGAAGAAAGTAACACACAGACTTGAAATCCATCAATATGATTTTTATTTGGTTCACATATTTATTTATTTAAAGTACATGTAGCTATCTGCTCCCCAGATCCAGTCCTTCTCTCTTACCACCAGATCTGCAAAAGAACACTTTTGGAAGCCTTCTCTTCCCATTGTCCCCATTATGGTATGCTACATACCTCTGCTTCTAACCTCCCTCCCTCCACTTATTGCTGTGTTCCAGACCCCACCTCCAGCAGACACTTCCTGCTAACCCAAAAAGTATTCCTCCTAGGGCAAAAAGTAGGCTGTAGATCTGCAGATTCCGTTTCCTCCTCCAGGTCCAATACGACAAGACTCATCACCAGCTAAATGAGAAATGAAGCATGCTGTGGTGTCCCTTTCCCCTCTGGAAAACCCAAACCCATCACAAATATCTTCTCCCACAATCTTCCTTGGCCTAATTTATCCCATCATCTCAGCTTTCGACTTCAGTAGGCATTTACTGGGAACAGGTGAGCTGAGCAGGATGACGAGGCAAACCACCTGATGACCTTCAACACTCCCTGATCCATCTCCGAACCTAATCCCTAATGTCTCATTCCTTGTGTTGCTTTAGAACATGAGCTGAAAACTTCTTTCCAGATCCCACAGATGAACCTTTCCTTACCTCCATCTTCTCACTCTTCTCTTTATCACAGCCCGCAACTCCAGCAGGTACCCCGCCCGAGTAATGCCAAGTACTCTGTTTGCAGATCTTCTCTTCTCTCTGTTCCCTCTGATCCAGTTGCCTAGTCTCTTCCCCAGCTCTACAGAAGAACACTCGTAGCAGCCTTCCCTGGACCCTAATCTCATATCCTGTGGATTCCATTGATTTTCCCACTCTAACTTCCCAAATCCCACTCATTGCTTTATCCCAGCACTTAAATCCAGGAGGCAACACCTGCCAGCCCAAAGACCTCACCTCCCAGAATACTAGGCACACTGTCAGTAGTTAAAACTTTTTTCTCTGTTCACCCAGATCCAACTCCAACTCCCGTGCAATGCTCTGCATCAGAATACCTGTGACAACCTTAGTATATGTAATGATGTGTCCTACCAGGTCAACAAAGTAGGCTGAAGGCAGACTCGTGCCTCTCACTTTGCTCTGCCAGTTCCAATATGCCCAGTCTCATCCCCAGTTCTGTATCAAAAAACCTTGCTCCAGTCCCCATTTGCTCTCTGACCTCACTCCCATGGGATGATGAAGAACTTCTCCTCAATCCTCCAATACTAGCAGACACTACCTCCAGACACACTGTCTGAGGCAGCCCAGGAAAACGGGTATCACACAACCATCAATATCTCCAAAATCCAGAGATAAAATAGAAACTAAAGAACAAAGCATTCACTGAAAAAAAAGGAAATTCCAAAAATCAACATCTAGACCTATAATCATCCCCAACTCAGATGCTTAGCCACCAGAGTGAAAACACAATCAATAAAGAACAGGGCAATATGTCTCCATTAGAATCCAGCTATCCTACCATAGCAGGTCCTGAATACTCCAACACAGCTGAACAATAAGAAAAAAGACTTTAAAACCAATTATATGAAGATGATAGAGGTTCATAAAGAGGAAATGAATGAATCCCTTAAAGAAATCCAGGAATATATAAACAAGCAATTGGAGGGAATGAATAAGTCCCTTAAAGAATCTAAACAAACAGTAAAAGACACACACATACATGCACACACACGCACACACACACAAACACACACACACACATGCACAGAGTGGAAAGAAATAAACTGTTTAAGACGAGAAGATAGAAAACACAAACTGAGTTAATTTTGGAAATAAAAAAATTAGAAATCCAAATGTAACCTACAGAGGCAAATTTCACCATTAAAATACAAAAGATAGAAAAGAGATTCTCAGATATTGAAGCTGCAATAGAAGAAATGGATACACTGGTAAAAGAAAATGCCGAATCTACAAAATTCTAGTAAATTGAGGAGACAATGGAAAGAAGAAACTTGCGAATAACAGGAATAGAGTAAGAGGAATCATTTGAGCTAAAGAAATATCAAAAAATTTTCAACCAAATCATAAAAACTTTCTTTCTTTTTATTGTATTATTTTTTTATTTTTTTAAAAAGAAAACAAACGATCTCTTTTTCATTTTACTTTCCAATCCAAGTTCCTACTTCCTCCCTTGCTTCCATTCCCTCCTCCTACTCTCTCATCTCACCCCTCATTCACTCCTCAGAGAAGGTAAGGCACATTGCCTTGGGGAAGATCCAATGACGTCCCTGTTATATCTAGGGTGAGCAAGACATCCATCCAAAGAGAATAGGTTCCAAAATCGCCAGTAAAAACTGTAAGGATAAATCCTGGAACCACTGTGAGTGGCTGCACATTCTGCCCCAGTCACACAACTGTCACTTACATTCAGAGAGACTAGTTTTTTTGACTGCTGAGTAGTACTCTAATGTGTAGATGTGCCACACTTTCTTTATCCATTCTTCCATTGAGGAGCATCTAGGTTGTTTCCAGGTTCTGGATATTACAAATAATGCTGCCTTGAACATAGTTGAACAAATATCCGTGTAGTATGATTGAGAATCTTTCGGGTATATGCCCAAGAGTGGTTTTGTTGGGTACTGAGGTAGGATGAATCCCAATTTTCTGAGAAACTACCATACTGATTTCCAGAGTTATTGTACAAGTTTGCATTCCTACCAGCAATGAAAGAGTGTTCCCTTTACTCCATATTCGCTACAGCATAAGCTATCATTGGTATTTTTGATCTTCTTCTGTGTGATTATTTTGGGAGTCTGTGTGACTAGGAAATGAATGAGCGACTCCTGATGACAGATTGGTGTGACAATGTATACCAACTAAATCCACCTAAAACCTATAACACACACAACAAAGTTTAGCCACAGTCTTTGTTTTCCAGATGGGCTCTGCTTGGGCATGCAGGGGTGCCATAGCTCCTTTAAGACAGGTCTTCCTGACTCAGTATTTCTAAGAAAGGCTGCATGGCTTCTTTAGGATCTGGCTTCCTGTTTTGACAGCAGAAAAGGCTCTGACTCTTTCAGGAGGTCCAATTACAGAGCATTTAAATGGGATTTGTGATGAACATGCCACCACCATGCTGGACTGGGCAGAGCCTAAGCAAATCAGCCTTGGTCCTAGCCACACTGCTTTGTATAAGAAGTAGTCATAGTTAGAAAAGGATTACAGACACACAATAAAGACAAATTTAGATGAGAAAGACCTCTAAATGGATCATGTGTTTAAAAAAATGTATGTATTTGGTTTGCCAGTATTTTATTGAGAATTTTTGCGTTGATGTTCATGAGTGAAATTGGCCTGTAATTCTCTTTCTTGGTTGAGTCTTTGTGTGGTTTTGGTATCAGGGTAACTGTAGCTTCATAAAGTAATTTGGTAATCACTCTTCTGTTTCTATATTGTGAAATACTTTAAGGAGTATAGGTATTAGGTCTTCTTGGAAGTTCTGGTAGAATTCTGTATTGAAACCATCTGGTCCTAGGCTTTTTTGGCAGGGAGGTCTTTGATAACAGCTTCTAATTGTTTGTGAATAACAGGTCTATTTAGATTGTTCACCTGGTCCTGGTTTAACTTTGGTATATGGTACTTATCTAAAAAAAATGTCCATTTCTTTTACATTTTCCAACTTTGTGGCATACAGGCTTTTGTAGTAAGATCTAATGATTCTCTGAATTTCCTCTATGTCTGTGGTTATGTCCCCCTTTTCATTTCTGATCTTATTAATTTGCATATTCTCTCTCTGCCGTTTGATTAGTTTGGATAGGGGTTTATCAAGTTTGTTGATTTTCTCCAGGAACCAGCTTTTTGTTTCATTGATTCTTTGGATTGTTTTCTGTGTTTCTATTTTGTTGATTTCTGCCCTCAGTTTGACTATTTCCAGTCTTCTACTCCTCCTAGGTGAGTCTGCTTCTTTTTTTCTAGAGATTTCAGGTGGGCTGTTAAGTCTCCAATGTGTGCTTTCTCCGTTTTCTTTTTTTTTTATTGGAAAAAAAAAATTTCTGCCTCCTCCCCGCCTCCCATTTCCCTCCCACTCCTCCCTCTCCTCCTTCCCTCCCCCCACTCCTCCCCCTCCCTCTCCAGCCTGCAGAGCAGTCAGGTTTCCCCTGCCCTGTGCAAAGTCCAAAGTCCTCCCCCCTCAATCCTGGTCTAGGAAGGTGAACATCCAAACTGGGTAGGCTCCCACAAAGCCAGAACATGAAGTAGGATCAAAACCCGGTGCCATGGTCCTTGGCTTCTCAGCAGCCCTCATTGTCCGCCAAATTCAGAGAGTCCGGTTTTATCCCATGCTTTTTCAGTCACAGTCCAGCTGGCCTTGGAGAGCTCCCAAAGAATCAGCCCCACTGTCTCCATGGGTGGGCGCACCCCTTGTGGTCCTGACTTCTTTGCTCATATTCTCCCTCCTTCTGCTCCTCATTGGGACATTGGGAGCTCAGTCCAGTGCTCCAGTGTGGGTCTCTGACTCTATCTCCATCCATCACCAGATGAAGTTTCTATGGTGATATGCAAGATATTCATCAGTATGGCTATAGGATAGGGTCATTTCAGGTTCCCTATCCTCAGCTGCCCCAGGAACTAACTGGGGACATGGCTCTGGGCACCTGGGAGCCCCTCTATGTCCAAGTCTCTTGCCAACCCTAAGATGGCTCCCTTAATTAAGATGTGTGCTTCTCTGTTCCCCGAACCAACCTTCCTTTATCCCAATCATCCCGTTTCCCCAAGATCCCCCCCACTCTCCCCTTCTCACATTTCTCTCCCCTTCTCCCCCTTACCCCCCCTCCCACCACACCCCCAAGATCCCAGTTTTTTGTTCGGCAATCTAGTCTACTTCCCATAACCAGGAGTATAGCTATATGTTTTTCTTTGGGTTCACCTTTTTATTTAGTTTCTTTAGGATATCATATTATAGACTCACTGACCTTTATTTATCTCTAGAAACCAATTATGAGTGAGTACATCCCATGCTCATCCTTTTGGGTCTGGGTTACCTCACTCAGGATAGTGTTTTCTATTTCCATCCATTTGCATGCAAAATTCGCGAAGTCATTGTTTTTTACCGCTGAGTAGTATTCTAATGTGTATATATTCCACACTTTCTTCATCCATTCTTCCATTGAAGGGCATCTAGGTTGTTTCCAGGTTCTGGCTATTACAAATAATGCTGCTATGAACATAGTTGACAATACATTACTAGGTTTCCTCAGAAATTCTTAAAGCCATGAAAATGAAAGCAATATTTTTCAAAATGATAACAGACCCATCACTTTCAGTTTACTTAGGCCCGCCCCTCACACTGTTCCTCTTTATCCTTTCGTGGCTGATTCTGCAACTCTGTACTCCTTGGTTCCCTTGTGAAGTATCTTTCCATTAAATTCCACTGCTAAGAAGATTTGGCGGGAGATTGCAGGACAGGGTGAACAGAAGCCAAGGTAAAGTCTCCTTCCCTATGTAATACGACATCCCTGGCAATGGCTGAGTCTCCTTTCTGAGAAATTTCACCAGCTCAAGAATGAACCTGGCCGCTCAGGTCCTAGGTTCTGGTAATATCCACTTCTTTCATGTAAACCAGCATCCTCTGGGGACAGTTCTTTAGAATGATTATAATTTCTATGTCTCGTTGTTACAGAATCTTTTTATTTGCTTAGTAACAACAATGACTGAAGAGTTAAATTGTCTCTTTAAATGATCTTTCCTGGACTATGTTCTAGTTTCATTCTAGTTGCTGTGATAAAAAAGCCTTGACAGTAATTAACTTAGGACAGAAAGACTTTATTTCAGCTCAAAATGCCAGGTTATAGTCTGTGGTTGCAAGTTAGATGTCAGAAACTTGAGTCAGCAAGTCATAACAGTCACTATCAAAAGTTGAAAGGATTAATGTGGGAATGCTCAGCCATTTTCTTGCTTATATTCACCTACATTTCTCCAATGAAGATAGTTCTGTGATTGAAATTCTTTACCAGGTGATTCTAGGTTGTATTAAGTTTCAAGGTGGCATTTAATGATAATCACCAAATGTTGAAATTGGGGCGTCCGGGTTGCATCCCCAACACCCCAGCCGCCTGGCTAGCTTATGCCCAAAATAACAACACACAAACTGTATTCATTTAAACACTGCTTGGCCCACTAGCTCTAGCCTCTTACGGGCTAACTCTCGCACCTGGACTAACCCATTTCTAATAATGTGAGTAAGCACCCCAAGGTGCGCTTACCAGGAAGATTCTAGCCTACGTCCATCCTGGGTTGGAGCTTCATCTCAAGTGCCTCAGAGAGAAGAGCTATCCCGTCTGCCCGCTAGACAGGAGCATGGCATCTCTGAGCGGAGCTGCATGATTTCTGACCTCACTTCCTCTTCCTGCCTGCATACTATTCTGTTTACTCCACCCACCTACGTTCTAACCTATTAGGGCCGTCCAAGCAGTTTCTTTATTTTAACCAATGAAATCAGCAGATTGATATATGACACTCCCACATCACTTCCCCTTTTTCTGTTTATACAAAAAGGAAAGGCTTTGATTTTAACATAGCAAAATTACATTACAATAATCTTTATCATAACTAAGGAAAAGTATAACTATAACTAACTATTCTTAACTCCATCAAAGACTCCAGAAAGATACAATATCACCTAAGCAAACAAGAAATAAGCGACATTTTTCCCTAACTTGGACCTGAGTATTATGCTTTCTTCTTCTATGTGATAGTTTAAATGTAATTGGTCCCCATAATCTCATAGGGAGTGGCACTATTAGGAGGTATAGCTTGTTGGCACAGGTATGACCTTGTAGGAGTAAATGTCTTACTGTGGAGGTAGGCTTTCAGGTTTTCCATCCTCAGGATACAGCCCCGTGTCTCAGTTGTCTTCCTGTTCCTGCTAAATGTAGGACTCTGAGGCATTCCTCCAGTACCAAATTTGCCTGCATGCTGCTACACTCCCTGTCATGATAACAATTCACTGAACATTTGAAACTGTGGTAAACCACCCTAGTAAATTAATTTACTTTAAAAGAGCTGCTGTGGTCATGGTGTCTCTTCAGAGCAGTAGAAACCTTAACTAAGATATGCTATATTTTGTTTGGACTTGCTGAAATGGAGCTTTTGGGCACTTAGAGTACTAAAAAATGGAACATTCTAGCCAGGCGGTGGGACATAATCTGTTAATCTAAACTCTCTCCCTCTTTCTCTCTCTTTCTCTCGCTCTTTTTCCCACTCCTCACCCCCCCCAACACACACAAGCACACAAAAATAAACTATCTATTTAGTCTCATAGACATTACACTATAATGCATATCTTCAACACCTCTAAAAAATGTCAGGCAGCTTACATGTAGTATCATGATATTAAATAATGTTCTTTGAATGAAATCTTACAAAAAATTGTAAAAGATAAATTTATTTTAGACTTTGAAAATAATTATTTATTAAAATGATTTTTTACATATAATATTACCCAAGATTAGTTCTTATGAAAAATTCTATAGATACACTGTCTTGTGATTATGTGAATTAATACAAAATTAGCTTTTTGGGGGAAACTAGAGTGATAGCTATATTAGACATGTTTAAAGCAATTATCCATGAATACAATTTTCTCACCTGTGTTGAGATTAAAATAAATGTACATGTCTTTTATTTAGCACTCATTTTTACTGAACAAACACAGACAATAAGAGACAGCCTGAAGAAAGTGTGTAAGATTTATAAATAATATATCCTTTTCTTGGGCATCATCAGCAATCATTTATGAGGAAAGGCAAAAGTTCACAGCCAGAAAGTAACTATAGATCATGCCAATGTAATTTGGGGCAGAATAAAGTCTTATTTACCTCACTACAAGAGTTTTACAAAGTTTAGCAGTGTATGTTATTTATATTTAACATATTAAGCAATATATATGTTTCCTTGTAACTATGCTATAAAATTGTTTGAAATAGTGCTCTTTAAATATCAGTCAATAATCTACTAATTCTCAAATTTCTATTTTAAATGATTTTTTAATGGCTAGACAGACAGTTTCACAGTTAATTTGGTTTAGAAATATTACACAGTTGTAGTATAATTTACAAATTTTGATTATACATTCCATTACCTTATTTGAAAATTGTGATAGTTACACAGAGGAATCTATATTATGATCAGATAATACCTTTCAACTGATAATTCTTTAAAACAATGACATATTTGCTTTATATATCCCTAAAATTCATAAACTCAATATTGACCTTTGCATTTTTCTTTTTTTAAAAAAAAGAGTAAAAAAAATTAATTTCATTATCTTTACAAATGATCTAGTTTGATGTTCTAGGTAGTTTTAAACTTTTTCATTCTGCATATTTCAACTTGTATAAAAAGCTTTATTTTCCTCACACCTACCCTTAACGCCTAAAATCACACAATTTTAAGCAAAGCAAAGAGATGCATTCAATCCACAAAAGTTTGATATTCCTCAAGATTTTAATTCTTACTCAACAAAGTACTTCCGTTTTTAATAAAAATGCTTTCCTTGTGTTTAATATGGTGCTCTGACAGAGCCGTGCTCTTTGCCAGCGCTTTTGCAGATTGTGTATAAAATACTAACGGAACATCTGAGCTTTCCTTCCTAAAGGCTCCCACTCTTTGGCTCAGGTATTGTGTCTGTACATTTTGAAAAATAGAAGCACTTCATACAGACCTTTGATATCTTTTCATCAAATACAGTAGGGAAGACCTATTTCATTTTTATTTTTACCTTGGTTTGTATTTTTCAGCATTAGAGCCAAGTTAAGTTCCTTGTCATGTTATATAACTGGGATATCTTGTCATATCCTGACATTTTGTCACCTAAACAATGACTCATGGCCCTGGCAAGCTTTCAGAGAAAGGTTCTGGCAATTATCAAATAGCTGAGTTCTTCCTCTGGTGTTTTACAAAGCTAAAGTATATTTATGATATATAGAGTCTGTGTTTTCACAGAAAATATAGCCCTAGACACTTATTCCAAGTCTTTCTGAGGAGATCCAGATGCTTACGTAGGATGAGGATAGTACACATTATGCATTTGCTTTCAGTTAAGATACCTTTTTCAAAATCTGCGTACTTCTGACTTGATTGCTGATTGTGGCTGTAACTTACTGTATTCAGTAAAAAAGAAAATATTAAAAACTGAGAAGAGAAGGTATAAGGTCTACTAATACAGTAACTACAAAAGTCCAATTTATTTGGTTTATCTAATGACAGCAATGACGCTGGAGCACATTCAGCAACAGAGTCTTGAGGTTACATAGCAAAGCAGTTCACCACATAGGACACTGTAGAAATGAACTCTACCAGGTGCTTCACTATTGCTAAGATGTAGCTTCATTAGCAGGTTTTAGTGGAAACACTGAAAGTTATTTTTCTACATAAATAAATACCTTTGTGACATTTTAAAAATGAAAACCACCATGTCATGCATTCTTGGTGAGATGTGGGTTTGTTAGGAGGTGGGAAGTGTAAAAGTATTTATTTTTTGAGTATATTTTGAGTACCACATTATTTGAAAGCTGATGATCTAGATTCTGGAGCTATATCATAAATATACAGGTAAATGTTTTAACCTCCATTCGTTCATGGTTCTTTGGATGGAAGCATACAAATTGGTTATATAGATAATAGACCAGTTCTGAGTATTTATTTTGTACATTACAAAGTAATTAGAATTATTCAATAAAAACAAAACAAAATAGCTATTATATTGCAAGAAATTGATATATATCCTAGAGTGAACCTATAGAAAAATACATAGAAAAAATAAGAAATTAATTTCATAGTCTGAATTCTAAAAATTACCCCTCCACATGGCATTATGGAATGAGGAAAGAAAGAAACCAAATTGGTCATTGATTCTTCAGTACAGCATTGGGTATATATTTGGAACTACACAGACTGACAACTATACATGCTGTCAAGAAGTCAGGACGCCTAAGGCTGAAGATGGACATGTGAAAAATCCTATGCCACTTACGATTTTACACTAAAATATGACCTAGTCACAAATATGATTTCTAATTTTATTAGGTGAAGGCATGTATCAAAAATACAATAACTTAAGCCGGGCGTTGGTGGCGCACACCTTTAATCCCAGCACTCAGGAGGCAGTGGCAGGTGGATCTCTGTGAGTTCGAGGCCAGTCTGGTCTACAAGAGCTAGTTCCAGGACAGGAACCAAAAGCTACAGAGAAACCCTGTCTCGAAAGTCCAAAAAAAGAAAAAAAAATACAATAACTTTGCCAATGTAAAACACTTAAGAGTGAAATAAAAGCCAAATCCTTAAGTATAGTAAAGTAAAGTTCTTACTATAATTTTTGTTCATAGCAATCCATTTATTTCCTGTTATTGCATTGTACTGGAAATAATTTTCCAAGGTAAACTGTGTAACTATGACAGAAATGCATGTTATATATTTCTATTAATTATTGTGAAGTGGCTTGACTTCATTTGCTAAAATACAGTCATATTATTTCTCAATCCACAGAAGTATGACGTTTCATCCATAAACTCTTGGTTCAAGTCCTTATTTATATATATGCCAAAGTTATTTCAGTAAATCTTTCTATATTCTGTTCAAAGTCTTATGAAAACTTTTTATTCCTTTGTTTTTGTGACATCAGTAAGTTCTTCTATACCCAGGGACTTGATTTCTATATCCAGAACTAATATAATTAATTCTTCCTTGGCTTTGTATAATCATCCACCATGAGCCACAGACTTTGAGTCAGTTTTTCTTTCTCCTTTTTAATCACTAGATTCAAGATTATCATTAAAATTTTGCCTACCAACATTTGACCAGTTTATAAGTTGATGCTGCATGAATTTTAATTGGTCTTAATAATAAAAACCCAGAGTCAGATATTAGGGGGTGAAAACTGAAAGATCAGAGAAACAGAACAGCCGGCCACTAGTTCTTGCCTCTGAATTCCACAGACTGAATGGGATGTCCTGTCTACAAGTTACTCAGACTGAATGCTTTGAGCTCCTGTCGTCTCCTGTCTTTTTTACTGAGTGTAGATTTTATGGGACATGATCACTTTGATAAGTACACATTGATTTTCTAAATGATTATATTTCACAACAGATATTATACCTAATGAACATGTCCAGTTATATTGAATGATTAATAAAATATGTGTAAGTGGAATTCTTTTTGCATTTTATGCATATATATGTATGCGTATACTTATACATATGTACACATATATGTATATGCATTTATGTATGCAAATATGTATGTATATAGATATGTATATGTTTGTGTGTGTGTGTTTCTGTCTTAAACTGTATCTTTAGGACAATGGCAACACTGAGTTATTGGTTCCTTCAGACAATGACAATGGCCTGTTCCACTGTCCATGTGACCTAAATGTTGTCACTCTGGAAAAGGGCTTATTTGACAAGCATCTAGTTGCTAGTGCCAAATTAAACTCAATTGTTAGTTTCAATTGTTTATTTTGTACAACTACAAGCTTCTTAAGACATAAAATATTGTATGTTTTCTAGCTTTCACAGATAGTAATTACATTCCTCTCTTAGACTGACAATACTTGATATAAAACACATTTATTCTTAAATTTTATGATACTAAATTTTTGCCCGGCAATCTGGTCTACTTCCCATAACCCAGAGAAATGTGAGAAGGAGAGGGTGGGGGGAACTTGGGGAAACGTGATGATTGGGATAAAGGAAGGTTGGTTAGGGGAGCAGAGAAGCGCATATCTTAATTAAGGGAGCCATCTTAGGGTTGGCAAGAGACTTGGATCTAGAGGGGCTCCCAGGGGCCCAGGGCGATGTCCCCAGTTAGTTCCTGGGGCAGCTGTGGATAGGGAACCTGAAATGACTCTATCCTATAGCCATACTGATGAATGTCTTGCATATCACCATAGAAATTTCATCTGGCGATGGATGGAGATAGAGACAGAGACCCACACTGGAGCACTGGACTGAGCTCCCAAAGTCCCAATGAGGAGCAGAAGGAGGGAGAATATGAGCAAAGAAGTCAGGACCACAAGGGGTGTGCCCACCCGTGGAGACAGTGGGGCTGATTCTTTGGGAG
This sequence comes from Microtus obscurus, assembly GCA_963919715.1. Lineage (NCBI taxonomy): Eukaryota > Metazoa > Chordata > Mammalia > Rodentia > Cricetidae > Microtus > Microtus obscurus. The sequence continues at coordinate 230,988 of CAWTZC010000100.1, read as the reverse complement.
CTCACCAAGACCAGCTGGACTCTGACTGAAAAAGCATGGGATAAAACCGGACTCTCTGAATTTGGCGGACAATGAGGGCTGCTGAGAAGCCAAGGACCATGGCACCGGGTTTTGATCCTACTTCATGTTCTGGCTTTGTGGGAGCCTATCCAGTTTGGATGTTCACCTTCCTAGACCAGGATCGAGGGGGGAGGACTTTGGACTTTCCTCAAGGCAGGGAACCCTGACTGCTCTTCAGGCTGAAGAGGGAGGGGGAGGAGTGGGGGGGAGGGAAGGAGGAGAGGGAGGAGTGGGAGGGAAATGGGAGGCGGGGAGGAGGCAGAAATTTCTTTTTTTTTTCCAATAAAAAAATTATAAAAAAAAATTTATGATACTTACCAAACAAACTGTGTGACATTAAATTTACAGTTTTTGCGGTCCTCATATAGGCCTTTTTTCTTTGTGTACTGGAAATTAAAATGAGAAGCTTGCCCCTCATAAGCAAATATTCTACCATCTATCATGATAAGAACATTTCTGATTATTGACTTCTTTGAAAAAATAATCCTACTTTATACTTCAACCTGGCCTTAAATTCACAAGCCTGCATCCATTGCTTGAGAACGTGGATTATAAGAGTGTATTAATATGTAAGCGGTCCACTATGAAGATGCAAAACATAGTTTTAAGTGTATTCAAATAGGTTGAGATGATATGATAACTGTAGTAATTTAGAGTTCCTTACACCACAGTTTGAAGAAAATTATTATTTAAAAATTTAATCTGATGTAAAAACATCAAAAAACTGTAAAGAATAAATTAGTAAAAATTTAAGCCAAAATTAGTGAATTTTGTTGTTGTGTTAAACACCATTATCAAAGTATCTTATAAAAAATATTTTCAGCCTATATTTTCTGAAGGATGAGTCCATCATGATAGGGCAGTATTACAGCAAGCACCATGCACGGCAGTAGGGACAAGAAACAAAGAGATCACAATTCATGTAAAAGATAGAAGCAAGCAAAGAGAGAGAGCTAACTCACAGGAAGTAAAAAGATCTCAAACTCAGCTCTCAGTGGTGAAACTTTCTCAGTGAGGCTTCACTAACCTCCCCAGACACCATAACCAACTGAGGACCAAGTTACCAAGTTTGTTGGGAAAGTTCTCATCTTCTCATTCAAAGTACCACACACGACCCTGTCACAAGAAGAAGGAAAAGAATGAACAGTAACAACAACAAAAAATATGTTTGTGAATAGCCTTGACAGGAGGAAGGCGGAAGTCAGAAATCTATTGTAAAGAAAAGACAGTTGGAGAGAGGGCGTCCTAACATCAGTGAGTTCAAAATGAACACATTCCTAAAATATTAACACACCAAATCTGCCAAGAAAGAGAGCAAAAAAGGTATAAAAAGTACATATATCATTATATTAAAGTTCAATATTTTGTAGAAACAGTTTACAATCTTTTCCCAAAGTAAATTCTTGAACCACATGATTTTTCTTAGCAAATTCTACCTAACTGTCAAACTCTTTTCTTTCTTAAAAGAGTTTGTTCCAGAGATATTGTTAGAAACAATTCTTAGGGATAAATAAAAATTATTGCCTAATCAGGCAATAAGGTCACTTAACTTTATTAAAATAGACAAGAGTAATATGAGAAAGGAGAAATTAAAATCAAATTAAAAAATTGCTGACACAATTTTGCAAATCATAATTTCTAAATTTGATATTTAAATTAATTCTGCTTGGCCTTCATCATTCTTGCTTTAAGATGATTTTTATTAATTTGCATATTTTATCCTCACCAAATCTCCCCGTCCTCCTCACCTTCTACTTCCTCCCCCACCTCCTCTCGCCTCTTCCCCATCCACCTTTTCTCCCTATTCGCTCAGAAAAAGGCAGGGCTTCCATGGGTATCATTAAAGCTTGGCAATCCAGAATGAGGAATGGGCATTAGTCACAGCCCTGCTCCCACGGGTAGACCAAACTACAGAACTCTCACATATAAGCCGAGGACCTAGGTCGGTTCCATTCAGGCTCCTAGCTTGTTGGATCAGACCCTGGGAGTTCCTGTGAGCAAAACTAGCTGGTTCTGTGAGTTTTCCTCTGATGTCCCTGAACATCCTGGTTCCTACAATTTTAATATCATTATTAATACCACCCCTTTCCTGTCATTAATGCAAAATAAACTAAAAGATAAGATATTAAAATATCAACAAGAAGTTTTACTCTAAAATGTACGTCCTCCCTAGCCATGCTCTTTTCACAAGGTTTATAGTACCGGGAATAAACTCTCAATCAGCCTGTTGACCATTTATCCACATTTCCATGGACTTCTGTCGACTGGAATAAAAATCTTGAAGCTCAGGAAGTTCAGGTGCCTCTCACTATGCTATTTGCAGAACGTTTGCTCTTTCATATTTCAAAATCATTAAGCATATACCTATTGCCTGTTCTTTGTCTCCATAAAAACACCCATATAAAATCCATTATATACAAACTTTGGGCTGACTATGAACTTAATAGAGAAAATGTTGATTCATCAACATAAATTAACGTTGAGTAGAGCTAGGAATTTTAATATTATTTTAACTAAGCAATCCACTTTGTTTTGGTTTGCACAATTTTAACTTCTTACTAAAACTTTGGGTGTATTTTAATTTACTGAAGGTCTCAGAATATTATTAAAACCATATGGAGTTGGTTTAAATCTAGATATCCTGTTACAACATCTTCTTCTAATTTTAATCTGGCATGTAGTTATCATTACAACTTTCAAACCTTAAATTAGATTTAGTTTCATGATATCCCTAGGAACTTGGATTCTTGCTTTATTTACTTTTTAGTCTGAATATTTAGAGGTAAACTTTCTGATAACTTGTAATATATTTTTGAGATTTCTAATTCACATTTCCTAATTGTTTCATAAACACTATATATTATCTTACTTAAATTATTTTATTTCATTTAATTCAGATAATAAAATATATACAACATTAATATGACCATATGAGTAAACCTTAATAAGAATTTGTCTAGATAATATGGTCATGAATTTTCTTAAGTATCAAAGCATATAATTGTATAAAGAAAAGAATCCAGTAATAAATAATTTAACAATAGTTGGAAACAATTTTTTGCAATGAACAGAACCACTGTCTGCACAATAGTCAAGCTGGATTCATACATGCATACATGTATATATATGGTATTAAGTTTACTAATTAAGGATTGTGTCCAAATATAAGTAATGAAATAAAAAAAATAGAGATGAAACAATGCAATGGTTTTAATTTAGATTAATTATATCCTGTCTCCCAAGTCTTAGATATATCAATATAAAAAACTTCATAGAAAGAATGCGTTTTTTTGTAGAATTTTGACTGAATATTTCATGCATGCTTGACAAGTCCTTTTCCTAAGCCATGCTTTCAGCCTTTAGTAAGGTATCATATAATGATGTTCAATGCTTATTTTATGTATTAAATTTCTAGTACTATGTCAAACTGTCTACTCATTTAACTAAGATCTACAAAGGGTCAATTCACATGATCCAAAGTATCAGAATATCAAAACTCCAGGATACCAAAAAGTTAGTTCAGGTCAAAAGAATTCAAAGATATGAAACACATCATCATGATGGATATCAACTCTAAACATAACTGATTAAGTATCCTACCAAGCTGTGCTTTGGAATTATTGTACAATGAAAAACAGCATGTGAATTCAATATGGATACAATATTGTGTTTCATTACGATATGTCATAGTGCTAATACATAACTGGACTAGAGTAGACCAAGAAGAAATATTGCTGTCAACAAGACAAAGAAATAGACATTTGATAGTTGATGGCCAAAAAATATAAAATTTCCTATTGAAAGGAGAAAAATAGTAATACCTAATTCTGAATATATAGTGGGAGTGCAACATGCTTACATTTTATAGTAGAGAGCATGACTTTTAATTCTTCATGACATTTATTTAAAATTGTTGTATTGAAAAGAGTAAACTTTATAGAAATATAATGTGAACTGGAAACAAGTGATTATATAGATTATTCTGGTGTCAGCTATTCATACTCATCTGATGGACAAATAATTTTTTCTCTTATCTACTTTAAGGCAGATAGTTACAATACAAATTTGTATCATATTGACTCATGGGTTTACATTTATTTATTACAGACCACATTTAGAGAAAAAGTTAGCTCTTATATATAGGTCTGGGATACATTTGGAATTATATGAAGACTATATTGAAACTTAATTTCATATAACTTAAAAATAAATAGAAAATAGTTTGCAAAATAAGGTAAGTTGAAGCTTAATTTGCTGCAGAGTTTACTTCGGTTCTACATTTCATAAATGACTTGAAAGGCAATCAGCAATATGAACTATACAGACACTGAGTTCTTGGTTTGATGATTGGTTACACTTCTGGAAACTGTATAAAAGAAAGCAGATTCAGTTAGGAAAGGAATTATCTGTCTCTGCTTCTGTGCTATTTCCTCCAGGAAATAAAACAAAATGTCCATTCATATCAAATCGGTGCTGTTTTCCTAGAGTAATAATGCCATTACTTTGTTCTTTCTTTTTATATGGATAGTTTCGCTCATTCCTCTCTTACATATTTGTGGACACACATCACTTTACACAGAGGAAATTTGGTCATAGCTAATTTCATATAAATTCAATTTTACATCTCATATTCAACAGTCACCATAACATGTTAGTTGGGAACTAAGCAGATTACTTCCTGACTGCTAAGAAAGTAGAGCCATTTTACTTAACACAGAGATGTGTGTGGTCTTTCTACTACTGTTTCTAATAAATTCCTGGAAAAGATATGGCTAACCCTACCAAAAATAATAAATAAAATATGATAATATGAATTTTAAAACTCAACATATTTGTGTGGGATGAAGCTTATGATACATAAACTGGATTTTTGCTGATTATATTTTTCAAAATAGTCTTTTTAAATTTGCAGAAATTAGTTTAAATTAGATTAACAATTAACACCTAGGGACATATTTGAAAAGAACTCCAGCTTCAAATTTAGCATTTACAACTTCTTTTAAGAACAATGTACCCAATTGGACTTCCCCTTAGTAACACTTATCATTGAATGAATAAATAAAATTTGTGTGTCTCTCTCTGTATTAAAACTTTTGTCATTGGTAAAAATAATAATTTTCTTTGAAAATCAATAACTTTACAGCAATTAAAAAAGCTATCAGAATATTCCTATTTAAGTATTTTAAGCATTTTAAATATATAACTGTGTAATAGAAAACTATAATGTTAAGTAGCAGGAAATCTTTATACCTTTCAGTTTTCTAAATACAGCGAAATAAGACCAGCTCTTCGGGAATGGAGAGAATATCCTCCAAGGGATTCTTGAGGGAGGAATACCACTGCCGGAGTGGCAGCACCTTCCCTTATGGGTCCAGGTAAAAGGAGGTCTGAGGGGGAAGGCAAGTTCTTTCGGCCCGCCTGGCTTCACTCCCTACTGATGACTGGCTAGACAATGCCTGACTCCACAGTTGGTGTTGCCATTCTTCCTGGACATTGACCCACTTTCTTTGGCCTTCTAATGTTGCAGTAAATTCTCCAATATTTCTCCAGATTTTTAACGACAGGTTGAACTGCCTACGAACCCAATCTTGTATATTAGTCAGTTACCAACTTTTCAGGCTTCCTGGTGTGCTTGTAGACACATTTTGGAAAACCAAGCCCATTAAATGCAAGTCAATTTAATAAGCCCCCTTCATAATATGGATTGATTCTGATAGTCATTTTCGTTCAGTAGTGGAGGTAGAGTCACAGGTGATTCTTAGCTCCCAGACATTGGGTGTTGGGAACCTAACTTCTTTCCTCTGGAAAAGTAGAAAGCACCTTTAATCTCTTAGCCACATCTTTAGTTTTATGGCTCTGTTTTTAGTGCAAAATCTTCCATGAAGCTTTTGTGTATATTTTCCCATGATATTTGAAGGGATGATGCATCTCTCAGGAATAATGGCATAGGCAAATTTACATCATGTAGCCACACTTCTTTTTACACAGCTAAAATTTCACAATTAGTTTGTGTATTTTTTTGTTTGTCATTTCTGTGACATCTCAGTGGAGTCCTTTATGTACATATTTTAACACCTATTTTTTATGACTTGGATTTAAATACCACATCTGCAAGTAGAGAATAATTTATTGTATGCTATTAATAATGTACTTTTAAAAAATGGTTTTATAATGGTACAAGTTGAAGATCCCACAATGAATATAGGGCAATGTCTACATGCAGAATAATAACAGCTTTTACAACAATGCAGATATAAAATTTTATTTTACAGAGAAGAGAGTAAAACAAATAAAAATTAGAAAACATATGTCAGATTATACACACATAATTAAGGACTACAAGACACATGACTGGTAGAAGTATAAACTGGCACAATCACTGTAGAAATCGGTGTTGCTGGTTCCTCGGGAAGCTACAAAGGGAACAACAAATTGGTCTAAAAGCAGAACTACAGTTATGTCTCTCATATGCCATTTCTATGGGCTTATATTGAAGAAACCAAATGCATAGTCCACACAGATAATTGTTCATCCATGCTTCTTGCTGCTTCTCTTCACAGTAGCTAGGAACTGCAGTCTGTCTTTCAACACATAAAAGACACTGCCCCTTTAGAAGGAGACAAAATGTAAGCAAAAAAGGTAAACACATAATCTTATGCTAACAATCCAGCATTGACAGTTGAAATGCATTTATCCGTTTCTAGTTATTTTCTCAGTGTTCTTTATTTTCAAGAAAAAGTAAGGTGCACATGAACAGATGCTATTTTTTTTTATAGCCATGTACGTAAGGTTTGCCATCTTCACATGAAGGAGCATTTTAGATTTCGTACTTTCAGGAACAAATATTGAATATACAGATGAAATGTGTCCAAAGTTCAAAATACCTGAAATCTTAAGATTTCTGTTTCCAGAATTTTATATAATGGAGAAGGCTAGAAACAACAACACAGATTCTCCCCTAAGCTACATAATCGTATCTGGTATGCACATGCCTATACAGACACATACAATAATCATTGAATGAGTAGATACTTATATGTTAAAGAACAGAAAGAGAAATTTTGTATTTAAGACTCTAAGAGAATCTGAGAGGATTCTCTTAGCTTTATTCTGCTATAGTAGGGAGGCCATTTGCTTGTTTCTTTTATCCCTGTTTCAAAATATATACTAAAACTTTCAATTTCATTTATCAGAAAAGATAAATACTACACAGATTCTTATAATTATGAGAATTATGTAATTTGTATGTAAAAATAAAAAAATACATTGGAAAAGAAGGCATAATAACTAAATAAATTCAAAAAAAGTATTTTTGAGTATATTCATGAGGGAATTTGTCTATAAGCATAGATGATACTTGATTTTGTACTATTGGAAAAAATTTAAACTATTTAATGATTAATGGGCTGTATTGTGAAGTGCTGATAAAAATTGAAGACTTCAGTGGAGAGTCTGAAGTGGCCAACAGAAGAGTGGACAGAATGCTATTTCAATAGTCTTTATTCAGAAGAAATCCTGATGTGTTGATGTAATAGCCCGATCATGAAGTGACCTGCATGCCTCTATGGACAAAGACTTCTTTGACTTTTTGAAGTGGGATTCTTCAGAGATCACATAAACATAGCACAACATGAAAAATTGTGTCTTTAAGTGTTTTATATTTTCCTCATGAATAGTAACTCAAATAAATTGACTGCTAACGTTAATGTACCTGCTAAGAATATTATGATTTAAAATGATTTAATATCTTCTGCTCCCTCTGCATTTAAATAAAATTATACTTTTCAGAAAGACTTTGGTGAAAAAAAACAGTAAGTCAAAATTGAGCAATTACTCTGTCTAGACTCAAGTAAATACATTGTCACCCAATTTTATGAATAAATAATAGAGTACTTGTTCAAAGCATGTGATTCACTCATCAGACTCAATCCTTGCCAGAACCCAAACTGTTGCCTTGAATCCTTATAGAGCCTCCAAGATATTAGAAAAGTAAGAAAAAAGACAATAAAATATATTAAACACACAATTTCCAGAATTAGTAACATTATATGTTTTAAGCATTATTTATAATGTACGACCTGCTTTGTATAAGCTTGATATGACAGTCTATGCCTTGTCTTACTGTGTCTTTTTATGCTGAGTTCAGAGACCTGTCTTTTGCTGAAGGGAAGGAAGTGGTGTACAGTGGATCTGGTAGAGAAGAAACTTGGAGGGAGGAGGTTGAAAAGAGTGGAGAGACTGGAGGTTGTGGCTCAAATGTATTCTATAAGATACTAGTAAATAAAATAAAATAAATAATAAAATGAATGATTGTATTTTCACTATAAAATTATTTAAAAATATTTTTGTATTGTGATAATATATTAACATTCATATCTTGAGAGAAAATATACAAACAACTGCCAATCTTTGTGGTTTTGTTTAAAAATAATCACATATTTCAGTATTTCTTCTTAAAAGTGGAAACAAAAACAAATTGCGATGACCCATTCATGAATGCTTTTTGAAAATAAAAGATAAAAGGCACATTTCTTTGTCTTCATTAAATACTACCTTCTGCAACTGCAGTTTGTACCAAACCTTGGAGAAGAGATTCATACTGAACTTCAGTGGGATGTCTAGACTGTTTTCCCTAGTAGTAAAGAATAGATAGACTCAGAATTTGCTGAGTTGAATTAAGTTCTGGAAAGACACTATAGAGCAAAGCTTTGTCCTTGAGAAAGGAATCAAAAAAAAAATAGGAATGTTCTTTTTTTGTGATTTATTGATCTCAGGAAGCCCTTATTCATGAAGAGAAATAAATTATTTTCCTCATGTGGGTTGGATTTTTTTTACTTAATAATGAAGATTCATGATGTCTACACAAATCAAGAGTAAACATATGTTTTTACTTTTTCAAAAAACTTACAAAGTTTTGAGAGAGGCGTAAGACATTGTAACCAATTTATTTTTTGCGAACAAGTTATAACAGATGGCATCAAACTAGAGATGTGTAATCATTAACATAGAAACACAATCTACAATAGAGGCATCATTTTAAAAGGAATTACGATATTTAAATCTCAATAACTTCTTACTTGCCCAGTACCACTTGTATATTTTTGTGTTGTTTGTGAAAATAATTGGAAGATAGAATGCAAACATCCCACTATTAAGTTATTGTTTGACTGATTTGTACAGGAAGAGAACCATGGACTCTAGAACGCCAGGTTTGTATCTAGTGAAAAATGATACACTAATGAGTGCAAGATCCAAAGATTCAAGATCCAAAGATAGAAGATCTAGTTTGGTTGCATGTTCTTCACTTCTTACTAAGGTAGGTAATTAAGGCATATTTTCTATGCCTGATTCCTGCTTAAATTTGGTCAATTTTTCTTATATTTTATTACAAGTTGTTAACTGTACATAGAAATAAAATTTGGTCTATATATGTATACAGTATATATTAATCAAATTAATTTGCTAAAATCGGTATTCTATAAAAAGTATCCCATTTCAACTAAATAAATCTCCTTATTTTCTGTGATATATTATTTATTTTCTGAACTAAACTAGACTTTCTGAAGTTATGTAATTTTTAGCAAGTCTTACTTTGTTTATTCTAGATTAGAATATTTTTGAAAAATAGAACTTCATTTCATGTTTTTCCAATTCCGAACATAGCCTTGGCATAAATTAATTTGTTATAAGATATATTTATTTTAAATAAGTATAGTATTTGTTGAGTAAATTTTCAAGTTTTCCAGAAACAGGCTACCATTCATGTTTTTATCTTTAAAATGTACTAAAAATTGAGCTATATTTATATACTACTATTTATTACTAATGTGTTTGAAGATCACATTTTAATCATTGTTTTCACTCTAAATGATATTTATGTAAAATCAAAAGAGTTTTAAGTTATGGAGAGGTCATAATTATTCTAATGTGGAATAATTGCCAAACCATCTGTGACTGTGTAAATGTGATACTCTACCTTATTTACATCCTACTACAGTGATGCCATTTATTTGACTAGACCACAGCAGAAAACATTTCAAATTGATAATAAATATTTATGTATGAAAATAAGTCCACAGCACACTGTATTTTTAAAGTTACAAACGATTATGTTTGAAAGAAGATTTTATACACACACACACACACACACACACATATAGATATATATAAGGCATATATAAGTATAGTATTATACTTATATATATATACATATATATATTATGAGACAAGAGACTTCATTGAAGCAGATTGAATGAGATGCAGGTTATATTTTATCATAAATATAAAACAGGAAATGACTGTAAAACAGAAAATTTCTTTTCATTTAGAATTTTTGTTTTTGATTAAAAACGTTTAGACAGATTTCTAAGAAACCTGATTTTTGCAACATATCCAGTATGAGATCATTGTGTAAGAATGAGGTTATGAGTGAAAGTCAGCACATACTGCCCTAACACAATGCTTAATAGACAGATTAAAGATGAATTAAACTCCTTAGAAATTACTTCAAGAATTTCTAGGCTTTGTTTTTAAAGGAGATTTTGAATAATAGTCAGAATATGTATATAATATTAAATTACTAGTTGTTGTACATGAAATGTCTAATGTCACATTGCTCAAATTGAAAAGCTGATAGTAAAATATAGAACTATATTTATGAATTTAAAAATACGGTGATGATTTTCAATATTTATAATATGCTTATTTGCTAGTTTGCAATACTAATTTTAATTTTCTTGTTTGTTTAGCTTTACCAAGTTACTAATTAACTCTGCCCCAAAGTTTTATCACTACTAAGTATGTACCAATGAAAATCATCTATGAAAGTATTAGTTATATAATAAGTATGAGCATATATAGCTACAAATAGGATATGAGTGTTAATATAATGAAACTTACCCTGTGCATTGATTTATTATTAAAATAATAAGTTATTATGCTTCAGCATTTTATCTCAGATGCCCAGTTTGGGCCAAAGCAGTCTACAATGTATTTGTATACAAAGATAAGCATCCTATGTTGGTTATTTCCAAAAAAAAAAAAAAAATACATGTGATCAAAGGAAGAAATGATTGTCTAGGCATAGTGGTGTGCACCTTTATTCCCTTCATTCTGAGAGCAGTCTCAGGTTTGTTTAAGGATCTAGTGCAGCATAAGTGTGTGAGGGAGTGTGTGTAGCACCCTACAGGCGTGAGGCTTAAGAACTAGCACAACATTCCTAGCTTACTTTCCCCGTTTTTATTTCCAGTTGAACTTTTAGTAAAATGTCAAAATAGGCTTTGACCTAACTCTGTAGCTAGGTGGGCCTCCTGCCTCAAATTTCTGAGTAGATATAATTACATGTTTGCATCATCATCCTCAACATAAACCATCTATATAAGGATTTGGTTCTTCCAAGATTTAATGATTGGTTACTATATTTCAACTACTGTGATAGGCAAGTAGTTTGTAAATAACAGAAGCATTAAAGCAGTGATAAAGATGAACTTTGGTTGATCGAAGGTGTTAGATTTGGGGCTCCTTCTCAAATGTAATGTAGATTCAGTCAGAAAATTAAAACACTCTTCAGCAATTTCACGTTTGGAGACAATCATGAGAACTAATTTAACATTCTCTGTGGGCTATAAAAAAAGGTTAAAATCACAAACTCTCTTAAAGAAAGAGCTAAATAATTTATAATTTTTGCATTTCAAGAAATAACTTAAATTCACATTGAAATTGCTCTGTTTCATACTTGGCTGATCAGTAAGTATGAAATTGCAATTGAATTTTTAAGTTTTGAAATTATTCTAAAAATGATCAGTGTCAATTATCAGTCAAGTTGTATGTTGTTTCATTTTAAGGGAACCATGAGAAATGTCATGTTTTACTGATGACTCATGGAGTCTCACTTTGGAAGGATAAACACGTGACAGGTATTGGCAATCACTCTACAATTCTAGTTGACCAGTCAGACAGGAAAGATTTAAAGATCAGAAAGGCACTGTTAGGGAACTACAATTGGAGAGACTACGCCACAAATTCGGTTCAGGTAGTTTTTTGAAGTGTGTAATCAGAACTGTTTGGGTGAAAAATGACTGTTCAAATAAGAATGAATGGTGTACATAAGCATACATTTGATACATAGAACAGTTTCCATTGTGCTTTAGTTGACCATTTTTGAAAAGAAATAAAACATTTTAATTTCTGCCTCTATGTTTCACATGATTTTTCTTTCCATTAGTAGCCTGCCAATTTTCTGTTTACATGAATTTGAATGGTCTTCTTTTATGATCAATTAACATCTGTGTTATTGTTATCAAATTGAGAATATAAGTGAAAAAATAATAGAACAGTAAAGACAGAATAAAAATATCATAAAAACGTTTTTCTCTTTTCAACCTCTGAAAAACTCAAAATAGAACACTTCTGGCTTAAAATTTGTGTCTTTAAATTTGACACCAAGATTAGGAAACAAACAAATAAAATATGATTCCATAGCTTTGTGTTTACAAAATCAGAGGTAACCAGTTACTTTGCGAAACCAAAAGAATGTTAAAGTGCTGCTGTGTGTCACAAACCCTGGCGCCGGTTCTCAAGATGTTTACATTTATAACCCACCCTTAGTAAACAAAGAACTTGAGAAACTTGGCAGAAAGTTAAACAGCTTACAGATGCACACAGTCATTTCTAAAAGTCCCCTGGAATGTAGACTCTTCATTGTCCTTTCCATTACAGAGTCTGCCCTTGGTGTTTATGGACCTATGAAAGCATATCTGATATCTTCCACATATGTTCAAAGGGCAATTGAATTGTATTGAAATTGGAAATATTATGAATGTGTCTTGATTATTGTCCATAACCATGGTTAATATAAATGTTATTTTTAATATTTCATTAAAGTATAAATATATTACTAGAATAAATTATCTAGTGAAATTAATATTTATACTCTGTGAAAGAAAAATTTTGTTCATGTCATCATCATATCTTATCCATCAAATGTTGCATTATTAAATCACAGAGAATATATTTATTATTTTGCCACATATCTATAGAGAAATTATTTAAGTTCAAATGAGTATTGGGCAGTATCAATGAAATGTGTCTTGAGTAGATTACATAAGAAATCAATTGTGGGTGTGGCTGGGTATAAAATTAAAATAAGTTTAGAGCGTAAATTTTTTTCTTAATGATTAAATCATTGTTTACTTTAGCAAGAATTAATTGCCCTCAAAATGGAAAATCCTTACATTGACTTTTAATGGCAAAGGCTTAATAGCCCATTAGTATCAAGCTCTGCTACTGAATATCATGTTGTATAAATGTGAATATAATCATCTTTTAATATGTCTCAAAAATAAACTTTGAAATAATTTTTGAAAGGAAATGGATAATGTTTTAGTTTTTTTTATCCCTGAACAATCCATCTTCCTGTAGTGGGACCTTGTGAAATGTCCTCCACTGCATTGGATGTCAACTGGTGATGCTGTTATGCAGGTCTTCTTTAGGTGATCATAGTTTTGAGATTTTACAGTTACTGCTTCCTTGTCACACACAAAAGACAGTATCTTAAATCATATGTTCTGATTCTTTGGTTGCTACAAGCCGCAGTATTATATAGAAAACTCCTGAAATTGACCTGGAGTCCAGATGCCCCTGCTGCTCCTCACTTAAAATACAGAGGAGTCTTCACTGACATCTGGTTCTTTAAATTTTTCCATCCTTTCTTTCTGCAGCGTTGCCTGAGCTTTTTGTGTAGGAATTTCATTGTAGATATATCACTTGTAGTCGCTTTGTGGTCCATTATTCTCTACATTTTGACCTGTTGAGAAATTTTGAGATGATATATGTCTTCAGCAAAAAGAAGCCCAATTGATAAAAGACTAGATCTACTCTCATTAGAGGTAGAAAAATACATGTTTATAATAGAGTTAGAAATTTTACTGGTTTAGGCAAGGGGTTATATAAAGTCTTCCTTTAGGTTACATATCTTCCTTATCTAGGATTTATATTATCAGGCCGGAGTTTCTTCCTCTTGAGCAAGAGGTAAGGCTAATTAGAAAGCTCTTGATTACTCACAAGATGTACTTGCCAATATTGTACCATTGTGATATCTTGGTATGATAGTCATTGCTGCACTTACAGTGGTGTGGGTGTCGACTGCTCTCCTCCCCTGAAAAATTTGCATTGTTTTTCAGATACTATGATAGCTTGTCTTCAGGGAGGTAGCTTCCAGGTTCTTTTCTTTGAGCCCTGTGTCTGAACGGTGAAGTGTGTTCAACAACAGGCTTTTACCTTTGTGTACTGGGAGAAAATTAAGGACAATAGCAATGGTATATACTATTTGATTGATTTTATTAACTTTCTGACAAACATATAGAAGGAATACTTCCTATATCTAGCACTGAGGTCTTTGTTAGATGGTCTGTGGATCTTTGTGGAAGTATTATCATATGCACAAACACATGTATAATAGTCATATTTCTAAAAAAGGCTAAAATACGGTTTTATTATGGCTTTTCAACTCCCTTGACTTTACTTATCCCTTGTTTCTTCCTCTCCTTCTCTTTGTCTCCTTTCCCTTTCAGTTAACCCCTTGGTTTTTCACATGTCCTACTCCACAACACCTGTGTCTTGCTATCCTCTTCAGTCTCTATTTTGTAAGCACAGTCTCTTTCACCTTCTTGGTTTCTGCAGTTACCACAGGTTATAAACTTGCACCCAAAAAGCAAAAGCCTGGATCCACAAATAAGAGAGTACATGTGGCCCCTGATTTTCTTTAAAGAAAATGTAGAGTTAATTACACCTTTACTTCTTAGATCCCTCAAAGTCTTGCATTCCTAATCTCTTGCTTTTCTCAGAGAAGAGGTATTAATAATTCCTTTAATGTGTTCAAAGATTCTGCTCTCTAAACAAGATGGTGGTATTTTGATGTTTGTATATCCCAAGCATTCTTGTCACTTTTATTATGTCTCAAAAATCAGTTAATACATTGATAGTTTTGGAGTATGACATGCAACCAATGTTGAAAAGTTCCCACAACCATAGAGCAATTATAAACTGAATTCCCTTTGGATTTAATATTAAGTAGGGTGCTAAATGTTCCCAGTGAGCTTCCTGATGGATTTCCAGGAATAGTATAGTCAAAATTTTCTCTGTGCCTTGTTTGTATCTGTTTCAGAGAGCAATCTTGTCTTCATCCATTCTCCTCCTTTGGTATAATTTTAACAACTCTACATTGCAATTTAACCTGCAATACTTTTCCAGTCATCTATCTTGCTTTAACTTTCTCATGCATTGTAAGGATATAGAAGAGAACAGATATATGAAATTCTGAACTCCATCTCTAAAGGGACTTCTGAGATAACCTGGGTAAGACAAACAAATGTATTATTCAATGTCAATGTTTGGGACAGAAAACCATACTCAAATGATGCATGGCTGAACTTGACATCATCACTATTAATCATCACTCATGTTTTCTAGTATGAAATACACATTATTCCTATTTTGAAGAATTCCATTTTAAGACCAAATGATTTTTTATCACTTCCCTACAATCACCTTCTGTGGATGATAATGACTCATTTCTGGATAGAGGGGGAAAATCCCTTTATAACATGTGAATATTTTGTGATTGAACTTAAGATGATATAATTCTATTGTCATTATTGATTTCTTCCTTCAATTTGCAACTGTTAGCTACAAATTCATAGATTCAACTTGCAAATAATTGAAAATAATTTGCAATTCAAATTTGTGCAGATTTTATCTGGTTATATTTTTAAGCATACAATTTTAAATATAATATCTATTATATGTATTATTACAATTACATGTGATTTGTAGGTTATTTAAAATACATGAGAATACTACTACAGAATGTCTCCAAATACTAAGCTCTACTTAAAAGTTCACTTAATGCCTGTAGATCAAGATATCCATAGATATCTGAAACAAATCCCCAAGGATACCAAACTATGCATGTGCAGACTATAAAACTAATGTCTAAAAGAATTTGAAAAGAAAGGGTTGATCTGCAGTACAGCACAGGTGGAGAGGTGGACAGGTAATTGAGTACTAAATATGTTAGTGTATTGTATGCATGACTTACTTTGTCAGAACTGACCTTAAAATGAGAGTAAGAATTTATGAAGGGTATGTTGGTGACAGAACACACAAATTAGCAATTCCAGAAACTCAATTCTCCATGACTTATTTCTTTATTCTCAGTTATTTGTACTCTGGACAAGCAAAGTCACAAGTATGACTGGAGAAAGGAGAAACTAGATGAAGATATGCTCTGACACTCTTAATTCAACAACACTTTGCAAAACAGACAGATGCGCCTGAATAATTTCTGACTCTTAGAGAAATGAAGGTAGGTAGTATTAGAGTTGTGGATTCAATGAGGTAGCTTTGGACCATAGTTTCTGTTGGTTATCCCTTTGTTGTAAATGTGTTCAGTTATTATTCTAAGCATAGTCTTTGTCACCCATGGAAGATTGCTATTATTTCATAGAGAAGAAAATTTATATGTTTGGTTTTTCACAATGGCATAAAAGCTGTCGATCTCAGTATTTATTGAAAAACATGACATCATACTGAGAAGCTTAACACAATGCAGTACTTACAGACACCATTGTTTAGTTTAATATAATTTAAAAGAAATTAAGGGAAGTTCTTATCTTCTTTATTCATTTAGTATTTGAAAAGGAAAGGCTTAATCTATGGGATAAAATCAGATGTTAATTCTCATAAATCATTTTAAGGAGTTCATTTATGTTACACAGAAAATAAAAAATCAGTACTTTGAGAAGAGAGTAAATCATATACTTAGGTATTAGGACATGGAATTTTAATTACAACTGAAAAGTATTAGGGGTTTGCATAGAGCTATTAGATTTCAGGATTACATAGACAATTCTTGAAGTATACAATTTTTTAGGAAGAAATTACTGTCTAGGTCAAGATGTAGTTCTGTTGATATTTCTTTTCTTGACAATAAAACTGTACACCGGATTTTTCAGGTCTGCTAATGCATGGTACAGTGAAAATGTTAGCAACTGAGTTTCCAAGTGGAATATTTCTTTTATAACCAGTCTCCCATGGCTACCTATAAAGGTTAGTGTTTTTGTTTCTATAAATAAGTATGAATACATGTGGCCCCTGTAAAGATAGCTATAGATAGTGCAAGATAGCACCTTACTTCATAAAAATTTTCTTTCTTCTTGAGACTGTGCTAATAAAATAGCCATAGAATTTTAACAGAGAGCCATTTCTATCATGGAAATATGACACTGTATATTTTCTGTAAAATTATCTCAATAGCTTTGTTCTGAGACACTAGACATAATGAGTATTTCACAGACATGTCTTTTATTTATTAAGGGTTAGTAGCTGTTTTCAAATGTTCTGTCCCTGGTTGCCTCATTTAAGACTATATAAATGGGCATATAATATAGGCACCTAGTTTCATTGTACAAAAATAAAGTCTTTGAAAGTATCTATATTTCATATATCCAGCCTGAAGAATGGTCATAATCCTATTTTAGGTGTGCTGGATACCTAAATCATTAGATCTTCAAGCTAAGATTTGTATGAATAATTTCCTGTGTATAATAAATGACTCACAAATTAAAGGTAAACTTTTCATTACTCATGAAAATACATAGTCTTTCATAAGTAATTATTCACAATGAAAACCCAGAGTAGGCAATTCCTCAAGGCAAATGAATGTTGTGATTTCACATTAGGTAGGAATGTGGGGCATACATTGGGTAGAGGTTGTGAAAGAAGTCCATGTTAAAATGACAATGACATATTTGACTACCAAGTCCAATATCCATAAATAGTGTTTATGTGCTATCCTTGAAGTCACTAAATCTTCTCAGTACAGGCAGGTGACACGAGCTACTCTCTAAACATTATGGTAAAATAATGTTCTAAGAGAAGATTAGTTTTGGAGACAGTATGACACATTTCTTGAATCCTTTCCAGACTCTGATGCTACTGTACTACGTAGGCGTTTATTGAATTGAACAGGACTGTGCAGCTATGAGGAGTTCTAACAGGTAGCAACCAATGCACTTCAGGAATGCACATTCCCCGATATTCCACTCATAATCGTTAAAGTGTGTCATCCTAAAGTAATCACTTTGCTTTTCTACTAAGAGTTTTCTCAAGTCTGGCTGTTCCCTAAGTATCGATGCTTCATTTGTGGTAAAATTTGCAGTAGGAATAATGGAACTTGTTTTTATGACTTTGGGAAAGGAAAAAGTATTATTAAAAACTGAGTCATAGTATATTCATGCATGCTTACAAGGCTGACTATTAATGGTGAATTAGAGATCCAAAATCTGTACTGAATGCCCAGTTCTAGAATATTATCTTCATTGGAAAGTAGGAAGTTGTCAATTATACCCAAATTATAACATGCCTTAATTCATTGTGAACTAGTTCTATCAAATAATTTTAGGGGTCCTGGAGTTATATTTATTACGTATTTTGTGTATCCGGCACCATTTTTGGATGTTGGTGGAATATCTATCTTCAAAGGATAGAAAATTATTAGTCAATTTCAAAGTATGATAATATATTAATTAGTTCCATTAACAGTTTAGAAATACCTTCCTAAAGTCTAAATGTAAAGGGTTGTTTTGCTCCTGAGAGTTAACTGAGAAAACCTGGTTCATCTCAAGGAAATACACACACAAAAAAGGAACAAAAGCAAGAAAAATCTTAACTTTCATTTGTCATATAATGGAGATGATGTCTAATTCTGTTGAATTAAGACGGAATAAATTTTGGTATTTTGTGGCTTACATATAAAGGAGACAAGGGTTTTTTTTTTGGAAAAAAAATAAACTAACCTTATCAAACAAGTAAACAATTTAAACTTATTTGCACAAAGGGAGCCAGAAAGCCTTGGACACTTGTCTTGTTGGCACAAGGTATCATTTGATTTGTGGAATGCTGTTGTTATTGAGCCAGATAGGTAATTGCTCTGTCTTGATTGTATCTAGAATGACATACAATAAAAGTTTTTATTTTGTTTTTCATACTTTAAACAGGGTTTCACAATGAATGTGCTCTTGAGGTTTAGGGAGGGGTAACTGCTTGATCGTACATGTGCCGTGATATGATTCAAGCTCATGAGTTCATTGTACTTCCTGATTTTATGGAATGTCTGGAAAATGTCTTTAATGTTTTCTCTTTCCCTAGGAAGAAGTACAATTTGTTCACTACAGAGAAGTTAGCTTATACGTTTCTAATAAATGGAAAACAAGAATTGAGAAATGGCTCAAGTGTACCTTGCAAAACCTTCACATATAGTTAAACCTTGGGACCATTTTCTCACTAGAATTTCTGTGTGCCCATTTTGCATTAAAAATTTAGACTAAAAAATAGTTGTATAGAAAAATTAGAGCATTTATTTATTCAGTTATGAAAAATATTAGAGATGAAAAATTCTTTTAAACGTTCATAAAGTAATAATCTGTGGACTGGCTAGATTGAGATACCAAGTATTATAATAAACATATATAAATTTATAGTATTGATGCTATTATTTTATATTTACAAATAGAACTATTCTTATATGTACTAGTGTAAGAACACTAATAATTATTTTTAAACAACAAGTTAAAGGGAAGAGATTTCAATCTTTGTGTGACCAACTTCCAACACAAGTATTCACCGCAACCATTGTTGAATAGAGTAGTCACAGCAAAGGGTAAATAACTATAATAGGTATATTTTAATATGCTTTTATGAATAATTAAGTTTAACCTATTTGCATTTCCCATGCAAGAAATGGTAGGCTTGGGGCTACGGAATTGGTTCAGCCTGTAAGAAGAGCAAGCAGCACAATTCTGAGGACCTGAGTTTTATCCCTGTCATTAATATTAAAAAGCCTCACAGGGGGTGTGCATTTGTAACCCCAATACTCCTACTGAGTAAAATAAGGAAGAGAAAGAAGAATTGCCAGAAATATCATGGCCTATGATGGAGTATACAAAAACAAACAAACCCTATGTCAATCAGACAGAATGTGAGAACCAATTCCAGAAAGTTATTCTCCAACTTCCAGGGGTATGTGGGCACACTGTACCAACATTTACATTTATAATAGTTTAAAATGCCACTTTTAGTTTAATTTTCAATTATTTCAAAGTAGAAAAAAGAATTCTTAGTTTATTAGCCCAACACTGAAGAAATACAGAAATCTGTATTATATTCTGTCCTTGAAGTTTAGTTTAGTTACAACTGATCATGAATGGCTGTTCATGAAAGAAACTCAGACAAATGCATCAGGTCACTTACTAGTATTTTTCAGGAGAGCTTGCAGTGTTTGACAGAATAAAGAGGTTTTCCAATATCCTTTGCAATGTGCTATTTAAGAAACAAAATATATGATCCCTCAAACAGATTCATGTATATTATGTTTTCTGAATATTTTAGATTTTCACTTCTGAGAATATGAAAAAATTTCAGTAAATTAATTATCCTCATGAATGTTTTGTTTCTATTTTAATAAATAGAAGGAGTACAACTTATGCCCTTCATTTTGTGTGTACACCACATAGACATATTTGTGTAGTGTGTGTGCATCTGTATGGACTTACAGGTATTTGCATACATGTGTGTTTATGTGTGGAATACAGAGCTTGACAAAGATGCCTTTGTCAGTTGCTGTCCTCCTTATCCTTTTCTTCTCTCCCAGAGTTTGCTCAGTTGTTGCCCAGCAAGACTCATGATGCTCCTTTCCACTCCTGACCCATTCTGGTATGAAAGATGCACACTGTTGCTTTCTTTCTTTAGCATTGGTACTTTAATTTGAACTCAGGTCTTCAAGCTACCTCTCAGGTATTTTACTGACTCAGCAAATTTCCCAGGACTGAATTTTCTTTTCTTTCTCTTTTTGGGATGGCAGAATGTATCCCTAATTGAACTACATTCACCTATTCAGGCAGGATGGTCTGAACTTCTGATTATCTTGTCTTTCTCTTCATACCTAAAATAGTAGAGCCATCAGGAACATCTCTGGAACATGGTGGAACACATATCTCAGATCTTCCTTAACTTTCTGAGCAAAGATTTATAATTGTTAAAATTTCTAGGTGACCCTTAAGACAATTAATTCAGGAAGAACCATGTAAATTAATATTCTTGGAAATTTCCTGTAGTATGTTCTTCACTGCATTGCTTCTCTAATCTTACATTCCCTACTTCTTCCGGACACATTTTGAGATAGTGAATGTAATGATCCAAATTAACTAATAAGTAAACCATGTTTTCTCAAAATGTGGCAACAGTTATCACTTCTAATGTTTTCAACTGAAAGCTTACAAACACATTTGAAACTGCCTAAGTATCTGATACCTGCACAGGCATTCAAGTCAGAGTTGAGCTTAAAAAATAGAAATAATGTCAGAAATAATTGTTTAATTTCTTTAAAAGCTTTATAAAAATTCTATGAGACATTTGTATATAAAATTCCAAGTTCATCAGATAAGAGGAACAATGTAGTTATTTTGCTAATTAATAATAATTAAATCTAAAATAATAACAATTTGTTTGCTAATAATGACCACTCATGGTGGTGCCTTTCATTATATGAGACAGAAACTCCTCTAAAATCTTTGAAATGCAGCTTAGCGAAAATATATTTATCACTGGTTTAAAAATACATACAAACAGCATAAATTAAGACTCTAGCAATTAATCATAGGAGAAATTTTCTACAGATCCTCACATCACTAGAAAAGGAAGTCATGAATGAATCAACAGTTAAAATCTTTGCAGTTCCTACTAAACTTCCAGCTGTCTGAGTTTTGGAGTTTAATTTCTGTCCTGTATAGTTTAGCATCTTATGAACAAAGGAGCTTTGCTCTGATTCTTTTTCTTAGCTAAAGAGCAGGCTTCTGCTCGCTTTGGTTTCCTATTGAGCAAGACAATTTTCTCTTGCCCATTCTTGTTCTAGAGTCTCATTTTAAGTTTGAAGATTTGATTAGCCCAGCTTCCTGTCTGAACTCTGACTCATGCGAAGGAAATGAGCAGCAAATCTCTTGTCTTTGTTTGCTTGTTTATTTCTTGTCTTAGTATTTTAATAGGCTTTGTTTTCACTTTTTGTTTCTGTTTTATGCTTCAAGGACTCATATTGAGGTACTCAAGGATGACATTCCAGGTTGCAAATTGACTAGCGTGTGTGAGAAGTCATTCTTAGATAAGGAAGAAGCAGAATTCATACTTGAAAGTTTTCTAAAAGAATGTTAAAATAAAAGGAAAGCAAGGAAGACTTTTGTGGTATTTTGCATAATCTAAAGGAAATGTCAGTTCCTCCTAGGTAATGACCCTTGCAATCTTGAATATACTAAGGATTTTTTTTCATGATCATTTGCAGGAATCTTTTTTCTATCACGTGATATTGTCTCCCCTTCCCCTAAAAGAATAGATGTTCATTTTTAATATGATAATATATCATATGTCAAATTTTTGATATTTGATTAAAAATTAATGGTATCACTATGATTTTTGTAATAATGGGAATTGAATAAAAGGCACTGTGAGCATCTAAAAAATTCTTTACCAATGATGTACACTCTCTATGATCAAGATTAAAACTTAATTGTATGCCGGGCAATGGTGGCGCACGCCTTTAATCCCAGCACTCGGGAGGCAGAGGCAGGCAGATCTCTGTGAGTTTGAGACCAGCCTGGTCTACAGAGCTAGTTCCAGGACAGGCTCCAAAGCCACAGAGAAACCCTGTCTCAAAAAAAAAAAACAACAAAAGAAAACTTAATTGTACATATTCATGAAAACACCATAATATAACCTACTACTTTGTATCTAATATAAAGCAAAAAAAATGAGAATTAGCGTTGTTTTCAAAAGAAAAAACAAAATTTTTATAAAAATATTAAAGTGTGAAAGGTTAAGAGTAAAATGAAAATGCATTTATGGAATTCCATAACAATATTCTTGCCTTTGTGGTATAGTACAAAATAATCGTGCAGAAACTTTGCTTCAAGATACAGTTTAAATACTTTTGTTGGAACAAACAACACCAAAGCATTTATTGTGTCACAATGAAAAATTCCTTACTGAAGCAACTCTGACTCTTGACAATTCTTTCAATTTCACAAAGAACTAAAAAAAAAAAAAAAAAAAAGAACCCTACTTAATTCTGCTATCCAAATCTTGAAATTAGATATGCATGCTGTTAAATACTAAACAAAGTTGAAGTTTTTTTTTCCCTAGAAACATCGGGAATTTTATAAAAAAGATGAATGAGAGATATTTTCCATTTTGGTCTCAGAAAAACGAAGTTCCCATAAGAATCTATACACGCCTTTGGCCTTTCTATCCCCTGTAGTCTGTTCTGTTCTTTTCTTTCTTTTTTTAAACTGGTTCCCAAGAGCGTCTTAACTTTGAGAGCTATAGATAAACTACCGGGAGGTTTATCATCATTAGTTAAAAGCTTATTTGCATGAGCCATGCTAATATTTGAATCAAGGACCTGAATTTATAATGTCAACAGATTCAGCAAATGCAGACACATCAGTGTTAAAATCACACATCCTCCTGGGTTTCTCTACAGTTTGCTACCCCATCACTGGCACCAAGTTACTTATAGAAAAACTTGGCTAACATAAATACAGGTCCAAATGAATGAGACAATTCAGAATTTTGAATGGAGCTCCATGCTTTGCACATACTTGCATTGCACTGTCAGTGGGAAAACTTTTGGTGTGATTTCAGCCCTCAGTTTGATTATCTCCAGTCTTCTACTCCTCCTAGGTGAGTCTGTTTCTTTTTTTTTTTCCTAGAGCTTTCAGGTGGGCTGTTAAGTCTCCAATGTGTGCTTTCTCCGTTTTCTTTAAGTGAGCACTTAGTGCTATGAACTTTCCTCTTAGCACTGCTTTTATAGTGTCCCATAGGTTTGAATATGTTGTGTCTTTATTTTCATTGAATTCAAGGAAGACTTTAATTTCTTTCTTTATTTCTTCCTTGACCCAGGTGTGGTTCAGTAGTTGACTGTTCAGTTTCCATGCGTTTGTAGGAATAGCATTGTTGTTGAATTTTAACTTTAATCCATGGTGATCCGATAAGACACAGGTGGTTACTAATATTTTTTTGTAGCTGTGGAAGTTTGCTTTGTTACCGAGTATGTGGTCAGTTTTCGAGAAGGTTCCATGAGCTGCAGAGAAGAAGGAGAGAGAGCCTGAAATGGCCCTATCCTATAGCCATACTGATGAATATCTTGCATATCACCATAGAACCTTCATCTGGCGATGGATGGAGGTAGAGACAGAGACCCACACTGGAGCACTGGACAGAGCTCCCAAGGCCCAAATGAGGAGCAGAAGGAGGGATGACATGAGCAAGGAAATCAGAACTGTAATTGATGTACCCACCCACTGAGACAGTGGGGCTGATCTATTGGAAGCTCACCTAGGCCAGCGTGACTGGGACTGAAAAAGCATGGGATAAAACTGGACTCTCTGAACATGGCAGACAATGAGGGCTGATGAGAAGCCAAGGACAATGGCACTGGGTTTTGTTCCTACTGCATGCACTGGCTTTGTGGGAGCTTAGCCTGTTTGGATGCTCACCTTCCTAGATCTGGATGGAGGGAGGAGGACCTTGGACTTTCCACAGGGCAGGGAACCCTGACTGCTCTTTGGACTAGAGAGGGAGGGGGAGAGAAGTGGGGGGAAGGGGAGAGGAGTGCGGGGAGGGGGGAGGGAAATGGGACGAGGGGAGGAGGCGGAAACTTAAAGGAATAGGATGACAGAGATAACACATTAGGTACTACACGCAACTAAGATAAAAAAAAGACTGGCTTCTGTAGGCTAAGGGAGTAACTATTTTTGAAGCAAGGATTTGAAGTGGAAAAATGCTTTGAAAGCTTTAGAGTTCTATGTATTCTGATTCTTTCATGTAGCCAAAGTTCACTGTGAGGAAGTTTCTACACGAAAGACATGAGCTTTAAAATAAATCTTAACTAAGCAGGATGCAGGTCACCTGAAATTCCAATACTTAGGGAAAAGAGACAAGAGGCTTGTAATGTGAGTGAGGCCAACATGGCTATATATTCAGATCCTGGGCCAAAAACAAACACATGCAAAAAAAATCCAGGAAAAAAAAAAGAGCAAAGAACTTTATTAAAGGTTGATCAGTGCCATCACATGAGAGTATTGTTCAGGAATATTATTCCATCAACTGATAATGAAGACTAACTCATCAGAGGTCATAAATTGTTTATTTTTTTGGATTATTTTAGGTTCAGAACTCAAGAGATCATGCTATAATTGCTTTTTTTTAAAAAAAAAGAGGTATGTAATATCTTTAATTTTTTTCTTACTGTCTTATTTTTTTATTTTTAACTAACACCCACCAACTGTCTCCATAGAGCCATGCCCGCAAGGGTTACTTTGTTCATATGATCACAAAGCAATACCATAATTAGCTCTTTCATCAATAGGTAAAGGGCTTATAGATTCCAGCTCCAGGAACTGAGCGATGACTTGCAATGCTCTTTGTTTCATCTTCCTTAGGGAATAATTACAAGTACACTATATTTAATTAGAATCTGGTGTGTGGAAACAAGTTCTGAAACCAATTACTTTATGAGCTATGATCTTCAGTTGCAGGCCAAAATACCTTTAGCTTACTTATAGAAAATTTCAATTTGTTCGAATTCACAGAATTTATTGGGAAGGAGATAAAATTTGATTTAGAAAAAACAGAAGTCAAATTGTTCTAGGGTGTCTTTTTGAATACATTGCCTCCAGAGACTTATTCCTGACCTGCTATGAAAATAACTAAATATGCAAAATATTCCCTTTTATCACTCTGACTGTTTGACATCACACACAGAGAAGTACTTTGAATATCAGTGCTACCAGATGGTATGCAAAGAAAGGTAATTAACACCAAGTAAGAAAATCAAACTCCAGGAAAATGAATGCAACCGGAGATAGTCATATTAGGCACAAATCCAGACTCATAAGGTCAACAATGTGTTTATATTTTTGGATATTAGAATTGAAATAAACAATATAAGTGAGTGAAATAATAAACCTGGATAACAACAAAATAGAAAACTGTCTAGGAAATCAGTAAGAACCAAAAGAATGGAGGAGGGTAGAGGGTGACAGTAGATTTAGGTACAGGTGACATGTTCAATACTGTATACTTGTATGAGCAGTTCTTAGTAAAATCAATATAATGTACCATGAATTGACTTCAGTGACTATAAAATTTAAACAAGAAGAAAGACAATCAAACTCCCATAGCAACAAAGACAGGTTAAGGAAAAGCACAACAACCAGAAACCAAAGCACGTCAGTGGATAGTAAAAAAACACTACAAAAATTATATAAGTCTTGTGTTTCAAAATGCACTCTTGATTGTCAGAATTAGATAACCTTTATACTGCTCAACTTTGGGTTGCAACTTCTCATTGTGGAATACTCTGATTAGTTTGATATGACATGGAATTCCTAACATATACACCCTATATTTTTAGTCCTTTTTTTTATAATCTTATATTTTGCAGTAAATTCAATGTTTCTATTATATTTAAAATGATTTGCACTTTAGCCGAAGCACAAAAAGCACTTGTATAATTACATAATTATGTTAAACAAGTAATCTCCAGGATTAGTAAATAATTCTTTGCCAGGAATAGAGTATACTGTGTTCCTTACTTTAAAACACACATAGACACACACACAAATGCAAATACAAAATAATGTAGTAATGCAAATATGTCCTTAGCACCTGCTTTATAACAATAGGATATTTGAAATTTAGCAATCCTTTTAAATTGTTTCAAAACAGAGACCTTGAATTTGAAAGAGAGTGGAGAAGTGTATAAGGAAGATTTTAGAGGGTAGAAAGGGAAAGAAGAAATGCAATAATTATATTATAATCTGTGATGAAATTCCATGACATAAAACAACTTGTGGAGGAAAAAAAATATTTCAAATTACAGTTACACATCCTAATCCATCAACAAAGGGATAAGGGTAGGAGATCAAGAGAAGAACTTGGTGGCAGAAAATGAAACAGGCACGGAAAAACCCTGCTTGCTGGTTCACTCTTCTCTCTTTCTCAACTTGCTTTCTTCATAACATCTGGGACCACCCGTGCAGGGGTGGCAAGCCCAGAGTTAGTTAGGCCCACTACACCAATCATCAGTTAGGAATATTACACTGAACTTCAAATGCTCAGGTTGCCAGTGTCCGGGGGTGCATTCTCCATCTTAGCTCACTGCTCTCAATTCTTCTTCATATACATAAGGGACCCAGGGGTCTATACATGTTTATGTGTTTATATTCTATCACAGTACCTGTATCTCTGTGTTAGAATAAAAAATAAATTTAGCAGTTAGTGATCATTTCATATCTTCTTTATTTTTTATATTGTCTAAATGCAAACAAATATATCCTGTTTCTTGAACTACATATACTTCATTACACACATGGGAAAATTAATTCTTCTCCTTTCCCATCACTGAAGTGCCAAAATTTTCTGCAATCCCATTTTCTTCAAATGACAATATCGTGTTCATCATGTTTTTCTTAAGCCAAAGAACTGGTCCTCATTTATTTCATTCTCTCTCTTTTTAAAGCTGCCCAATTGATGAGTAGATCTTTCAACTCAATCATTTTTCCCCAGTCATATCACATTCCTGAAAAGATTTATTACACATGTATTATTGTTTTTCTTGTTCAGTTCATGTTTATCTAATGTTGATGAGACTTTATGGGTGTAGTTTCTGACATTCCTTGTAGACACAGACTCCTAGATGTGGGAGTTGTTATGTAGATGTATCTATAGGCAATGGGCTCCATAAAGCTGTGTTTTGATTGGTTTGGCTTTTCTGTTATGGTCTCCATCTGTTGCAAAGAGATATTTCATTGATGAGGGATGAAGACCATACATATCTGTGTGTCTAAAGACAAATATTTGGAATGTAGTTAGGGATTATGCTGGTTTAGAAAAGTGGTGGTTGTTGGTTCTCCTCCAAGATCATGTCATTCTGGCCATTGTTTTGGTTCACAGGCATCATACCATGATGGGCTTGAGTGTTGCTTCGTCTTTTGGAAACTTGCATGGTACCTTCTCATGCCATGCAAGCTAGTACTCATCAAAAAGGCTTTCAGTTCACTTTTAACTAGGGAGACTCTAGGCCCTAAACCTGAAATGCATGGTGTCTGCAGTGAAAGGGACTTACCACCTACATCTGAGAGGTAAATAAAGGTCCACAGCAATAGTCTATAAAGTTTTGAATGTCTCTTTGACAACTCGTACCAACAGCTCAAAAGTGGGTGGGATTATTAGACCTGTGGTTGTAGTTTGTTACTAGTTTTTTCAGTCCAGCTAGAAAAATTTAATTTAAACCATGTATGTATATTTACATACTGGCTTACAGATACTGGAGATATTTCATGTATATAGCTATAGTACTATTCCTTATGATTTTCAAGACAGCTATAGTGTGATTTTGCCATCCTGTCTCTTTTGGTATTCATCTCTCCCTATGCTAACAAGAATCATAACCTTGTTTTTCCCATTTATCATCTCGGATTAGTTGTATACCACTGTTTTTATCACTACTGCTATCCACCACTCCTATCTTACATTAGTTCCATTTTATTTTTCTTGATTCTACAGTTATTTCAAAAAATGTACTTGTCCAATATCATCTTTTCTAGTTCCAAACTCCAGAGCTTATACTTTTATTCTTCTTTACAGAAAAAATATTATATAGCATATATGAACTACATTTTTCTTAGCCATTTGCTGGCTGAAAAGGTTGTTTCCTTTTCTTAGTTGTCTATGGCCATACCATCCTGAACATGCCCAGTCTCATCTGAACTTAGTTATTATGAAAAAGAAAAAAAATAATATGACTAAAGAAGTATCTATGGTGTAGAAAATTGAATATTTGAGGATATATCAACAAGTGGCATATCTTAGTCATCTGGTAGATTTACTTTTGGTTTTTGAGAATTCTACATAACATACTGATTTCCAGAACGGTTAGCCTAGTTTGCATTCCCACCAATGGTGAATACTTTTTCTTTTCCCTACATCTGCTCCAGCATGATTTTAGCTGTTTTTTTTTTGTTGTTGTTGTTCTTCTTTTGTTTATTTTTTTTAAATTTTTGACATATAACTGAGGAAAAGCTGGTTTTTTTTTTTTGAATTTCCCAATTTGCTGTGGATAATGAGCTTATTCAAGACATTTCTTATTCCTTAGAACTGTTTGTCTGGTCCTGAAACCCAATTTAGACTGCAACCAGGAAAAGAATTACAAAAAACTAAGCAATTCTTAAGGCAGGAGAAAGAGCCTTCATCAGGTAAGACATACAAACTGGTCATCTAATACTAAATGGTCAGCCCTGACAATGTCCATACAAGCATCAATATATAGAACAACTAAATTTCATTTGTGTATTTAGGAATACATGCATGTAGATAAAAACAGTTAAGGAAAAAGAATATAAAAATTGAAACATGGATCTGGGCAGTGGTGGCACACGCCTTTAATCCCAGCACTTGGGAGGCAGAGGCAGGTGGATCTCTGTGAGTTCGAGACTAGCCTGGTCTACAAGAGCTAGTTCCAGGACAGGCTCCAAAACCACAGAGAAACCCTGTCTCGAAAAACCAAAAAAAAAAAAAAAATTGAAACATGGGCAAAGAGGTGCATGTAGGATGGGTTAGAGGGAGGAAATGGCAAGGAAAATGATGTAGTTATATCATAATTTCAAGCATGGGGACTTGGGGAGGAGTTGAAGGGGAGGGGAAAGGTCGGGAGTGGAATATAGAAAAATGTAGAGCTCAATAAAATAAAAATAATAATAAAATAATTTCAAACAGTAAATAAAATAATTTTAAAAGTGGAAAGCTAAAATATAATCTGCACTGACTTCTAAGACTAATGTCTGTTCTACTAAGGTACACCATTATAAGGCTATGTGGTTAGGGGACATACTATATAACATTCTTACTCTAGACTCCAAGCAGAAGATGCTATGTTCATAAATTAGTTGTGCTAACAAATAATAGAAAAGTGATGCAGATGTAGCTGTTCTGTTTCCAAAACCAGCTCTATGGTCTGTTGTTTAAAGAAGTTTTCGGGCACATTTCTATTCATTTCTATTCACTTCTGTTAAGAGGACTGTTTTTTTTTTTTAATTTTTGGAAGATAGAGTGTAGCTCTATTCTCTGTTTTTACACTTTTGCTATTGATTCTGATTTTTATTGAAATCTCATATATATATACATATATATATATATATATATATATATATATAAATGTGAAAACTATGCAGAATAGATATAAATATCAAACTTTTAACCTGATAGAGAATAGTGTATCATTTTCTTCTTGTACAGGGAAGCCCAACTATTTAAAATCCAATCAATAACTTCTAAATTTATTTTATTATTTAACAATTCAATGAAAACATTCAATTTAAATAAATTTAAAACAAGAATGTTATAACTAATGCTACATGGCAGTGACTTCATGTGTAATTAATTTAGTATCAATAAATTTTAATTTTAAGAAACACATATTTGACATTTAGCATCTAAGTTACCATGCTATTTATATCAATTAACTCACTTATCAAGTGTCAATTAGCAGATTAAGTATTAATTACTGTGAAATTAATTTGTCACAGACTTCTTTTTAAATGTTAAAATATTAAAATTCTCTAAAATTACAAGCTAAGTATAAAATTATTCACGTATAAATTGTTATATTATTTGAGAAAAAATCATTAGCAATTAATTTTGTTCATGTTTTCTAGATGGTTTTTATTTCTTTTTCTAATCATTTATCATAGATACATTAGCTAAGTGAATATCATTAAATTCTTAAGAGAGTTAATATTTTAAGATATACATTAGTAGTAGTAATATTTGGTAGCAATCACTAATAACAAATTTCCTGTTGAATTTGAATTAGATGATAACCTGGATGTTAATCATACAAGGAAGTAATAAGAACTCTAAATAAAAACTATTGGCATATGCAAAACTCAAGGATCTTACATAAATACATGCATACACACATGTATGTGTGTGTATGCATGCATGTATGTATGTATATATGTATGTATGTGTGTATTTTTTTGAAACAGTTTTTCTGAATAACTTTGGTGCCTGTCGTGAAACTAGCTCTTTTTGACTAGACTCACCTTACTTAAAGAGATCCGCCTGCCTCTGCCTTCCAAGTTCTGGGATTAAAGGCCTGCACCACCACCACCTGGCTATTTCTCTTAAAATATTAAACATTGCCGGGTATGGTACCACATGTGTTTAATCCCAGGGCTGGGGGGCAGTGGCAGACTGATATTTTTGAGTTCTACGCCAGGGTGGTTCTAGGAAAGAGTTAGTTCCAGGACAACCAGAAACCCTTGTCGCGAAAAAAAAAAAAAGAGAATAAACAGTGTCATAATAACCCAAAAAGTGATATTTTGAATGAATAATTAAAAGCTGAGTTCATATAAGTTCAAATAATAGTAAACAAAATTAGTGCTACTGCTAAACTAAATTTACTCTCTGGGTCACAGTGAATAAGAGTACCTTTTTACAGTCAGCTATATTGAAATAAACATTAATATTTAGTGTTTTAAAGTAAAATGTTTTTTTTTTCATGTAGGAATTAGGCAAGATTATGGTTTTCCATATGCCAATCCATGAACGTTATACTGATTTCGTCATATTTATCGTGATTACTCCCTTTTGTCAACCTCCTGGTTGTTAGGAGTCAGGCATCTATACTGGCGTGCCCTTCGGGTCCTGACAGGATAGTCCTCAGCTGCAGTCACTAACAGCACCTCCTGGGCACATTCACTACATTCCCTTTTCAAAGGGCCCTGACCGCCTCCTCCTATCTCTCTTTGTCTGTCTGTCTCTCTGTCTGCCCCCCCCCCGTTTCTCTGCTTATCTCTCTGTCTCTCCCCTTCTCTCTTTCTCACTGTGACTTTTCTTTTGTTTCTCCTGTCCCCAGAGGCCATCTCCTTCCCTCTATTTATGCTCCGTTTCTCCTAATAAAGGCCGTCCACATGAACTCTGTTGCGAGGCATCTTGATCGCTCAGCACATGTTTAACGTTACAACCCTGGTCCCACATACCTCATCCTCATCCTATTCACAGTAATCCTCATTCTACTTTAATATTCGTTTATTTTTAAATTTAGTCATCTAAAATTTGCTATAGGAAAAATTTTTGCTATAGGTGCATCTGAGAAAAATTATTTAGAAGAGTGTGGGCATCTTTAATTGTCTCACTGCTGAAGAAAAATGTCCATATCTCAGAACTCATGTCCTTTAATAGTTATCATTCCTAATAATATCTATAATCTCATAGTGCTGGAATTATGCACATGAGTAGAGGGCCATACAGTGGGGTTTTGGAGAGACCTTTCTTTCGTCATGAGTCTTTGTGTTTCTAAACATTGCTTGCTTGGAGACATCAAGTTTTTTTTTTTTCAATTTGAGAAATGTTCTGCTACCAATTCAGTTTATACAATTTACATGAGTTCGTTTTTCTGCATTGGTTCCTTTTCCCATTGATTAAATTCTTAGGCGTGATAGCATCCCCAATTACCTAGATATTGTGATCCCAGTTAATTATATCTGTATCGCTTATTCACATTTTAACCTAGTAGTCAGTGTTCTCCTCCTTCTCAGGAATTCTCCTTCTTTTGGATGGAGACTCCTGGTGATGCTTCCATGCTTTTTCTTATTTGTTTCTTTGAGGTTTTCTTTTCCATCATTTTTGATTCCTTTTTACAAAGTCTAATTTTCCTAGCTAAAGTTTTTTTTCTATTTTTGATAATGTTTTTATCTATAATTTTTCATTATTTTGTATTTCTCATTATTTTACCCACATTTGTGTTTGTGTGTGTGTGTGTGTGCGCGTGTGCGCTTTGTTGAATTCACTTTCTATGTTCTAAATTTATCAATTACATATCTTTGAGATAACTGACCTTTTCACTTGCAAATTTTGAAGTCCAATTTCTTTCAAATTTTACTTATTAAGGATTTCTGCTTTTTTTGAAAAATGATATTTCCTTTCTTTAAAACTAAAAGAAATCGATATTTCCTTCTTCAAAAATAAAAATTTCTGTGAGGCAATTTGTACATTTGTTAGTTTGCTCTACTTTCTGTATATTTGTTTTTATTACTCTAAATTTTATTTTATTCTTCTATTGTATCCATTAATAGAGTATGTTTATAACTCATCATCAAATATGCATTTTGGGTAAATGTATAATGTTTTCAGTATTTATTTTAAAAATTAAAAAAAAAAGAATCCTCTGACAAAAGCAAATAATGAACATAGTAGTCCGTTCCTAATCTATGTATATTTTCAGTGCTTCTGGGACCAAACTAATTGATTACCATGATAAATATAAGTGTTCAAAAATCTACTACTAATAATATTCCATTGGAATCTTTCAATCAATAGCGGTTGGCCATTTCCTTACAGTAATTAGCTCATAACTAGACGTACTGGTCTAAGGGCTTTGTTGTTTTTTTTCTTTCCAGTTAGTCATAGCAGCCTGTTTTAATGTCCAATGTTGGATTTAGTAGCTAAGCCACAGTGGCAGCCTGTAGTAACATCAATTATTGGAGTTAGTAGCTAAGCCACAGAAGACAGCATCAAGCCACAGCATCAACCAACCATTCTATGCCCAAGAATGTGAAGTGCTTACTTTTTCCAAAGTCCATTCCAAATGGCTGACTTCACTGGGACTTTTTATTTGGATCTTCAGCTTTTGAGGTCAAAACAAGTAGCAGAAATAACAATGATGCTGTTATTAATTCTGTCTGAAAGAACACCACCGAATTGTATATGTTTCCTTGTACTGGCTTTTACATTTTCCTAAATTGTGTTTGACATGTCTCAGCTCTTTTTGAAGAAGACAGTTTTATCGTAAAACAGATATATTCTGAAGTACAGGAAAAAATATTTAGAATATTGTTTTATTTTTCTCAATATAAGAAACCTCAGGAAATGAATCTTTCAAATGCTCAAGTTTCAGAGTATTTTGTACTTTCCTGTTTTTGATTAATATCATCTGTTTTCTGGGTGCTGTTTATGCAATGAGTTGTGGATATACCACTACCCAGGAAGATAACCACAATTTTTGTTGTGATTGTTGCATTCTGAGGTCAAAAAAAAAAAAAGAACAAGGGATATTCAATTTCCATCATCCACCAACTTCATGACAGCTCTTTGATCTCATATTTTAATTTACTTTATTCACTAAGCTTTTGGTTTTATACTAGTTTAAGCATGCTGAGTCCAAAGCTTCTCAGAAGAAGGCTTATTCCTGAGCACAAAAAGTAGGCTTGTAAATTTCCATCACCTAAATTCAGCAGAACATTTTGAGTGGTTTTGTCAGTCAAATAGTGGTTGTCCTTAATACATCTGAAATACCTTTAAGCCCAATACTTTGTTGACTCTCATAAACTCATTTGTTTAAAGGCTATTCCTCACTGGATGGTGATGACACATGCCTTTAATCCCAGCACTTGGGAGGCAGAGGCAGGTAAATCTGTTGAGTTCAAAGCCAGCCTGGTCTATAAGAACTAGTTCCAGGACAGGCATCGAAGCTGCACAGTGAAACCCTATCAGGAAAAACAAACAAACAAAATCAAACAAGCAAGCAAGCAAATAAACAAAGAAACAAAAAAAAGGTTTATTTCTCACCTCATGGTGCCAGTTGTTAAGAGGAAACGTTAGAAGGTAGGACCCAGAATGTGAAGGTTCTCTCCATGGTGAGGATATTGAAGGCCCAGGCCTTTCATTTGACTCTCTTTGTTTTCCTGATGTTGTGTAACAATTTCTTGTGAGATGAAACATTTCTGCATAAGCAGCACAGCTTGGCTTCTTATTTACTCAACTATCCTAAAATAGTTTTGCTGACTGAAATGTTGAGGAGTCACAGAAATCTGGCCAAGTTCCCTGGCATTCCACCGAGTGTACCTGCTCAGAAAATAACAACACTATGAAGTGGCTGCTGTGAAAAGCAGATGAATGACATCATCAATTTTAAGATTTAAACAATATTTAAATGTAGCAAAACATCACTGTAGAATAAAGCAACTACAGTTAAAAAGTTGGGTCTATGAAATATTGCAAAAAAAAAAAACAAGTAGAGATGGAAATAATCATTAGTACAGGTAAGTCTCAGGCTGATTTAAAATTAACTATAATGTAGAAAGTAGGATGAATAACTATACCTATTCATCCAGCCTTATACTCACAATTATTCATGAGAATGAGGCAGCAATCACAAGTTCAAGGGTATATTGAACAGCATAATAAGCAGTTGGACAGGCTGAAAATTTTGGGAGACCATAGCTCCAAAATATGAGTATGCATATATAAAAAAATAATCACATAAACATTATAAACATTACTTCTATAAATAGTATATGTTATATTTAATAAATATAACTTGGATTATATTTAATAAATGTACTAAAATATAATTTATGTGATGCTCATAATCATAATTATGCTATGATCAAATTATACATATAAAATTGCATGCATTATCTATACTTGATATGTGATTATGGATGATACCACATAAAATTGTATATGGCAATGGTATATAACCAAAATTATAAATGTATTTACATATATGCTATGACATATACCCTGAATTAACAATGACTAAAAAAACAAGTCATGTTTGAAAGAGAGAAAGAGGTTTATTTGATATTGTTCGGAGACAGAAATGGGAAGTAGAAAATGATATAATTATATGATCCCAAAATAAAGTGAATGGGATCCCCCAAAATCCACTGCAAGCAAGAGGGATAAATTTTGGTGCCACTGCAAGTGCCTAGATACAGTAGGGAGGGCCTTGGACCTCCCCCAAAGCAATGTGCCTTACCTTCTTTGAGGAGTGGATAGTGAGTGGGGGGTACGGGTAAGTGGAATTGAATTGGAGGAGAGAAGGGAGTAGAAACTAGAATTGGTATGTAAAATGTAAAAAAATTTTTTCTATCTTTATAAAGTAAAATAAAATAAATTATAAATAAAATAAATAATTCAAAAGATGGGTTTGGGGAGTGAAGTGTATCCCTGTTGATGAATGCTTGTCTTGTTTTATGCATGACCCATGGTTATTTCCTCAGTATTTTATTAAGCAATAAAATATGATGTAGTAGCTCATTGAGTAAAGTAGAGAGGAGTCACATGGACATTGAAATTTATCAGGCTATTATTTTTCATTGGAAAATGTTACCAATGAATGTTTCATTGAGGCAAAAATCCTAGGTGGCGCCTACATCAGATTCTGATACATTTCTCTTTAGTTAGCATTAATATTTGGATCTAGGTCTTGGGTAAAATACAATTTATGAGACTCAATTTGCTACACTGCTCTACTGCTTCAAGATAATGGTCATTTATCATACAAGCCACTGCACAACAAACTTCTAAAGTGCTGTTTTGTTTATATGCAAGAGATCTTAAATGCCTGGAGAGCTGGGCATGAAGTTTTAATGTATTTCACATTCTGACTTCTGGTTGTTAACTGCAATAATCATCTACTGTTGCTTAAAATAGCAATTACCAAGAGTAATGTGAAATAGGAGGGAATTATTTCTAACTTGAAAAACATAATGTCAGCTGAATAATTTCTACATCTTTCTACTATCAGTAAATAAAGTGTGCTTCTGAAAGTATACAGTATCTTTTAGTTACCTTCAGTCATGTGCATTCAAGTTGCCCTATTTAAAAGACAGTTTCTGAAGAACATTTCTACTGATAAATCATTTCCCCAAATCACTGAATGATTTATATATACATAAAATAGTATCTTCAACAGGAATATAAATTCTTCATTTAACAAGAAGAAATTCAAGGCTAGGGTTTCAGTACTGAAGAATCATAAATTCCATCTATTTCCTATGGAAAGTCACCTGTTGGTTTTTTATAGTTTCATTACTAATGATTTTTATGTTTGTGAAGAAGTAACCACTATCTAGGTCAATTTCCAGAGAGCCTGTGAACTTTAGGTCCTAAACAGAGTAATTTATGTCATGTATATCTCAGTTGTAAGCAAATTTGGCTCCTCAAGTTAATGAATTACTAAAAAAAAAATAATAACATTGAAGTAGCACAAGGGGCAGAGTGCACACCACTGGAAATACAGCCTTTCACTGTAAATAGTATTTGCCAGGTTCATCAGTCACTTAGTTTAAAATATTTTAGAAAAAAGGGATAGCCGTGACACTTTATTTGGAATTTTAGGAGGTATTGAGGGAGTGTTTAGACTTAGAAAATTTCATATAAAATACACACACATTAGTTTAAGTTATGTATATGCATGTATACACACATACACCTATGATATTGTTTACTGGTGTGAGAAAACTTTGTCTAGCTAAAATTCGATTGCACTTAGATTTAACTCCATATTTATACCTAAATTATCATAGCCATCCTTGATGGAACATCAATAAATTTTACTCCATCAGTTTTGTGAATTGCTCTAATTAGATATGTATAGTTAGTACTGTCAGGGGATTTTCACATGAATTACTAATAATCTGCTTCACAATTTTCTTTTCATTGGATAAATGGACATTCTAGACATAATTAAAATTTTGCAACTAGTCCAAATAACTAAAGCTTTAAGAGTATTCTTTTGGTTGCTGGAGATAATAATTTAGACAATGAGGTAATATACAGTGTCATTGATGAGGAAGAAGTTGTTATTCTTGCTTTAGCAATGATCTTGTATCAAAGAAAAGGAACTCAGTGCATTCCACATTTTCAGCATTGTTTGTAAAGACACTGTATAGTCCTCATATTTTGTGAGACTGTGGTTATGAATGATTTTTGCCTGCCTTGAATGGTTGTTTATTCTTGGTTTTCCAGTAAAATAGTACTGGTTTACTTGAATTCTGTTTAAATAGGATAATAAGCTTCAACCCCATGTAACACTATCTGTTTTGGAATTCTGACAGCGAAAACCACTTTTTGTTTGGTAGACATCTGCTCATCACATGTTGGAATGTGTTTATTCTATTACCATCTAACCCCAATGGATTCACACCACAATAAACAAACAAATAATTTTGACAACCCATTTTGCTAGCTCTATGGAAAGTATCTTAAGTATCTGGAGTATACAGTAATGTAGGTTTTGGTTAATATAATCTAGGTTATATTTGACATTATTTATTTTGGAGAGATAGTTTATTATCCATCATTACTATGCGATGATTTGTTCCATATTTTCTAAAAATAAATCATCACAGACATTAGAATCAGAGAAGGAAGACTATTTGGGATATACTTATTTGGACATCAAAACTTCAATTCTTTTAAAGACAATTCCCATATATTTGTGGCGATTTTTACCATGAAAATGTCTCTTACTTAGTATATCAACCCAGAAGATTAATTAGGCACATTTCAGAGTGAACTAGAAAATATACATCATGAATGATTTAGTGAGATGAACCTCCTCATAACAGCAATGCCATTGTCTTTGTTTCTGAATTTTAGGTAAAAACATTCATACTCATCTGCTCTTCAGTGGCTTCTAGTATATAATAACTTATAAATGTTTCTATTTCCTTTAGATAGGCTTTGTCACTGATGAGAGTAATGGAAAATTCAAGAGAAACAAACAGGAGAAAATGAGTACTAAACTAGAATCTTCCCAGAATGGTGAGATTGGGTTTGGAATGACACAGTAGTGTTTTAAACTATAAGGGATGTGTAATCCATACTTCTAGGGATGCTTTCAGGAGTGGGACTT
Organism: Microtus obscurus; assembly: GCA_963919715.1. NCBI lineage: Eukaryota > Metazoa > Chordata > Mammalia > Rodentia > Cricetidae > Microtus > Microtus obscurus. The sequence continues at coordinate 192,116 of CAWTZC010000100.1, read as the reverse complement.
GGCTTTCTTCTTAAGCTAAAATTGATTTTAAGAAATGATTCAAGATATGGAATAAAGGCACCACTCTGAGATGATGAAGTGGTGATCACTTTATGTCGTATTGTTAGGGATAATTCCAATACTGTTTAGTTAGTTATTTTTATAATCTTTGTTATTTGTTTTGATTCTTGAATTTTTTATATATTGTACTTAATGAATGCAGCACAATTGAGATATACCTCAGTGTGTTTAAATATATCATTTCATCATTTTATTTCAGGAATGCAGAAATGGGTTGAACATATGTAAAATAGTGCTTCAATTTTGCAGAATCCCATGGATTAGAGATGAGAGCTTGTGATTCATCACCTTTATAGAGTCCCATAGAAGTACCCAATCACTGCAATAATAGGCAAGATGTAAAAGTACTGGGATATTTTCAGGTTTCCTCACTTCTACAATGTAGTAAGAAGGGTCGATTGTTGGTTTACGGCTGCCCATTTAGCTTAGACCCAAAATAATCACACAGAAACTATATTATTTAAAACACTGATTGGTGCCTTAACTCTAGCTTCTTATTGACTAACTCTTACATCTTAATTTAACCCATCTCCATTAACCTATGTATCATCATGTGGCTGTGGCTAACCAGCTAAAGTTGTAGCATTTATGACTCTGGCCACTCCATGGCTTCTCTCCGACTCTACACTTCCTCCCATCATTCAGTCCAGACTTCCCCACCTATAAGTTCTGCATTGCTATAGGTCCAACGCAGTTTCTTATTCATTAACCAATAAAAGCTATACATAGACAGAAGGATTTCCCAAACCATTTCCCTTTTCCATTTAAACAAAAGGAAGGCTTTAACTCTAACACAGCAAAGTTATATATAAAAAAGTTATCAAGCAAGAATTAGAGTACAATATTTATATCTACTTTATCTTTTATCATGACTATGGAAAACTGTTGCAAGGTGGCCTGTTTATCTGTCCCGGCCTCCCAGAACTGAAATAATCACACAGAAACTGCATTAATTAAATCACTGCTTGGCCCATTTGCTCTAGCTTCTTATTGACTAACTCTTACATCTTAATTTAGCCCATTTCTATTAATTCATATATCACCATGAGGTGGTGGCCTACCAGCAAAGTTCTAGCTCATCTATCTCTGGTGGCAGATCCATGGCATCCCCTGACTCCACCCTTCTTCCTCCCAGCATTCAGTTCCATCTTCCCCACCTACCTAAGTTTTGCCCTATCAACAGGCCAAGGAAGTTTCTTTATTCATTAACCAATAAAAGCAACACAGAGACAGAAGGACCTCCTACACCATTTTCTCTTTTCTGTTTAAACAAAAAGGAAGGCTTTAACATAGTAATATTACATATAAAAGGCATCAAGCAAGAATTACAGTTAAAATATTTGTAAAACGGCACATAGACAGAATGACCTCCCACTCCAGTACAGCACATTAAACTTTCTAGTAACACTTAGGTAATTTGAGATGTTTCTAGGGACATGGTGAAGGCATGGCAAAATATATTCATGTTGTTTTGGCAATAGTTATTTCTTTAACATAGAATAATTTTTACTCTAATATCATCATGTAGCTCACAGAATCCTAGGAATATTTATGATCATTGTTAAAAGAAATATAGTCTATTGCATTACTATCACAATGTTAATATAGAAACATTCATTATAAACATTCATTATAAAGAATTGCCTTTACTTTTTCATTAGGTTGTACAATGACATATTGCTATTTGTTACATGAGAGCAACTATTGGCTTTAGTTCAGGAACGTTCAGGGGTCTCGTTTTGTTCTGTATCTGAAACTTGTACATGTTTCTTTATAATTATTTAACCTATTAATGATATTTATTTTTAGCACAGATGCAACATATATACATGCACACACAGAGAGACTCATGATCCAGTAATATTTATGATATTCAGATTGTTTTTAATGTCTTAAAGTATATTCTTGTCTTTTGTTATAATTAAAAATAAAGCAATATTTTCAATGTTTTACTATTTGTACTAAGAAATGAAAGGTGATGATTCCCTCAAAGTAGTCAATTCACTGAATTAAATAATCCCATCCAAGAGCACTTAATACCCAGTGACAGATCTCTGGCTGAAGAAGATGCAGACTTATATTCTAATTTCCCCAGAGTATACTGTAAGAAGAATACAATATTCAGTTGATGTTAATCAATACCAGCTTTTTTTCCATTAAAGTTAGACCGTAATGTTTTGATCACCTGCTCAGTTATAAAGACAATCAAAATGGCATGTGATGTTCACAATTATTCTTACTTTCTAGCCCTATTCATATCTCTCATTTCACAATGCTTTCTTTATGTACTCTTGCTTATCAAGTGCTCTAAATTCAAATTTCTCTTATATAACCAACTGTAATTTATTACTGAGGCAGCATTTTTGATGCTGTTAATTTAAATTAGTCCTATGGTTAAACTTGTCATATGTTATATTTCTTGGATTTTCAATGGAAGTTTAGGTTATCCCAAATATCCTTCACTTTTAGAATAAATACTTTTGTCCTGAAATATTAAAAACCATAAAAATGTGATTTTACCCCCTAGGTTGAGATATTGAGCCACCAAATGCTTGTGCATTTAGTCTTTTCCAAGATCCATACTTGATCAATGAAATTTACTTCTTTAAGACAAAGGTATCGATGTGACAAGAGTGTACTGGTCTTTTAAATTCACTTATATGCTTGTGAGCCACTAGTTGCCATTCATACAGGCTGAAAAAGAATCCTACAGATCTTTTCCCTGGAAAACAATCTAGTGATATTCAATTCATGCAATCAAATTATGTATGATGAATAATAACCAGGTTAGAAAGAAATGCTCTTAGTTAATTCCATTCTAGGAGTATCTTGGTGTAAACAGATATTTTTCTTCATGTAGGAATTTGTCATGGATATTACTTACACAGCATTTCTACTACTGTAACTATTATTCTCTATTTGTTATGTTGCATTTAAGGAGCAGTATATTTATCTGGTTTAGAATAGAAACTCAATGGCCAGACTATTTGGTCACAATTCTGGCTTCTACCCTTGCTAAATGTACAGAATGGTTTTTTTTTTCCTGAAAATTGTGATTCATAAGAATGTCAGTATCAAAATTGTGATTATAATAAGAACTATGTGTTAATAAATGCAATAAGCATTCCAAACTGGTGTTGGGTATATGCTCTAAGGAAATTCACTAATGGGGAGAAAAGGTGATCACGCATCTTGTAGTATGGGAACTATGTTGTCTCATCTTATGGTTCTGAAAAGGGAGAAAGCTAAAAAGAGAATAATAGCACCATAGATTTGGTTTTGCATAAACACGGAGGACAGGAAGAATGCCTATTTGCTCTTTAGGGTTTTGGAACGCTGTCTCAATCTCGCAGCTTTGCTCCTCCTCAGTGGCATACATTTTATTTAGCAGGCCATATTGTGCATGCTTGGATAGGCCTGTGGGCTCCAACCTTTCCACACTTGAGTGGTAATTAAATCAATCAAGCCTTGCTCTGCTATGATTCCAAGTGCTTAGAAACATTGTAAGCTGCCTAAGGCAGCCTTTCCAGTTCTGCTTTCAATTAAGTTATCTCTGCCCCCACCTGTCCAGTGAATTGAGGAAAAAGGTAACATATGTCTGCCAAGAAGCTCCTTCATTCTTGTGTTAAATGCTTTTTGGCTGGTGCAATGTATTCCCTAAGCCTCGTTCCCACTTCAATGCTAGCTGTAAGAAAGCTCTCTGAAAATGCTATTTCCCTTACTAGGAGAACAAGTTTTCTGGCCATCTCTCTAGAAGTAAAGTTTTATTGGCATAAAAGATTTTAAGACTTAAATCTGAAGATTATTTTTTCTGGAATTTTGACTAATAATGTAATGTTAAGGGTCAGTTAATATTAAAATTTGAGATTCTTCATCTTTAATTAAGAAAATTTAGTAATAAAAAGAAGAGGAGAAATCCCAGGGGAGGGTTTGTGGAGTAGACAGAAGTTGTGTTCCAGGTCTTACACACATTGTTTAAGGGTATTTAAGGGATATTGTTTAAGGGCCTAAAAATAAAAAAAAAAATTGATTTGCCTCTAAGAACTTCTAAATCCATGTACGTATTTTCCTGTCATGATAGTGAAAACTACCTTTCTAGCAATCCTTTTTATGTGGGCCTATCATTTTTATTGTGGTTATAATGCTTGAAAATCCCGGTATACAGTGCACAGGAAATGAATAGGTAGTATACGTGCATAATTATATTGTAGCTTTGTTTTCACAATCATGTACTCAAGTAATACATTCATTACAAAAAGACTCTTAATTGCCAGTCATCATGTTTAGTGTGTCTAGTGTAGTTAATTACTTTAAACAAGTTAATTAACTTTAAAATCTCTTTATGAAAATTTAATACAGGAATATAACAGAATAATGGAATAGGATCATATCTACCTTTTAATTTTAGCTTCTAATCCCCTCAAAAGTTTCCCACATTAACTCCTACCCTAACTTCAAGTCTTATTATAATTTCCTGAGTCTAGTTAATGTTATTCTTAGTGTGCATGGTTGTGAAGCTCATTTCCTCACAAGAAATTCTATTAGTGCCAGTATCTTCAAAGAAAAATGAAAGATTCTCAGTAATTATTCACTTGTCACTGTGGATAGGGCGTTGAGACCATCTAAGCATCTTTACCAGAATTTTGGTCATTTTTACCATGTGTTTCCTTCTTCAGGGAAGCACAGCTACTTTGAGTGCAGTAATACGTTAATCATGTCTCATCCAGAAGACAGCTGACAACACTCCTCTCTGTCCTCAGCCTCTTTTGTTGTTTTTGTCTCCTCTTCTGTGTTTCCCTAAGACTTGACAGGGATTAATTATATATTCTTATAGTTATCTTACTGTTAAATATATATAATAATATACCAAAGCAGAAAGATATGTGGGTATGCCATTCATACAGCCTGAAGTGATTCACCATTCAGTATCATTACTATCATCATCATGTTGATAATAAGGTTATATTTTGCACATTTACACTACATGTGTTATAAAATGTTTTCCATGTTTTGCACAGTCCATATTATTTTATTGATTACTATTATTGTCATGCTTGGCACTGTGTTTAATTGTGTGCAATACTGTATTTTCTTTCCTAACAATGATAATAGGTAGTTTATATTAGGGACATTTTTATGCTCTATATATTGCACAATTTGTTTCCATGTTTTCAACAGCCTATAAAGTGAGTTTAATTAGCTACCCAATCCTTACAAACGTTATTTTAAAGGACTTTAAGTAACTTCTCTGGAGTCACTCATTAACAAAACCTTTATAAATTCTAAATACTGTATTTCTTTTTCCCAAGACCAGGTTTCTCTGTAGCTTTGAGGCCTGTGCTGGAACTAGTTCTTGTAGACCAGGCTGGCCTCAAACCCTCAGAGATCCACCTGCCCCTACCTCCCAAGTGCTGGGATTAAAGGTGTGTACTACCACCGCCTAGCGTAAATATTTTATATTTCTTTATTTCACTTCTTCCTTTTTTACTAATATAAAGGATTATATTTTTCTTACTATGATGCACATTGAAAATTTTTATAACTCGGGAAATTTCTTGTGATAATTTTAAGTTCTCTGATATGAGAGTAACTTTTGTCATGGCAACACCCAGCTTACTGCCAAATGTGTAATGAAAAATCATGTATATCAAGTTCTGATATAATAGGTACAACACTGAGTATGTGAGCCAGCTGACATACCATCATCTCAGGACATTAATTCATACATTCACATGTACGACATCATTTTGATCAGTTGTAATATAAGATACTTTTATTTAAAGTTATATCTGTTAGTTATTGCTTAAGAAGTACAAATTCATTTAATTATTGTTCAAAAGGTACAAATTCATAATTTTACATTATTTCCTTCAAAATGAATCTATTATTGGGCTTTAGACATAGAAAATATATGATCATTTAAATTCATTGTAATCTACTTTTCTGAATCAATAATGCAATGACTTAATTGGGTGAATATATGAGTTTTGTTAGTATATGTTAGGGAGTCTTAACTAGCTTCCCACTTCACACTGGAGACAGGATGTACATTTGTTTGTAATGCTCTCAAGTATGTAATAGATGTTTCTTTGTGTGTCTGTGTATGAGGTTTTATCCGTCCAAACATGATGAAAATGTTTTCTATATTTTGGAAAGAAGAAATAACTTGAGCATAGATTTAATTATGAATACTGAAAATTCATTTTAGGTAAGGGTGCACAAAATTATGATAAGCTTGGGGATTGCCCAAAACTTCCATGTAAGCACAGTTTAAGTGAGTGGTCTCTGAGGTACACTTGGCAAATGAAGTGAGAAGCAACCTCTATATTTTGCTTTAAGCAGCATTTTCTTGCTTATTAATCTGAAAGTTTTCTTTGCTTCTTTTTAGCTAACTACTGCAGTTATAATCATTGTAGAAACATGTCAAATTGCTGTGAATTAAAACCCATCAAAACTGTGGAATGCCTTCAGGATTTAAAAGAACCTTGGAGGGTCAGAGCTCATACTCCCTATTTGCTCTGTCTGGTGCTATCAACTTTTATTAATGCAGCTAAGGAATTAAATCATTAACAAAACCTGTCTTATACTCTGCATCATTTTTTGACCCAGGTTGCAAAATTGTTTCAGAATTATGTTTCTATCCAGTAGGGATCCTATCTTACTGTTAAAAAAATACCTGCAAATTTTTAAGCTGTCATACCCAGAGCATGCTGGACTGATGTTTTATGGTATAAAATCAGTTAAACGAACACAGTTAGGATACAACTGCTTGAATTTCCATTTTTTTTCATTTTTCAATTTGTTTGCATGAATTGATGTCTGTCCAATTCCCCAAATGAGATGAAATGTAAAAAGACTTTGTTGTGCATTGCATACTGCTTAAGACACAAAGCATCAAAATTTTCCCCATCTTTCTTCTGTTTAAAACTGTAACAAATCATTCCATTATATTATCATTGAATATTTAAGTTGTATTGATACATGTTTTCCAAATAAAATATAGCATACATATTCAGAGCCCTGTTTTTATTTGACAGAAGCATTTGAATAGCAAATATAGAAAGAACCTCAGAATTATGATTCCATATTTTCTCTTTTGTAACCAAAAGTGTATTATTAGAAAGTGGATTTTATCTTAAATATTTTATTCTCCCATTTTTGCATATTTAAAAATGATTATCCTTCAGTTTTTTTCTCAGTTCTTGATTTTCTACTTTGTAAATTCATCTCCTTATCATCTTTTCTTCTCAACATTCATGAACACCTGAGCTAAGGTGAGGGGAGCTGGAGAGAAACAATATCCTAAGTATCAGGCAAGGAAATGACAAAGTTCTAAATGAAAGCTGGGCGTGATAGTGTATGCTTGTTACCCCCGTAATCACTAGCGGTGGACCCAGGGTCATTAGTGCTCATGCAGGAACTGGAAGATAACCAGAGCAATTGGTAGGATCACACGGGGTGGGGGCGGGGGTGATAATAATACAAACTTTCTTCACTTCTTATAAGCATAATTCAAAAAAGAAGAAAACATTATTCTCTCCAGTGCCCTAGATGCTCCTCTAGAAATGACTATGCATGATTATTGCTAGTGGATCAGTACAGATGAGAGGGTCTCAATACAGAGGGGAGACAAAGGAAATAGAAAATTTATTGTAATGACCTGTGTAAGGATTTACAGGAGGGACGGAATAAGGACTAGATTTAGGAATGTGCTAGGAAGACAGAGAAAATGTGTCTTCATGGCCCTCAGTAAGGAGTAGTCTTGGAAAACAGCTTGAGAGAATTATCAGTCGGTTTGTGCTGTCAAAACCACCAGTTTATAAAAACAATAGCTTATTTATTAAGAGGATGGGACCACCAAGATGAAATGTACAACTGATTTAATGTCTGAATGGAGTTGCTTTCTGTGTTTTAGATGCTATTTTCTCACCTAATCCTTACATATCAGAAAGATGAGGCATTTTCCATGGTGTTGTTAAAAGGCATTAGAAGGTGTCTTTAACAATTGTCTCATATATATATATACATATATATGTATATATATATATATATATAAACCTCATCTGTTGTTATTTTTAATTTTTTATCTTATCTTTCATATATATGTATATATATATATAGGAACTAACCTTAACTGTTGCTATTTTTAATTTTTATCTTATCTTTCAAAACAATCTTTATTTTACATACCAATCTCAGTTCCCTTTCCCTCTTCTCCTCCTGCTCCCAATACTTCCCCCATTCCCCATCCACTTCTCAGAGATAGTGTGGCCTACCATGGGGAGTCAACAAAGTCAGTGACATCACTTGAGGCAGGACCACACCCTCCACGCTGTGTCTTGGCTGAGCAGGTATCCCTCCACGGGAAACAGACCCCAGAAAAGCCAGTTCATGCACTAAGGACAAATACTGGCTCCATGGCCAATGGCCCCACAAACTTTCTAAGCACTCTTAATACTGTCACGTTGAATACTAAATTTCAACATAAGGAGGCCTCAGAGAATCAGTCTAAATAAGAAGCCAAAATAAAAAAAAAACAATTCTCAACTTTCTAGACTTTTAAATCTGATCAGATTTTGTGGCCTTAATAATTTATGGCATGTGGAACAAATGAGAAATTAAATATTGTTTTTAAATAACATAATTAATCACATGCAAATTTTTATTAAATAATGTAATTAATCATATGTAAATTTTATACACATATTTAAATGTGTGCATACTTATTTGGCTATTAATATTCTTCACTTAAATAACCAAGCTTATTAACGCTGGCCTGGATTTATAAATCTTGAGTCTTTTGACATCTTGGAGGCATGCCAATTCCCTATAGGGAACAATCCAGTAAATGAAGACTTCTGTTCTATTCTATTGTGAATTATACATTACTGCTTTTGAATGATAGAAATTAACCTCAATCAATGTCAGTTTTTATCATTGGCAGAGTTCACAGAGTGAACTGAAAACAAACACTAGACAAGGACATTTGACACAGTCTTATTATTCTTGTGAGTACGTATTCATGAATGGGTCCGAGATTGCTATAAACAAAGCCCTTAAGACCAATAAGTACAGGACATTCCTGTTGTTTTTTGAAAACTTAGAGAAACTATTTTATTTATAAAAGTATTTTTCATCTAATAAAAGATAGGGTCCATGATGCCATTATGCATACATTTTAAGCAGATGTTTTAATTATGAAAAGTTAGATGAGGTGAAAAATCTATGCACCACAAACCTGACATGTAACTCAAAACTTGCTTTATTTTCAGCAAAGTTGCTGATACGGAGAATACAAGTAATTAAATTGAATGATCTTGATAAAACAGTGAGAAGGGCTGTTTCTAAAAATAAATATATTTAAATGTGATGTGCAATTCATTATGCCATTGAATTAATATAAATGTACATAATGCCTTAGACATAATAGCAATTTTATTAGATTCACAATTGCTTCCCATATTTCATTATAACATATTTGGGTGGTGAAAATTTATTTCACATTAATATTCATGGATATAAATTTATTCTTTTAGGTTAACCTAAAATTATTAGGAGAAATAACAAAAGTACCTTTATCTTCAAGAGAATTCTTTAAAAGTTTTTTTTTATAAGTTCATGATTTTGTTGACAAAATAATAGAAAAAGTTTATTAGTTTTACTCTGAGTGTACTTTTTTAAAAAAAAAAAACAATGTTTGTTTTGATAATATATGTAAGAGGCCTGTCATGTTTTTTTTCAAGGTGATACCATTTCACTAGGACTCTTGCTTTTCTGTCACAGGAGCAAAAGATAATAAGCATTATTTATACAATTTTTAATATAAACAATAAAAAGAAATCGGTGTTGTAATATTTTTGGCTATGGCTTCTTTAAATAATTAAGTTATGCAACAATTCCTGCAATTTTTTTCTACCTTTGATTACACAGGTAAGAGCTTTACAGGAAGATTTGTTTCTGCCTGCTTCTAGATTCTTCAACCCTTTATCCTTGGTTAATGATCTCCAGAAATGGTTGTTGTCTGCCTGGCAGATAAAGATGACCGTATCTGGAGACTGATGCCATCATAATAGCTTTTCTAATCATTAGCAAATGATATAATCTGTGGTAGTCTGAAAGGTCACATGATCAGTAGCCCTGCTTACATTAGCACAAAATCACTAACCTTCAGCTACACAGAAAATCTCAGACCCAGCAAAGAAGTGGACAAAAATACTGAGATAGCAGGCTAGTCCGGTACAATTACCAAGGTGCTTTCCTAGAGAAAAAAAAAAATCAAGAGTGAATGAATGCTGTCTAAACTGTCTTAGGTATCACGTGATATTTAAAGTTATTTACCTCCTAATATCTTGCTAGTTTAAAATTTCTAACTTTGTCACCGTGTTAATACCCCTTTATTAAAGAAAATGTGGGCATGTAGACTATCTTTCTTTAAATGACACTTATTTTAATATATGCACAAGTATACTTAGAATATTTATATTTATAGGTTTTTTACAAGCTTAGAATGCTATAGAATATAAGAAGTCTGTATCATTTCATATAGATTTTCACATAGATTCATCATTTTCATATAGATTCATATAGCCTTAGAATTTTGATTACCAAGATGTGAGTAAGAAAGCTTTATTATTATTATACCCACAAAATTTTATCAACACAGTTCACTTCTGTATCAAGCAGTTTGTGTTAAAATTTATTTGTTGTGTGCATGTTACTTCATCTCTCAGTACCACAATTAATAGAGTTATGAAATGATATGAAACTCATATAATCACAACCAACTCAGCAACTAGGTTTCATGAATGAATCATAACTCATCTACTTCCAGAGTTTTGGTTTGCAGAACATGGTAACATATAAAGAAGAGCAACAGATGATCATGGTATATCCAATAATGCCATTTATAATTTAGCACCTCATTTGAGAGAATTGGATCATATTTGCTAAATATTTATCTTACCTATGAATACTGAATAAGTCAATATGTAGTAAACATAGAATTTGTAGTAAGAGGAGCGGCCTGGCTATGCCCCTGTACCAGGCCGCCCGCATGGCCCAGCTTAATTCCCGAAATAATTACACAGAAACTGTATTTATTTAATCACTGCCTGGCCCATTATTGGCTAGCTCTTACATATCGACCTAACCCATTTCTGATAACCTGTGTAGCACCCCAAGGTGTGCTTACCGGGGAGATTCTAGCCTGTGTATGTCTGGAATGCGGGCATCATGGCGATTCCTTCTGACTCAGCTTCTCTTTCCCAGAATCCTCTTCTGTCTACTCCGCCTACCTAATTTTCTGTCCTATGAGGGCCCAGGCAGTTTCTTTATTGAACCAATGAAATCAACAGATAAGATACAAGACCCACCTCCATCAAGAATTCATAAGGCGTGTAATTCTGATCAGTAGTAATTTAGTGGCTATCTTACATATTCTATAGAGTCTTTGTGTCATCCTTTCACTATGTCGTCTTCCCTGAAGGAACTTTCACCTCTATCTCCCTCTATTTACTCTTTCCTTATGTCCCTGTACCAACGGCTCCAATGTATTTTGTGGTTTTATGCCTGGCTTCTAGAAGTCTATAAAGTCTGTAGTATTTCTCTAATAAAATTTTTTTAGAATTAAAGCATGCATCAATAAATATTAAAGTTATTGAAATGAGAGTGAACTGATGAATTGACATATATTTTTACTTTAGATGTGATAAATAGTCTTAATGATTTCAATGTTTTGCTTTCAGCAGCAAATAGGATGTGCAGACTGTTAAAGATACTTAGTCAAATTATAATGTGACTATTGACTAATTAATTTTTAAAATGTTATTTATAATAAATACTAACATGAAAATCAAGTATGAATATTTATGCTATTGAAACTTTCTATTTATGTTGTAAATCTTAACCTTGACTTTTTCTATAAAGTCCTTTGTAGATAAGATATTACTTTAGATTTTAAAAAATACTAAGTATACAAAGTGGCTTAAAGAATAGTATCTTTTTCTATTTGGTTAATAAGTAGTAAATAATCCAAGCATTGGTAGTGGTATTATTCTTATATCCATATAAATCTGAAATACTGAAACTAGGAAAGTTTAACCAGAGTTGTAATTAAAAGAACACTAATGAAAAGGCAGAGAAAATGTATATTAATGAAGGAAACAAGTTACACATAAACACAGAAACAATAAAAATATTAGCAAAACCTCAGTAGAACGTCAACATAAAAGTCAAAAAAAAGATATAATTACAAGTGAAATATACAGCAAGATAAACTAAGACTACAAATGTTTGTTAGATAGTTAATTGAATAATTTGAAACAAACCCTTGTAGAGTTTACATGGCCGAATTTTCAGACAGAAATGTGTGCTCTTTGTCTTAAAATCATGTAACTACGAATACACTTACAACTTTTGTTCAGAGAAATATAAGCAATCAGTGTTTAAATTCTAATTGCTAAGAACTCTATAGTTTTAGAAAAAGATTTTACTGGAAGTTAACAAAATAAAGGCATAGATTATCAAAGAAACTCTTTAAATAATATTATTTATATATGATTGTCTAAACTGTTTATTTGATAAGCTACACAAGTTTGCATGTGGGAAACATTTGAAAGTGTAACTCATGGGAACAATCTTATCCTATGCTACTCTGTGGGAAACAACTGTTAATACATATGACATGAGAATGGCCTGGTTTCCAGCAGTTTCTCAAAATTCAAGTTAAATATACATTGGCCCTTAGCCCAAAATCCTTGGCAACCTTTGTTACCCAGGGCGTACTAAGAGACTCGCTTGGATGCATAAAATATTTTCCTTAGTGATTACCATGAATAGGCTGAAGAGTTGTATAACATTGGACAGAATCTTAATTTTAATAGGAAAATGTTTGTCTGTATCAGTCTCCTAAAGTACATTACAATGATGTTAATGACACCTGAAAAAATTACCTTTCTATTTCAAACAAAATGGTTCTGTTTTTGTTTTAGTTTGATCATTTTTTTTATTCTCTTTGCCAAAGGAAATTTTCTTTTAGTTTGACAAATTTTCACTTGGTTATATATAGTCTTGATTTCATCTTCCGTTCTTGAGATGCTAAATAAGAAAGCATAATGACATTATGGAAAAAAATACTCTAATAGTTTTCTAAATATCATACAATCCCTTCTAAACTAATGATAATGCTAAGGAATATTATTGTTGTTATTATTGTTATTACAATATACAATTTAGTAAATTATCAGTTAGCTCTTGGGAAATTTTAATCAGACAAAGATGAAATTAAAGACTTTATGGTATTCTATTCTTATAAATGACATGCTTAATCTCAAGGTCTTTAACTGGGTCAAGGGTATTAGTGGAACTGGTTATAATTCAGTGCCTAGAATTTCATTTCATTGTAAGAAAAGAATTCCATTGATGTCAAAGGTCACAAATGCTACCAAATATGACTATGATGCAAAGCTAAAGAGAGATAGCCGGAAATGTATGCTTCAGAATAATTTTGTAAACTAGGTCAATTCTCTGAAATTCCTAGCTTTAATGGATCAAACTGTGAGCAGTAAAAAAGAAAAGGAATTTTAAGTACTATTTTACTTACATAAGTAGTGAAGGTTTAGTAAATTGATGGCAGATGGTCTCATTAGCTAAAATAGCCGTTAAAGGCCATCAGTAATAAGATACACTATGCCACACACATGCAAGATGTTGACCCTCAAAAATTCCATCCTGCAATTGGCAATCTGGGGTTGTGATGACTTACTGCAAATTCTATCCGTTCTGAAAAATTATTCTTATAGGTGAATATCACATGATAAAGTTTTCTGAAACTGCCAAATATTCATTATAGGAAAGAATATCAAAGAATTCAATTCCCATTTATGTTTGAAAACTATTTAATACATAGTATACAGAATATATATATAGTGTATAACCTCATACATATATATATATATACACTCCTAAAAGGCATACAGAACATTTTTGCCTTCTACCATGGCGAAAAAAAGGCATTCCTGTTTAAAATCTTCTGTTCGTGATAACCAGGTGATCTGTATACCCTGCAAAACTTAATTTAGAACTCCTACAATGGGAAACCTTCCCTTCAAGACCCTGGGTGGCAGTAGGCATGTTTTACAGATGAATTTCTGGGTTAAGTTGTTTTAATATTTAAGTGACCTTTGTTGACATTTTGTTTCTTTCCTGATTTATTTTTAAGTGAATTAAATTCTCAAAGGTCATTTCTTGACATTGTTATTTGGACAAACATGGAAACCAATATCAGAGATGTTGAAAATTGTTGAGAGAATACATCTAATACCAGCAAACTTAAGTGTCCATGAAAGAGTGAGTCTAAGCTTTTGAGAGGAAAAAAAAAAAGCTGGAAAGTCCTTTCTGCAGTAAACTTGCCCTCCTTAGCTCCAAGTATAGATTTACATGGTGGGCCCAATCTGTAAACAACAACCTTGTTTGACACAGAGAAGTTATAGTTATGATAATGAGTGACCTAACCTCAGTCTGCAAGTTTTTTTTGTTTTGTTTTGTTTTGTTTTTCCATTGCTATCACAAAACACTCAAGGAAAATAGGTAAAGCCTAAGGTGAAGAAAATTGTTCAGGTTGAAGAATGCGCTTCTCATCTCTACAAACTTCTGGTGGGGTTCTTTCCTGCTACAACACACAATTCCTGGCATTCTGGTATTTCCAGTTAGTTGATGATGAGTAGGTCACTCAGAAACACAGGGATACAGACACAAGGGAGAGGTTTGACTTTCTATTAGTGATAATTTGTCCTTTTGACAATTGTATCTTATATAAGAATTTTATCAGTAATTTTGTAGAGTATTGTGTTCCATTTTCCTAAAAGTTACTCAATATCCCCCACTATTTAAAAGTCACATGTCCTGCTAGCATCATTTGATCTGGGGATTCTCTCTGCCAATAGTTTTGGAGTGTAGGTAGAGGTTGCTCATTTGTTCCCGACTACCCAAGACCCGAATAATCACACAAAAGCTTTACTAGTTACAACATTACTTGGCCTATTAGCTTAGGATTTTTATTAACTAACTCTTACATCTTAAGTTAACCCATTTTTTTATGATTTTATATTTTACCATGAGGCTCATAACTTACCAGTAAGTTTCTGACTGGTTTCTCACTTCTTCTTTGGCAGCTACATGGTGTCTTCGTGACTCCACTTTCTTTTCTCCTCTATCTCTGCTTTGAATTCCCTCCTTGCTCTATTCTGCCCTGCGAAAGCCCCACACCCCAAAAAATTCACAGCATACAGAGGGAAATCCCACATCATTGGGGTACTGACCTTAAGGCATGAATGGCATCTTGTCTCTGGACAAGATCTCTTAAAAATGAGAGAAACAGAGATTCCACACTATGTTGTGTGGTGAAGACCCCATTAAGGTAGAGAGAAGATGAAATTCTCGATTAGAGATTTCATTTATCTATGCAATATAGATAACTATTCTATATGGTTTTATATATACCCTTATATGTGTATGTGTCTGTGTACATTCTTATTTATCTAATTTTTAATGATCCATTTTTAAGAAAGAATCACATAAATGTAATACCTTTATGGATCAGATACTGAAGCAAAAGGGACAAAGATGGGTAAAAGACCAGTAATCTCCCAAATTGAAAAGTTTGAGAAAGTATGTAAACCAGTAGTTCCAATTTAGAGATATAGTTGCATAACAAGTAAATGAGGGTTCTTTGTAAGTCATTCCTGTCGTTAGCATTGCTGAAATTTAAGGAAACAGGTATGGAAAATCATCAAATAATTTTGAAAATATCAAAAGATTTCTACAAGCAAGTGAGCTTGTAGAATGTTGGATGAAGCACAAAGGTCCAACACAATTTTCCACCCCTGTTGACAGCCATCTTCTCTCTGACTGTTGCTCACCTGCTATCTCTTTCTACAAAATTGGTAACCTCTCCTTCACCTCCAACCCTTTCATGTCTAATACGTGTATAGTATCTAATGATGAGGTGGTAGGCAGTTCAGACCCCACAAACCTACAGAGGAGAGTGTGAACATAATTAAGAAGGCACATGCAGCCTCCCTGTCAGCTCCACTCCTACTGTGGGGGTCTGTACCTCCAGCAAAATACCACTATCTAGCTATGCTCTTTGGCCAAAATAATTACAACTAGACTGAGCCGAACATAAAATCTCCCCATAACTCCAATAGCCATCTTGAAAGATTTAAAGACATTTTCCTACAATTTTTCAGAATATACTTCCCCTAACACATAAAGTGTTCTTTATTTATGGGCCAGCCTTAATATTATTTCCCTAAGGATCTATTCATAAAGCTGGAGTGGAAGTCTAAGAATTAGTTCATTTAATCTAGAGGAATCTAGCCGGGACATCTCCCGAGAGCACTAGTCTACCCTAAGGATCAAAAGTAAATATTAGAAGAATACCATTTCAGCAGATCCTGAAAGGGAGAACCTTTCAATGGACTTGAAATATTTTTTTTTCCTCTTTGGCACTAAACACCAGAGATACCTACAGTAGGTGGTGGCCCATCTCATGAAGTCTGAGGAGTCTGCAGTAGTCAAGGTGACTGGACACTGTGATGTCAGAATTCTGAGGCTGATGACATATGTATGAAGATAGGACATAGAAGGCCAAGAGATGAGCCAGTTTGGAGTCTGACTGAGGACCTAGCACAGACGCTATCACAGGGTCTAATCGTGTACAGCCAATGCGGAACAGGGGTGGTGAGTGACCAAACAATATCACTTGATCAGGATGTAGCCTGTGTTCTCGAAGGAGGATATATAAGGCTCTCCCCATTCCTTTTACCTGACTCCAGTTGTCTATGCCAGTGGCATGGCACCTTCTAACCCCATAACCCACGGGAATTGCTAGGGCCCAGTAACATCTGGTACCTAAACAAATTCTAATTGTCTCCCTCTCTTCGCTTGCAGCTCTGGAAAGCACTCCCAGAGGATGTATTTCAGTCGCAAGGAACCTTGATGTGTGTTTTCAGTGTTTTCAGCTGGAAAGCATTGGGACCCGATTCTTTCCTTCTTTAGTGTTGTCTGTCATGTTTTCCTGCCCATCCAGTTAGAAAGGCACAGGTTTTTGTTTGTTTGTTTAAGTTCTTCTGGTGCCTCCAAATAAGGGCTTCATCTCCAGGAGGCAGAACAAGTCCTGGCTTCGGAACACCTTCCCTTGACCAGAGACACCTCGTGGGCATATTGACAGTGTCTTAAAAACAACACAGAAATTCCCCCACTAAGCATAAAGCACAAAGGTCCAACACAATTTTCCACCCCTGTTGACTGCCATCTTCTCTCTGACTGTTGCTCACCTGCTATCTCTTTCTACAAAATTGGTAACCTCTCCTTCACCTCCAACCCTTCCATGTCTAATACGTGTAGAGTATCTAATGATGAGGTGGTAGGCAGTTCAGACCCCACAAACCTACTGAGGAGAGTGTGAACATAATTAAGAAGGCACATGCAGCCTCCCTGTCAGCTCCACTCCTACTGTGGGGGTCTGTACCCCCAGCGAAACACCCTTAAAGTGAAATGCTTCAGTGTCTGCATATCCCTGAAGATGCTTATTCCCTCACGTTGTGGTATGACCGCCATCAGTCACCACGGTTTTCCCCTTTCCCCCACACCTTAGGCCTCAAAGACTCGAAGAAGCCTTTCTGGTCAACCTGGGACAAATGTTGCTAACCAGCCCTGGAATCCCACCACCATAGCTGAAAACATTTGAGACAATATAAAAGGGCTATTTGATCACTCCTGGATGCTCATATATGCCTTAATTAATAGAGTAGTATTGTTAACCCTTGTAGTCTTTAAATGTCTCATGCAGCATATTCAACAGCAGTAGGCAGTAACTACGGTGACTCTTCAGATATTAATGGTTCTTGGGCATCTCTTTATTGGTCGTCAATTGGAGGTATGCATGCCTGGTTATCTAAAATTCAAAAGGTTACTGTCTGGTGCCCTGACCCTGGCAGCTCCCCAGGAGTGAATGCTCTTCAAGGGCTGATAGTCAATGACTGGAAAAGCTTGTTTGGCAGGCCAGCCTAAGGCAGGCACAGTCCAGTTACTGAGGCCTGCTGAGCCAGGGTCAACAAGGCTTTAGCAAAGATCTCTGACTCCCACTAAATGCCCACATAATAAATGAAAAAAAGGAGAATATGTAGATGTGTAGGAAGATAAGGCCTACAAGATCAAAAGATCAGCCATTCTGGAGTCTGCCTGAGGGCCTAGTAACAGGCAGAGTCAAAGGTCGTGATCATGCCTAGCCAATGAGGTATGACAGCACAGTGTCACCAGATTAAGAAGCAGGCTAGGTGCTGGGAGGAAGGTGTATAAGTCTCTCCCCATTGCTGAATAAATGAGCCTGCTTTGCCACTTGCCTAACTTTTTGAGCCTGTGCTGTTGACTCCCACACCTTCTCACCTCCTTGCTCGAGGGAGCCTCTAAGACCCTGAAACAATCATACACACACACACACACACACACACACACACACACACACACAGCATTCTATATTTAATAAAACTTTAGAATTGTAAATATTTGCTTTGATTTCATTTTCTTTGCTTAGGACAAAATATAACGACTTTTCTAGAAAAACATGAAATTATGGGGTAGAGTCTAAGAACTAGCATTCTATATCTCACCATTATACTCAATGTAATCTTCAAGTTGAATATATTTACTCATATTGTATCACAGAGCAGTAAAATTAGTTAAATGCATTAATGTTTTATTTAAGGTTAAATTTATACTAGATTTTATGTACTAAAATTTTTAAAGTGTCTATATAATTCTTATTTAAAAAATACCAAATTCCAAACTGATACTTAAATGATTTAGCATAATTATGCATATCTGTGAACAGTAATCAATTCAATGTCATTTAAAACATATTTTAAAAAGTTTAAATAATTTTACTATATACAAAAAACAATTTACATATTCTGATAAAAAAATCTATTACCTTCGTAAAATAGATGACCTGTGATTATCATGCAAAATGTAGAATCTGTACATAAAGTAGATTAACTGATCTACATATATCATTTATTTTTTCAGGGATGTTAATATTAATTTATTTTTATGGTATTCACACTTCAAATAGAAAACATATTGCTTGTCTTGTAATGAGATTTGATATCATGAATTTTTATTAGAATAAGAAATAATTGAATCATACTTAAAATGCAAAGTAAGAATTTACCAAAGAAAATATAACTAAAAAAATATTGTGATAAACAATAAAAAGTTTTTAAAAAATCTAAAACTTATGTGAAGTTTAATATCATTTTAAACCTCAGTGAAATTTACATTGTTTTTTTTTTGTCACCTTTCAGAGAACAGATGACATTTACCGAATTAGTGATCCCACATGTTGAATATAAAATCTTAGAATAAAATGTAAATCCAGATATTAAATCTATTAAATATTTTTTTACATTTTTTCTCAGGTCTAATATTAAGCTTCTTTTGAAGCTTTATATAGAACACATCAAAATTTGAATAATGTTCACTGTGTAGAAATAAGCCACAGTGGTGATTTGGACAGCAATTTGTTTTTCATTTAAAGTACTAATATGACCTCTGTAATCCATGGAACTTTATCATCACATATTTGAGATTAAAGAATATATCAATAAATATTTAAATAAATACATTAATCCTACAAAACCATGTCTAGCATTTAGAGAAATACTATTATTTGGAAAAACAAAAAGTGCTATCACTATTAAGTGGCGGAAATGATTTTCTCTTTTGTAAACTGCTTTTGCCTATCTCATGTGAACATCCCTGTGACAATGACATTAAAATAAGTATCTGTATGCATTCATCAAGGATATGAATAGAAAGGTTACACTTGGTAAACCAAGCCTCTTTGCCACCAGAGTAACTAAAAAGTAATTTGCACATCAAAGTGGGAGCTACCCAGACACTAAAGTTGTTTCAATTGACTCTTCTTAAATAGGTGATGTGATCCCTGGCTCCTTCTCACTTCCTCTGTGATGACTGGGTTATCTGTGATCACCCACTCAAGCCACAAAAAAGGAATAAACAAAATAAATCAAGAGCAGAGCTCGTTCCCTAGTTGGTTACAGAACACACTGTTTTCTACTGTAGCTCTCTCCCACAAAACACTATTTTGAATTCAGAAAATGGATACCAGTGCCTATGCCATTTTGGGCAGCACTGTGCAGAAGCCTAGCCAGGCCTTTTACTGGATTGCTATTGTCCAGTCAATTTTATAGAGAATAAATATTGCACAATCTTTTTGCCTTTTACTATTTTTTAAAGAAAGAGGATTTTAATTTTATATATTATACACATATGTATGTATATAAATATATGTAACATATATACGTACAAAGAACCCATCAATAAATGTGTTTTATGTATTTTCCTTTCTTCATGTGTATCATCCACTATACAAATCCCTATAACACACAGTTCACTCTTTCTTTTGATTTATACTACCACTGTACAAGGAAATCTCTCTTTTTAGACCACCTGGTTAATTAACTATGACATATATTATTTTCAATTTTCTATTAACAATGGTTATAGTATCAGATATTAAACATAAACTTCTGAATTTGTGTATATTATTATTTAGAACAAATATAGACCATGTTGAAGAACAATCTGATATGGCTAAATATTGTACAGCTTTTAAAAATTTAGTAATATTTATGCATCTTTATTTTCTCATAAATGAAAGTAGTTCATGGATAGCCATAGAAGAGAGATTTTCTTCAGCGATGCATGTGCTATAAGAGTACATATATTCCTCTCCCAAAAACCACTTATGTAAACATAGTGAGCAACTGTGAAGACGCTCCCTGGGTAACAAAACATACAAGAAAATATTATTCAAGCATAAGCGGTGTTAATAGAGAAGAGGAGGGGATTATGGAAAGTGGGAAGGGAACAAGACCGGGAATAAGATGAATATAGCCAACATATGTTAATGGATAAATGAAAATGTAATAAATAAATTTAGCAAGTGTTCTGCTATATTTTGTTTATTAAAAATCATCAATTTAAAAATAATTTGTATTTTTAAAATCATTAAATGATAATTAGCACCATTTGTCACATCATCACAACTCGGCACATACCAGGCTCCCTGTTTGTTGTACACAACAGGAATGTGAAACACAATAATACTGAAGAGCTTGATTAATACAAGTGTTAATAAATGATTATTATTTAAAAAGTTAATAAATAATTTGAAAGAGTTAATAAATGATTTCCTTCATTGACAATGAAGGAAACAAGCATCTCAGTAATTTCAAAGAATAAATCCCCTTTTTATGACTGTTCACACCTAAAATCTAGTAAAGTAGTCTCATTAACAGAAAATCCTCTGAGATTCTAAGAATATTTATTGCACATAATCTGCTTAGACAAAGGGTTATTTTAATAAAAAATAGGTTATTGATTTTACAACTCATTTACCTGGATTCTTGTGGCATGAATAAATATCTGAGACTAAATTGCAAATATACTCATAAAATGGTTTGATTTTTTTCTGATTTTGATTAAAACATAGATTCAATAATTCATTATTTAGACAAATAAAATGAGCTGCAGAAGAACATGTGGCTTCAGAAATAATTTTTACTATTTCCCTCCCTTCTAATTTCTCCTACATCTCTTTCTTCTTTTTCCACTCTTTTGGTTTGTGTATGACATGGAAGCCGGAAAATAATATTGCTCATAACATCAAATAGGCTCTCTGTAATGCATATATTTTAACAATCTTGATATGTGGGCACAGTTTCCCCAAGAATCATACTTTTTAATCATCATCATATTATGCTTTTCAAATTTTCTTTTATATGAAAATTCAAGAAAACGATCTGGAAATGTGAGGAAAATTTCCCAGGAACAATTAACAGATTTAGAAATAACAATAAATACTCAACAAGAAAATACATTCTCAAGCACCTTGATACTAAATACATTAAAATTTAAAATAAGGAATAAATACTGATGCTCTACTTGCATGAAATAATATTATTATCTTAAAATTTAACTTTCAATAAGAAAAGGGTTTTCTTTCTTCCGGGTTTTTCTTTATCTTTTATTCTTTTTGAGAGGTGGGAGGTGACAGGAGAGGGGAAACAGGGCCCCCTTCCATAGCCCTCGTTGCTTTGCAGGTTTTTATAACATATATTCCTCACATTTGCATTAACCATACTTCCACTGCCTTCTTCTATGCATTGGGATTGCAGAAATGTTTTACCCCTCCTGGCATAGAAGAGAACAGTTTTGTTGGTTTGCTTTGTTTTTGTTGTTTCATTATTTTTCTTTATGCTGCATAACAAATAGGTAAACTCAGGATTTAATGGTTCATTAATGTCTTGCCAACTGATGCCGATCAGATATCAAAAGACCTTGGATGTTATACTGGTTTCTCTACTCAATGACCCAGTAATGAAATCAAGACATCAGCTGGTTTGTCTCTTTGGAGGATGAGATATCGAAAGATCCACATTCTTTTACTTCAGGATGTTGGAGCAATTCTCAGCATAGACTGTAATTCATTGCAACTTGCTCCTGCAAACTCACAATGTTCAGTAGTAATCTCTCTGGACTGGAGTTCTGCCTTCAGAAATCCTGAGTTTCTGTTTCGTGGAGCTCATATATTTCAGATATTAATGTCCTGAATAATTTCCTTTTTGATTGATTCAATTCTGCTCTATTACAGACCTTAATTACTTTAGTCAAATCCCTTCCTCTTGGAAGTAATACAATCAGTGGCTTGGTATCCATTTACCTTGAACATAATTTTCTTACATCTGAGACAGAGATCAGTGTCTGCTCGTATGCAATTGGAGGGAATTACATAAGGATATCACATTTGGGGTCAATCGAAGGATTTCTGTCAAACTGAATACCCTGTAATTTATGTAGTAACTCTTTGACAGTGCATAGTCATTGTAATTAGTTATGGTTAACATAAACTATAATATTTAAGTCACATCTATGGAGGATCAAGCAAATCATGAATTTTAGAAAATATATATTACTTTCACTACCTTTCCTTCTCTTGCTATTTCTAAGATGTATAAAATTTTTATCAATCAACAAAGACTGTTATACACGAACATCACTTCTGAAAGGCAATTCCCAATAAATTAGAGCTATTCTGGCTCAACAATAAATATTTATTAAATTTATAAAAATTTACTACAATACTAATAACAAATAATTGTACTAGACCATACTAATAGAGATACTGCCAAGTTGTGTGCCCATCTCATAAAACTGAAAAAAAAAACTAATAGTACTTGGGAAAGAGTAAACTGATTCCTACAAATGAAAATTACAAATTATGAATTATAAGTTGATTAATTCCAATAAAAGTTTAGGTTGTCAAATATGCTGTGGGAGACATTTATAGTCAAGTAGACAGAAAACAAATTATGATGCTGTGTGCTTTAACTATGTAGTAAAGAAATATGCTGGGCATTTAAACAAAGTTTTTGGTGAACTGTGTGTAAAGTATTTAGCTTAGTACTTCTCAGAAATTCAGACTTGAAAAGCAGTTTCAAATAGCACAACAACATATAGTAGCACAAGCTACCAAACTCCTTTGTAAATCTTATGCTGTCTGTCATAACTCTTTGAAGCTTGAGGGAAACAAGGCTCTAGGACTTTAGATTTGAAATGATGTCTTACAGTAATTCTACATCTATACTTGGGTTCAGATTTTGATATACATCTAAACAATGTTTCTTAAAATTTTCTGCACACCTTGCCCTTTGATCTAGCTGCTATTTAATATGCTGTATGGGATCTTTTTTCTAGATAAGTCAGTAAATCGGCAGTGTATGAGAGGGGAATTTTTGGAGACATTCACCCCAGAATGTTGTTAAAAAATTATTTTACCATGACAGATATTCTGTGTTTTTCTCGTTATAACTGCTGCACACCATTCACTAGAATTCAGTTAGCGAGCTTCGGGCAAGGGGCTGGAGGTTGAGGAAACACACACAGAGACAGACAGACACACAGACCTCCAATCACTGGTACAAAAGCCCTCCTTTAATATCACCATGGAGGCTTAAATACCCTGCAGTCAATGGCCAACAGGTGAAAATCCCATCCCCTGATCCTCTAGGGAAGGCTCAGCTTTCAGTAACTTCAATTTGAAGGCTCTGGTAGGGAAGAGCCTCTGAAGGCCAGGACTCCAATTGGTCTCAACAATAACTGTAGTGAAAGAAACAAAAGGAAGGAGATGTCAGCAAAGGTTGAAGGAGTTCAGTTTTCTTCTTTTATTTCACAGATCTTTTGGAGGCTCTCCTAATAGGACATCTGGGCAAAAATGAAATAAAAAACATTTATTCATTTTAACAATTAAAGGTGCTAAATTTTGTGGATTATGCATAATTACAACCCAAAGATTCTTCTAAATTATCCATCACTTAAAAATTAAAATGAGCACTCTATAATGCATTGGAAGTGTATATGACTCAGCAAAACATTATTTTTTAAATAGGTTTCAAAAGATTTTGACAATGTTTTTCTAGAGGCTTAGTTAAAAATACAGGTTATCACAAGTCAAGACATGGAGAATATATGTAAATTGTTTGTTAGTTACTCACTATGACCACAGTTCAGGACTTGTCATCTCTAGGATTTTGCCTCTAACCCAAAGGCTATCTGACATTTTTGCACAAATTGAACTTTCCTTTTTCAATGACTTACACGCTACTGTGGGTTCTTTTTTCCCCATCCCCTGCTGTCACTTCTCAGCCTTCAACAGCATCTCACAGTGCTACTTCTTGCCAAATAATGGGGTTTTGTGATGTTTCCTTTGCCTGACTTGTTTGTGATCACTCGGCTTCAACTTGGCGGTCAGTATGTGGTTTGGCTGGCTGTCAATCACCCTTTTGTGCAGGCTAGCTCCAAAAAGCTGAGTTGTAATGCCTGCGACTTCATTGTCCCTGGGTTCATAGTGTATCACAACTACGGAATTTCCTGAGAATTAGATTTTAAGGAAAAGTATGAGCTGGAAGCTACAGGACAATATGCTCTCTGTGGCTGTGCCAACGATGTGCTCACTCTCTGGTCACTAGCTCATTTATGAGCTCTTGAACTTCTGGTCATGTCCTTAAACTAATATACTCTCATGGCCAATTTTAGCTGAGACTCTTCAACTATCTAAGATTATTGATTTGGGATCTTCTTGGTAATGAATAATACATGCAATAAAATATCTTCCTAGCAGATCTTTAAGAAGACCTACAATTGTACATTTACTAAGACACTATTACACAGTAATTATTGAAGTTATAGCTTTAGGAATTTCAAAACAGCACAGGTTGCTGAAGGAAAACAAATGATCTTATAGGACTGAGAGCACTTTTATCTTGTTTATTCCTTAACAAATAACAAGTATCTACTCTCTCAAAATAAAGAATATTATTATATTAATTTTTAGAGAGGATCTAGCCCAATATCAATGATGTTTATTTTTGTCAAACTACTCTATATTATTGTTAGCTCTAGGTCATTTATATTTCAAATTAATTTTATAAAAATATATAGGATTGAAGTACAAGAATGTCTTTATTCTGTAATGCATGGAAGTCATTGTTCTTTTATTTAAATTTTTAGTATGGGTTCTTTAACACTGTTTATTTCTACAATTAGGAATTATTATTAGTTGATGAAAGAAGCATTATATATTTTATGTAAGTTTTATGTATATTGTAGAATCTGTTTGCTTCTGTCCTTCAAAGAAACATCTCATTATCCATAAACAACTCAACAAAACCCATTGGCATTTTAAGGCTGTATTCATGCTATCTGCTATGAAGAAAAATATTTTTAGGACCAAACCGTAGCTAAGTTCATTTGTTATTGTTGTTAGCTTCCTCATTATATTCTGTCCCCTTCTTGATATCTACATCTTAATTTTTACATGAAGACAAAATTAAGTCCCTAAATAACTATTCAGAAGGTTTATCTTGCTCTTTTTTTGAGTCTTCTAAAAGAAACCTGTGCATGGCCAATATTATTTATCACAAAATCCCACTTGAAACAAATTGACCTCAATGTGTCAAGTGAAAGTTTTCATAACAAAATCAGCATGAGATAGTTGTAAGAGACAAAAGAAATAACTTAAGCTCTAAAAATTGTGCCAAAGGTTGTTTGGGAAAGATTTCACATTATTTATTGAATATCAAGGAGAATATTGTGTTCTAGGCCATAGTAGGATCATATACTTTCAACTTCTGTAACTACAACCTGTTTGGTTAGGTCACTAATTTTCTGGCTTAACCTCAAGTTAAGTGGGAGTTGACCTGAATTTAGATTCATAGAACACGAGCCCATTATATCTCTGGTATTTTATTTTAACATATCCATCCACTTTTTTGTTGCTTGCTGAATTTACAGTTGTATTACTCTGGAAGTTCTTCACAGGAGTTTTATTTCTACATTAGGTTAAAAAATGTCTGGAGCTCAAGATATTGGAAGCAATACAAGAACATGGAATTCAATGAAGAAATAATTTTAGAGGTAATACCTCATTAATCAAGCTCACACAGTAAACTTTAAGAAGGACTCTGAAGATGGGCGATATGCTAATGGACTTTCTGAGTTTCAGATGCCACGAAGGATTTCTCAAATGTGTTTAATCATAAATGCTTCCTTGGACTCACATTGCCAACTGATAGCTTCTTGGAACGATACCGGAAAATGCTGTCTGAGCTAAATAACACGAGCTCCTCTGTGTCTCCTTCTTCATGGAGGCAATGTTCATCATTTTCATTAGAAAATGCAAGATGCATTTATGACAAGCTGCTTGTCACTAATTTGAGTTGGATTAAGAATCCTGTTTTTGGTTCATGTGTAACAAATAAATGATGGTTTAATTTCTGCGTTGGTCAACAGGAAAGTTATAATCCCCAGGTAAAATGCTATAACTGTAATCAGTGATTGAATTTTTATACTTGCCATTATAGAAACAAATCCTCTCCATGTGGACACTTGCCCAAGCCTGCCTGATTTTCAGCACCATTTTTTTTTTTCCCCCCCTATTAAAAGTTTCCAGTGACTTCAGACTTTTCATGCAGGAGACTCCATATTTCTTATTTAAAATGATGAGTATATTTAAGAATGAAAAATTGAGGCTCCCATGGTATCTATCAGCAAAGCTCTTCAATCCTTTTTAATGAAAACAAAGGGTATATATGTAGATAGAAGCAACTACGCTGATATAGGGATTTTATGTATAATCTTTTTCTTTGGATTTTCAGCTCAGCAACTGTTATATGTGTTATTTCTGTTATGAGATACTAGAGGCAACTGATTACTAGTGGCTAAAATCCATAAATTGTAGGAATTATAGTCTTTGACCTTTTTAATGCATTCAGTTTCTTTTACTGAAATATATTGAGGCTCAATTGCCATAATATTTTGTATAGCAAAGATTCAAGAAAAACTTCATTAGGAAAGAAAAATCATTACTTTGTGTTTCTAACTAAATGGACAATATCACTTTATATAAAGATATTTGTATAACCAACAGTAACTGTGTTATAAGATTGCAGAGAATATACAGTATTAGCTGAAATTCCAAGCTAAAGAAAGGGACTAGAAACAATGAAGGAAACTAATCCCGCTTACTTCTATCTGTACTCAATTTTGATAACATTATATGACTTTTCTGCGCTTTCTATTATTCACTGAGTTAAATGTCATAACTTAGTATGCTAAGTTATATTTTACTTTATGTACATGGTTGTTGGGTTTTAATTTCTATCTTGCATCACATATATTCCTGGTATCATCAGAAGTCAAATAGGGTACTAAATGTCTTCAAACTGGGGCGAGAGAAGGTTGAAAGTATCCATCTATATGTTGGGAATTGAACCTGGGTCCTCTGGAAAAACAATCACTACTCCTAACTGCTGAGTGTTATCTTTATCATTATGAAAAACAAAACAATACAAAACATAAACAAAGAAGCAAAAACAACACAAGGCAGAATTAAAGTCGTCTTACTGTGTTTTTATCATTCCAAGGATTGATACTCCAACAGTGAAAGCATAACATCAGGTGACCAAAATTAAAAACTGGGCTATGGGTGTGGCTCAGCTTTAATATGTTTATAATTTATAATGTATTATAATTTAATAGGATTATAATTCATAATGTATTATAAATTTAAAAAAGTATTATTACCTTTTATATACTTTAATATAAAATATATCATATAATAAAATATATAATATTTAACATAATATAGACTAGATTATGTAAAAAAGTATATAAATATATAATATTTAACATATTATAAAACATCAGATGACTAAAAATAGAAAGTGGACTGGGACATAGCCCACCTTGTATAATTGCCCAAAATCATGACATTTTAAAATATACAAATTTCCAATTTTGTTTTAAAAACATTTTTAAAAATTACTGACAAATGGATTCTATTCTTGCTTAAATATTCAGTCTATATATTGTTTTCCTCCCATTTTCATTTTGTAGCTGGTATTATAAATGAATTTTTAATATCACAAAGCTACTGCTCATTAAAATGAATAAAACTACATTATTATTGCATCCCAGATTTTCTCAGAATAGTAGCACAATACAGAATTTTTTTTTTCTGTTTGTGTGTGTGTGTGACAGAGTTTCTTAGTAGCTTTTGGATGTAAATCTAAATACAGAGATCTATGCCAGCAGTATTTTATGCCTGCTCTGTTGTAGTCTATTTATTGTTAACACCGGCTCCAAGAGGTTTGTTTTCAATTACCTCCCACAAGTTTTCTGCCTTCTATTTAACCTCAATTGACTGACACACTAAATTATGCATGATCAACTGAAAAGGATCAGTTAAATATTTGGCACTCGGTCACCATCTGTGCTTTGTACATGGACATACTGCATATCATTTTCATGTTTGCTTTAGGAGCTCTTTAATGGTTATAGTTTCCGTACTGTTTGTTGTTCCACACAACTAATTCTGGTGACTGTCATTTTC
The DNA here is from genome assembly GCA_963919715.1 of Microtus obscurus. Taxonomy (NCBI): domain Eukaryota; kingdom Metazoa; phylum Chordata; class Mammalia; order Rodentia; family Cricetidae; genus Microtus; species Microtus obscurus. The sequence continues at coordinate 163,021 of CAWTZC010000100.1, read as the reverse complement.
TGAAAATATAAAGGTCTATTCAGGAAACAGTAAGAAACTAGGAAAACAAAAAGCTCCATTATACCGTGACTTAATTAATTGCAAACCATTTTCAAGGGAGTTAATACAGGTGTATGTACTTTGATGAATGTGTCCAATAAATAAGATCAAATTTTACACCACAACACAATTCTTTCAGAAAAAAAAATATGTAGGATCTTCTATTTAAAAAAAGTATGATTACAGAAACTTTGAGCCAATGAAAACCCCATATCTGGTGAAAGTGTTTAGCAAAGTAACTGCTTGGTCATTGATTCTAAATGAATAATGTATAAGACTCACTTCTAGCCTCAGAGAATATTGGGAAAGAGGAGATAGAAAGATTTGGAAGATGGGCAGGACTCCTGTGAAATGTTATTTTCTGGACATAATAAAGTTCTTGTCAATAGGAACACACAGAGTAAGACATGCAAAAATAAAGATATAAAAACAACCAAAATAACCCATTTCCAAAGAATATTTTATAAATTTTAAAATATAAAGGAAATATGATTCTCATTTATACCCACTAGTAGAATATGCACTGAAAATTGATATGGTATGTTAAAAAAGCTATACATTTATAGTAGAAAGTATACTAGGTGCTCTGCAATAGAACATTAATAAATATTTTGTCAACCTGTGTACCTTGAGATATTGATATAGTAATCATTATTTGTTTCCTCATGATTATTTTTATTATTGTATATTAACTCCTGATTACTTTTTTCAATATATTACACTAAATTTAATTTGTAATAAACATATATGTAATAGATACCAACTTTTCAATGAAATAGAATGAAATCCTCTGTATTATTTTTGCTTACTAATAGTCCTGACCTACTTGAGAGCTCAAACATCATTTTTGTTTCATTTTATCACTATAACTGTATATGGCAATGCCTTCATGTCAAATGAATTTTAGAAATGCTGCCCTACATAAACTGTCACAGTCATGAAAAAGAAAGACTTTCATAAGCTCAAATATAACTTGCAGAAATTTTAAAAAGTTAATATACATTTTACTAGCCTCAAAATTCACAATGTTTACTTCTTTGTTACAGAAAAAGCACAGAATTAAAATGTTCATGACGGAAACTTAGGATGAATAATCTCACAGAGAAAAGGATATCATGTACATCGAAGTCACTAGGAAGAAAACAAGCTCATTGTTTTGGTCATCCATGGCTTTTTGGAACCAAAGATTAGATGGAAGAGCATCTCAGTTACAATTTCTATTCGTTTTGTTTTGTTTTTCGAGACAGGGTATCTCTGTAGCTTTGGTGCCTGTCCTGGAACTAGCTCTTGTAGACCAGGCTGGCCTCGAACTCCCAGAGATCTGCCTGCCTCTGCCTCCCGAGTGCAGGGAATAAAGGCATGTGCCACCACTGCCCGGCTACAATTTCTATTCTTTTTTTTTTTAAGGTCTAAACATGTTTATTATATAATTTTATCATTTATTTGGTTAGTTATCACAGTGTATATTTTCAGCTATTGTTAAAGGTACTGTTTCCCTTATTTCTTTCTCAATACGTTTGTCATTTCTATCTAGGAAAGTGACTGATATTTTTGTGTTAATTTTGTATCTTGCTACTTTTATGAAAGTGTCTATCAGTAGTAAAAGTTTCCTGTGGATTCTCTAGGTCTTTTATATGTAAAATTATATGGTCTGCAAATAAAGATACTTTGACTCTTCCTTTTCTAATTCTATCCTCTTGGTCTCCTTCAGTTATCTTATCTCTCTGTTTAATATTTCAAGTACTATATTGAATAGGTATAGCGAGAATGTACATCCTTGCCTTTTTTTAAATTTTTTATTGAGAAAAAAAAATAAAGTTTCCGCCTCCTCCCAGCCTCCCATTTCCCTTCTCCTCCTCCTCCCCACTCCTCTCCCCCTTCCTCTCCAGTCCAAAGACCAGTCAGGGTTCCCTGCCCTGTGGAAAGTCCAAGGTCCTCCCCCCTCCGTCCATGTCTAGGAAGGTGAACATCCAAACTGGCTAGGCTCCCACAAAGCCAGAACATGAAGTAGGATCAAAAACCCGTGCTGTTGTCTTTGGCTTCCCATCAGCCCTCATTGTTCGCCATGTTCAGAGCGTCCGTTTTTTTTCCCCTTTAACCCTGGTGTTTTGAATATTGTCACTTTCCACTAACAATAGTATTAGGAGGCTCCGGGGTTCTTGTACTCTTATATAAGCACTAGAGAAACCAAAGGGTTGTCTCCTCAGAGGGAGAGGTATGTACCCTGTTTCCCACCCAGGAAGTTGGGAAAGCATGCAGTTAGTAGCCTATTTGTGTGGCTGAGACCATGCCACATGCATTCCCTGGTTCCTCAGATATCATATCTAGTCTTTCTATATAACTAATGTTTATGGAAAAATGTTACATGTACTTTATAAAGAGCTTCAATATACTCATGTCTTAAACTTTATTGTATACATGGTATTGAATTTATTATCAATATTTTTTTTTCCAAATTGTGCTGTTTCATATGTCTACAATAAATTACCTGGGATCAGACATTCAAACTCTGAACCAACTGGCTACTGAGTTGAATTTATCTGGATTTCCTTCTTGCTCCTCACAGATCGACACTCTGCTGGTCATAATGTTTACAGATACACCCTACAACTATTTTGGTAGGAAAAAAAAATATCTACCTTGGCAAGATTTCCATGTAAAGTTGAGAATTGTTCTTTCAATATCTGATTGAATTTTGGTAGGGATTGCACTGAATCTATAGTATATTTTTGGTAGGATTGTGAGGGATGAAGTCATGTTTTAGGTTTAAATTACTGTGCTATCATCTATGGCCATACCTCCCGGAATGTGCCCAATCTTGCCTGATCTTGGAAGCTAAGCAGGGTTGGGCCTGGTTAGTACTTGGCTGGGAGACCACCTGGCAATACTGGGTTCTGTAGGCTTTTTTTTTTTAAATTGCTATCTTCTGATACATTTTTTAAAATTCTTTCTTCAAAGGCTTGCAATTTTTATTATACTACCACTGTCTTACTTATTTGCAATGGTTGACATTGTTAATATCAGATAATAGCATGAAGTAGACAGAAGTGCTGAAGATCTACTTAAATTTTGCATGTTTTATGCCTTCAACTTGATGTATTACACATTTTATTTCCTCCAATATCAGAATATACAACTACTTATCTCCACCTCCCTGAACAAAAATCTTACCATGTTGCATAACGAAGAGCCAAGACTTTCAAAATTATTCTGTCAGTGTAGCATTTTGTGCTTGGATGATAGAAGGTGGCAAATTAGAATCATCTTGGTTGTAGAAGTAATTACTTTTCTTGTTTAGTGCATGTTCTAGACTGGTATTGATAGGGAAAATAATAAATACATATGTAATTGTAGACTGGTATTGATAGGTAAAATTATAAATGCATATGTAAAAGCACACGTATTTGTCTCTATCACTAATTCCACAAGTTAAATATACTTGTCTCATTAGCAAAAACTTCTTAGCTCCAAGAACATTCCATTGAAATTCAAATATTGCTTGGAAGATGTGCTAAGCACTATGCACAAATAAATGCCAGAAATTAACTGACAAAGAAAAGAAAACTAGGAAAGCAAATGATGCATCCACTTTGTTATCTTAATCAACCCAGGCTTTTAATAGTTTCCACACTTGTCATATAAAAGTGCTGAATTAGATGGCAATAAAAGCATGCCAGTCCTGAAATTTCATTATTGTATTAATAGCCTTTTTCTTGTAGCATAGGCCTAGTTTTTCACATTCTTTACCTCAGTGATCTCTTATTTCCAACTGCATGAGTGATATCGTTGTTACTACATAAAAGACATAAAACCAAATATTAGGTAGACACTTTACAAGAGCAAAACACTAATCCACAAAAAAATACAGGAAAAAGAAAACTGTAAATAGATGTTTCTGTCCCACTTGGTCCCAGGGCATTCAGCCCTAAATAAATGCACAGAGGCTTATCATTCAGACTTATTACTAACTACCTTTTACAACTTAAATTAACCCATAATTCTTATCTGTTCATAATTTAGCTATATGACTTGACATGGTTTTTCAGTAAGGCATTCTCATCTTTCTTCCTCTGCTTCTGGATGATGACTGTGTCTTTGTCTTTCCTCTTCCCAGAATTCTTCTAGTATGTTTGCCCCACCTATACTTCCTGCCTGGCTATTAGTCAATCAGCATTTTATTAAACCAAAATTAGTGACAAATCTTTACTGTATACAAGAAAACCTCAGCTTTGAACCTTTGAGCCCTGTCAATATAGACTACAAGCTGTATTATGTTAACCCTAAATGGCATCAAAACACTCTTGTTATCAACTAATATTAAATGCTTATCATAATTTTATCATGATAATTCAGAGGCTGAATAGGTAACCAGGAGCTTTTAGCAATTTATGTTTTTTAAATATTTTATAATTTTATCCTTAATTTTGTCATTTAAAATATTTTGACATTTACAGGCTATGTAAAGTTCAAAATATTGGGAATTTCTCTAGGGTCTAGTTTCTTTCTAGCCCCATAATGGCTCTCTCAATCAAAATGTCTCTTTCCTTGCTTTCATCTCTGTCCTTCCTCCATCACATATTGAGTTCAGAGCTGTCATCACAGGCTTCTTCATAAAAATTTGCCACACTGGTGATTTATGAAATTACCTAAGTTTAATTCTCATTATGTGAAAAAGTCTTTTTTGAATTTGATGTATCCAATGAAGGAGTGTTTTACTTTTCTTTTTTGCACACAAGGTTCATAATGAGTTAAGGACAATAATACTCCACCCTTACCCCCAATCCCAGAAAGCCTGCATATCATCTTCTGGAAATTTTAAAGTCAGTCATTAGGGAGGAAATCCCAGTGCAGATCATGTGTGATTCCTCTATAACTTGCTTTCAACGAATGCTTCTTTAGCAATAAAGTCTTAAGCTCAAATTCCAGAAATTAAGTTAGGGGACAAATAAGGAGCAGTACAAAATAATTACACTGAGGGGAAAAAAAGAAAAAATAAAGATGGCGTAATTTTTAATTTAATGAATGTGACATAACATAGCTGATGTGGGAGTGGTTTCTTATTAATAAAGAAACTGCCTAGGCCCATTCATTAGGCCCACCCTTAGGTGGGTGGAGTAAACAGAACAGGATTCTGGGAGAAAGAAGCTTGAGTGAGGAGTCGCCATGATGTTTCCCACGCCAGGCAGATGCAGGCTAGAATCTCCCCGGTAAGCACACCTTGAGGTGCTACACACCTTATAAGAAATGGGCTAGTCCAGGTGCGAGAGTTAGCCGAGAAGAGCTAGCCAATAATGGGCCAGGCAGTGTTTAAAAGAATACGGTTTCCGTGTAATTATTTCAGGGCTTAAGCTAAGCCGTGTGGGCGGCCGGGTGCTGGGGACACAGCCAGGCCGCTCCATATTACTACATATAGCCATACATGTGAAGGGGAAATCACATGTGTAAGATATTTTGTATTGTGACAGAGTGGAGGCCCGTTTAGATTATAGAGTCATTAAAAGTCATTCTTTACCGGTGGCATATTCCATGGTAGAAATAGGAGTATACTTTATTTTTAGAAATATTGAGGAAATTCACATTAGCATCAGGAAATATGCTGTTATTTACAATAATTGACAAAGAATTGTCTCTTTGAAATATAGTAAATAGTGTACACAATGATATCAGAAATAAGAGTAAGTTAAGGAGTTCTATGTGAGAAATGTGCAAATTTTTCTAATGGACTGAGTAGCTGAAACCACATCGATTTCACTTTAACTAGAAGCATTCTGTAATGTCTACAGTCTAAGAAAAGGTAAACACTGTCCTCTGTTTGATAAACATGCCCGTCCTAGACACTCATAGAACTGTCCCATCTGGCTTTCATGGTGCTCCAGCATTGCCCGGGGACTGACTCATAAGCGCATATTTGAGGTCAATCTCTTAATGATTCTCTTCTGTGATTATGATGTGCATGCACCAAGTGAGGAATCCCTCTTCATTTCTCAGCACACAGAGAACCTACCTTTGAACTTTACATTCGGATAATGCTGAATTAGCTTTGCCTTCTTGTTTGTGTAATGCAACTGCTTGCTATTCTAACAATTTATAGTGACAACAAAATGTTCACACAGTACAAATGTCACTATCCAGGAACACAGTAGTGCATTCAGAATCAGCAAAGATTCTAATGGAAAAGAAGAATAGATAAATATGGGATAAACTCATATGGTAGTGGCTACCATTATAGGATCTTGTTATTGACTCAATTTGCAATCCTCAATAGGTATGCTTTCTGTCATCAAAACAACATCAATAAATGTCCCATTTACCTGAAAGACAGTTATAAGAAGGTGAATATTCAGGAGTCAGACTAAGTTATTATTTAGTAAATGGTATACAGGAAATACTCATTGGAGAAATATGTAAATATTTCAAATGTTGTTCACATTTGAAAACATGGTTATAGAAATCAAATATAATATCCAAACTAAGAAAAAAATATATAGAAATTTTCAGAATAAAATTGTCAGTTAAGGAAAGCTTAGTATCCCATAGTATATTTAGGAAAGGTTATTAGATAATAACATAAGATACATCTCTAAGAGGGGGAATTCATATATCATGATAGAAACATCTTAGCAAGAGACTTAGAAGAAAAATCTAGAGAGATAGACAAACACAGCCTGAAACAACTATAAAGAACCCAAGTTGACAATATGAAATCAAAAGGAATACAACACCAGCAATTTAATATACAAAACATGTGGTAGCTTCGCATGAAAGGTAATGTACGGAATTTGCAATGGAGGACAGACTTGCACGTACTGTTCTGAGTTCAGTCCCTTGGCATAATTGGAGCAGAGTTAGGAGTGTTCCAGCAACCAGGAATAGAAACAAACCCTGAGTTGTTTTGAATGGCCAGTCTCTAAAGGGGTTTAGATAGTTCAGAGTATCTATCTTTGATAATAGGAATTATTTTGGTAGATTCTGGGAAAATGACAGGGGCTGAAGAAGTTTGTAAACAATGTTTATAAGTAGCTCTAGAATCATCTCCTTTACAAAAATAATACCCCTGAAAACAAATGTACAAAAACATATAATTGATTTCTGTTTCTTTCAAATTTGATCTGAAGAGCTTTTCCTTCTCTCAATGGTTAGTAGTTAACTGGTCAAAATGTCAAAGATAAATATCTCTTGAATGTTCATCTGTGCATGGGTCCTTTAAATCAAAAATCTACTACTAAAAGAACAAAGCAATAAAGTAACTATGTTCCTTCAGAAAATAATAGTTTACTTGAAACTTAAATTCCCTTTGTAAACTAAGCACAGCCATTTCCTTTTAATATTCACTCTGCAATAGAAAACACAAAGGAAGAAGAAAATAATAATAATTAATTAAAACAGTAAAAAGAATAAGGATTCTGGTATGTCATTTATAGACACCTTGAGAAACTAGCGTGTGAAGTTGGGAGCTGTAACCAAAGCTGCAGTAAAAACTGTGGGATGTCGGTAATGTCAGAAACAAGAAGCACTTGAGAATAGTCCACCCCAGGCCAAGACAACATGCTATTCAGACAACAGAACTGTAGGGTTCAAATTCTCAAGATCCCCACACACTAGCTGATGACATCAAGATCACCGGTTTTCACCAATTTCCAGAGAAATTCATAGTGTGTTGTTTTCTCTCAAGTATTACAATCTTGCCTTATTCCAGTATTTCTGCCGTAACTACAACAATCCCTTATGGATGGGAAGGTTTATTCTGTGACATTTTGTATTAAATGTTCACAGCTTTTTAAAAAAAGATATTATAAGCAATAATAGCTGGAGTTTGTCTTTAGTCTCAGGAGAAACTTTTTAACTTTGAAGTTTTGAAGAGTGTTGGAATTTTTGAATTTGAACTAAATAAATTTTGCATAATATATAATTACAACCTTCAGCTAAGGCAACCAGGGGCAGAATGTTGTGATTTAAAATTACTTTTTTTTGGTGTCAAGTTGACAAGTAATGGACATGTGTTTAATACTTCCAATTAATACGATTGAATTAAGAAACATCAAAAGCACATTTCAGGGCAAGCGAAACCACCAATGCTAGCTGGAAAAAAAAAACATAAAGTGGACTCAACTGAAAAAAAGAAACAAACTTTTAAAATTGTGTCAGAAAGAAGGGAAGTCTGGAAAAGATGGAGGCAGTTGGGGAAATGGAGTGCCTATGTCTAAAATACATTAAATAATAATTTTAAAGAATGAAAACATTGCTTAAAAAGAAATAGTAGAATCATGAATGGGTCACAAAGTGATTTATAAAAAAAGAAAAAGAAAGAAATACCATAGTTATTACAACTGAGTTTATAATTAAGATATACTTTCCAAAATATGAAACTTTCTTCAAGTGAAATAATTATTTTAAGGAAGTTTTGGTTTTCCATTTTTCAAAGTCAGAATTGATTTTGCTGCATGTTAACATGTGAAAATCAATATTTTTTACTTAATATAATACAATGTAACATGACAGAATTACAACAAAGAGTTCAAAATGTTAATGCCAAGCCGGTGGACAAGACATTTAGTTGAGACTAAGTATTATGTATAATAGAGGAAAAGCAAAAGTTCTAGCAGACATGCTCTAATAAATACCAATGCAATCACTGCTGAGCGTGAAAATTGCCTGGGACAAAATGGATTGGAGTAAATTAAGCCAGATAATTTGGAAACTAAAATTCCATCTTTAAGACAGGTAATAAATTCTTACAGAAAGCCAAATACTGCGCCAGCAAAGCAAATCTCTTCGTTCCAAGAATTAATGGGGTATTTAGGAACAGAAGCTCTATAGATTTTACATAATTTGGATGAGGGGTTTCAAATTTATCTTTTCGGGGGGATTTGAGATATGCAAAAGAAAGAAAACACCACCACTGTTGAGTTATAAACACAACTTCCCACAGATTTAGATAAGAGACGAAGACTATCACAAAATGTGCAAACCAAAGTGAGAAGAATTCAAGGTTATAAATAAAATTGTGTATTACTAAATTTTAATATCTTCATAGATGCATGGTTATTGTACTAGTACTTGTGAAGAAAATCATCTATTCATTTGACAAAGAAATTTACTGCATGTAATTCTGTTTAAGAATAACACTGCCCATAAACAGTGTTATTTTTAGAACAGTTCTATTTCTTTGTAATGGCTATCATACCAAAATCCCCTCATGTGAGGCAATATCAGTATATAGGAGAGTATAGATTTTTGGGGAACATTATTATTCAGCGACTAATGATGTTTTAGTTTTAAAATTATGAAAAATGCATTTTATGGAATGCTACCAATAGATAGTAAATAGTAAAATTAGAATTATTATATGCTTGGAAATTTCCAGTCTAAAAAGTATATGCTAATATGTAATAGTTCAAATTGTAAATAAAATATGTACCAAGTGGAGGTAGAGTAAAGGGAGTGGGTGTATTCCTAAGTTTATAATCAATGTAGAAAACTGGTGAAAATTAACCAGAAAATTTTCTGTATAAAACTTAATCACGGTTCTCTGAATTAAATCATATTGCATTCTGATAGCATGGATATGATGAACTATAAGTTAGATAGTATGTTTCAGATAATTAAGATTCTCATATGAGCTTTACAGAATCTGAGCTCTTTATAAAATTGTGAGAACTAGACTTGCTAGATAGAAACAAAGTCAAAGGCATAGTATCAGTATCTAACTCTCTTTTTCCTTTTCTTTTCCGTCTCTTTGTGTGTCTCTGTCTCTCTGTCTCTCTGTGTCTCTCTGTCTCCCTCTGTTTCTCTGTCTCCTGAGTAGTTGAATTTGCCTGGAGCATGAATTTATCTATCAAGCTAGTATTTCTGGCAATACAAGAAAGCCTGTAATAGTTTCTTTCAGCCATGAGTTTGATAATTGTATACTGGGAAATTATTACTAAGAAAACACGTTCAGAAATTTTAAGAAGATTGAGATGTGACCTCAATGAAATTGTCTCATATAACTGTCAAGATAAATAAAAAACTCATAATACCAAAGAAAAGCTTAGTACTTTGTCCCTCCATCACCTGTTACTCTGGGTCTTAACTACTTTCATTAACTTTAATGATCCATTCTCAACTTCACACTTCCTTTGGGTTTTGATGTATCATTAAATCAATTATATCAATAAATTGATCTCATATGTCTCTATTGTAATCCAATGTCTAGATTAATTTATACATTCTTCTAGACTGATTATATTTCTCAAAATTTTTGTAATTAGTTTGTTTCATAACTATAGCAAAGTACAAAAGTACTGCAGTAATTAAGAAAATGGTAAAGTCTGGGTAATGTTAGGTCCGTGGTAGTTCTACTTGAATGATTAAAACCTGAGTTCAGTTCATTCCACTGTTGAAGCAGGAAATGGAGTAGGAAAGAGGGTGAAAGAAAAGATACTTGAAATATAGATGTTTAATTGCTTAACACCATACTACAAAAATTAATTTTGGTTGAATGCCTGATAATTTAACTACATTGGACCTATAAAATGTTTACAGAAATTTTAACAGTAATGCACTTTTACAAACATGTAAATGCTCATTTTAACACTGGTCAATTACTGTTGTGTTTCTCAATTAACACTAATTGTAAATTAAGGTTCTCAGATGGAGTGAATGCCAAGATCTCTCTTCTGGGAAGCTATATGTTTTCCCTATCTATTAGCAAGTAACACTTTGGTGCTAGACCTCAAGTCATATTAATAACTTATGATCTACACTTTGATCCAGTTGGCTGTGATTCATAGCTATATATTGAATTGATTATATTATATGTGAATAAAAAGGCACTTAAATTTTATTGTTTGTTAGATATGTGGAGGAGGAATAAGAATACGTTTCTACATGTAGGAGATAGCAATTTTCTCCAATAACCTTTTTTTGTCTTATGTTTCTTTCTTAATAGTCATTATATATTACTAATATCTTGACTCAATGTAGAGCATGTCAAAAATTCATAATTGTTATTATTTTTAAATGCACAAATAGAATAAATATTGTTCATAGTTAACTTTTTCTACCAGCTCCGTCACTTCTGACTGGAACTGATTAATGTGTTTTTGAATTAATACATTTCTAATGAACAATTAGCTCATTTCAACATGAGGATTTTTAAGACTATATATAAGATTATAAATATATTACTGTTAATACTCACACATAAAATATTACAAATAAAAATTACTTAATAACTGAACAAAATATTTAGAATGCTTTAGCAAACTTCAATTTTAACATTATAGCAGTCATTAATAATAAATGATAGATTATAAAGTCAAAACACTGTCCTATCATTAAATTTAGATAAATATGAAGATCTTCAAAGACGTTCCCCATTTTACGTTCAAAGAGAACTTTAATAATTTTTATGGTTTTTGTTGTTGTTCTTGCTGGCTTTTTTGTTTTCATGGATTCCTAAATGTAAGAAACATTCTCTCATCTTTGGCAAACAGTATAGTCACAGTCAAACACATTGACAGAGGAACAGGTGCATTCCTTAAGCTTTACCAGAAAATGCAAATAATTAAGTGATACTTAATAGTAGTCTCTCATTTTTCTCCAAGTGTTTACAGAAAAGACTTAAACATTGAGTTGAAAGATATGCTAATAAACAAAATGTCAATATAGGAAAATTCAATGGCAATAGTATTTCTCCAAAGTTACAGACACTCATTTGCCAAACATATTCTGTTTATTTTCCACTAGACATCTGGAAAATGTTGTTTTAATTGTTCACCTTATATAAGCTTTTGAAAACCAAATGACTTTCTATTGCTTTGCATAAAACATAAAGGAAGTGGCATGAAAATCAGGTTTCAAGGTCTTGGCACTTAAGTGATATTTCCATTAGTGTTTTCTCATTTTCTTAGAACATTTGTATATTTTCCAGTAAGGGAGTATATTTTATTTTGGTTTATTTCAGAATTTATTGTATTTACCTAATATGTGCTTCAACTGGAGTGACTGATTTCAACTTGAATAAATCTGTTAATTATTTATATTACATAATTTTATGAGTGCTTACAATAAATTTTACAAATAATTGTATATATTGTAATTTCTCTAGATATAAATTCATATATAATATTATTGAAATGTTGTTTGCTGATTTAATGCTGGCTGCTAAGAATATATATGAGTCGCCTCCATACTTTAAAGTTACGCCCTCAATCATGTTATATGTAAGACTCTCTTTTTAGTATGAGGTTATAACATAAATATACCATTTTTTTCTATTATTTCCATTTTAAATTGGTTTCTAACATTGGACGATCTGCTTTCTGTTAGTGCAGAGCACTGGTACTTGAATTAATCATTTTATTGTGAGATCATGCTTTAAGTTCTCACGATACACAGATTTAAGATAGAAACAGTGGTAATGGGGGATATCATAATGACTGTCTATGTTTGAATCCTCAAATTTAAAAAAAATAAAATCAATAATGACCTTGTGGTTTTTTCACTTAGAAGATAAAATACTGGGCCAATGTTACCTTGCTTTGTGGGTTATGTAATTGAAGTACAGAAAACAGAGTAGATAGAAAACTGGGGAGATAAAATATTAAGTCTAGGACTACACTTCTGGGAGTTTGATCACAATAGGCATGAAAAGTGACTTTGTTAACATAAAGCATGGCTTGTTTTCCAATTTTTAAATTATTTTGCTATTGACATTTCCTTGTGTCTGACTAGAATAAACACCAGACTCACCACATATTGTAGAAAGTTTTTAAATATGCTTGGTTGTCTTAAAGAATATTCAGAGAAACTACATTTTTAAGCCAGACAGGTAAAGGCAGTTTAGTCCCATTTTTACATATTCAGCTGTGCATAACATAGAGTTTGGCTAGGCTAATGGAAAATCAGGCAAACTTTGTGCAGCAAATTACCCCTCCTGTGACTTTTATGATTCTGAATGAGGTAAAAATAAAGTGTTTGAATAGATGGCAAGGTCATGTTCAGAGATGTCAGGCGTTTGATGTCCAGCATAGAACACTGCCAGAACTTTGATTGCCACCACTTTTCTTTGTTTATGACATCTGGTTCCTGTGGCATGGAAGTGAAGACAGACGGAGACAGGAATAAAGTGCAGGACAAATATTAATGATGACAATCAGTGTCCCTGATGTTTTGAAGCAACATGTTTTATTTTAAAAAAAAATCTAAAAATGACACTAGTCGGTAATGGAGGATGCTATAGCTTATCTGATGAGTCAAAACTAAGCAAAAACTACCAGTATAAATAGAATTGCAAATGAATGCTAATTAATCATGACATTGTAATGAGAATATTCTATATTTTTCTTTCCATTTCTGATAAACTTGTATATGCACAATATGTCATGATCATATTCGGCACTCATCACCCACCCTTCTGTGCCCCCTGCTATTAGTGCTGGCTAACTTTCCCTCCCCAGATAGTTCCCAGATAGTTTTATTCTACTATCATGCCGTGTGTGTGTGTGCCTGGGTGTATGTGTGTGTGAGAGTGTGTGTGTGTATGTGTGCCTGTGTGCATGTGTGTGTGGTGTATGTGAAGGTAACCAGATCTGCTGTGTTTTCATCCTTCCATCCATATGTTCATTCATGCAGTATGCAGAAGATGGCATTTGACAGCACTCTCAAATCTTTTGAATTTAACAATTTTTTAACCCCTACTTTTCTGGGACTTGGTGGGATTCAGCTGTAATTCAAGATTTTTTTTTTCAAATGATAAAGTTGCAAAGTAGAATATTATAAGTCTTTTGAAATGATATTGTTTTAGGAATCTAGTGATTATCAAATGATAAATAGTTGCATTATTTTTGCCTGGCTTTTTAATCTATTCTCCCAATGAATTACTTGATTTCTCTCTACACATGTTGATATCACTATTGATATTAACAGTTTAATGATGATTTGGAAATGAATAAAAATCACAAAATGTTAATTTATTAGAGTTCTCTAATTATGGTATCCTCTATACATATTATATTATGGAATAAAAAATAGCTTTAAAATATAAATCCTTTCTTCTCCAACTCCATTTGCCTATTGTCACACTGATTGCAAGTCACGGAAATCTTTCATGTGGACTATTTCTAGCTAATCCTGTGGCTACCATTCTAAATTGCTCCCTTCTTTGCAGCTATCATTTAGACATGCTCATGTTACCTCTTTGTATAAATCCTTCAGGGATTCCCCATTGTGTGACAGTGAGGTAAACGCTACTTTGCATGATTCACTAATCCGTCTTTGAGTTACCTCCTGTTCCACCCCACTTCTCTTATGCACTTTCTCTCTCTGGAACCTGATGCTGCATCCTAACAAGCCCATTTGCAGTTGTCTATCTAATTATGCACCATCGTGTCTCTCAGTATTTGTTTCTTAGGCTGGATTTTTCAGGCTCATATGCCAAGATTCCAGGAAAGAACTGCCTCCCCTGAGCAAGGCCACAGACCCAGTCTTTTCTGATGCATTCCTCACACTGGAACAAATAAACAATAGTATAAATTTTCGGAGTACAAGACTCATTTTCCTTTTGTGCGTATATTCTGTTTTAGAGAATATAATGTACTTACAGGGCTTCTATTCCTCCTCTCATTCCCTCCAACTCTTACCCTTACCCCTCTAAGATTCATATCAACTCCTTTAATGCTATCGTTACGTACTTGCTCATCCATACGTGAGTGACTAAGACATATATATCATCTACTACTTCTTCAATTAATATCTTAGAACCATGCTAATTATTTTTAAAAGGCACATAGACATGATCTTATATCCTTTTATAATTCATTTTCACAAGACTTTTAATAAAAAGACAAATGATTCAATGATATACCAGTAATTGAATTTAGGACACCATAAGTCCTGGGATTGGATGATAACTAAATTGGCAGAATCAAAATTAACTTTTGAAAACTCATTGATGGAAGCATTATGAAGGACAAACATACACTTCTTGAGTCACTGGGTGTGGGGGGAAAAGCAAGAGACAAAAATAGAGCTTCCCAGGTGACAGTTTGAGGCTGAATCTCCAGTGACAGCCTCACACAGAATCCTTAAAAAGCTGCGTTTCAGAGAACGGTCGGAAGGAAAGCTGATGTGCTTTAGAAAGCTCTGTTAGGTGACTCAGAACCTGGCTGCTGTGATGGATAGACAGTGATGTCTAGAGTTTACATGAAAGATTTAAGAAAGTTGCTTCATAAAATGTGACCAGGAAATGACCATGACTTTACATTTACATATTGTTTCATACAACAATGTTTTAAATGGGTTCTTAGGACAAGTGGATTAATTATGTATTAAATTTTATGTATTATTTTATTGATTGTAATTAAAATATTCTTGCTTCTTTTACTTATCTAAAACAATGAATTTTATTATAGATGAATATCATATTTTCTAAATGAATACATTCAATTTTAGTGTTTTATTTTAGTCTTGCATTTGCTTTTATCTTGTTTGCCATAATATGTTGTCAAGTCCCTAATAAAGAGAACATAAGTGCATAAAGAATACTATATCATTAAGTTTCGATTTATCAACATGGTCATGAATTGTATGAGCTCAGTGTTTATATATAATTCTACAAGGAATCACTAGTTCATTCATTGTTTCCAATACTTAGTGTTTTATTTTTAATTAAATAGATTTTTTTTTCTTTTCAAATGTAATACACTTTCATGCTGGAGGGAGGATGAATTGGCCACAGTGGCTAATCAAAGGAGACTGTGAATAAACTCAAGTGTTTTCTGCTAACTACTAAACAGCACTTCCATTGCTTCTGAGGCAAACTGAAAGGAGGTTGGGTATTTCATCTTTGGATAGTGGAAGTCACTTCATGTGGAAACAATGCTAATTAGGATTACAACGCCTTTAAGTATCCCGTTTGTGTACTAAATTTTGTGTAAAACCAATTAAGCCATTAATTTCTGATAGAAAGTGCATGCCTTCCAGAAAATACAGCTCTTCAGTCAGAAGTTGTTTTTAAATGCTTGAAGCAGAGTTATTTCTTCTTATTCTCACAGGCACAGACCTCACTCGAAAGGTTTCAGCTTCTAGATAGCAGGAATAAAAGGTCTTTATGGAAAGGCTTCATCAAAGCATCCATTTTCTTCAACTACTCCTTTTGTAGCTTTTCCAGCTGGACAACTAAATTGCTGACACCCAAAACACTGACCCAGCCCTACTCACTCCCTTTGGAAATAGGATGCCCTGATTAGACTCAGGTATCCTGTGTCAACTCTATTAAAGGTTGAAGCAGTCTGTATCCAGTCTCTTTGATTCTGAGAACCAAATAACCCAAACTAGACCCTTTGTATAATACAGACAGTGAAAAGAAAGGACTTTGCTGAATCATATTAAACCTTGAAAGCCATTGAAGAAAATCTAATCATTATTTCCTAAGAGAGCTTTATACTTATAATGCCCCACTTTTTTTTTTTAATAATGTATCCATGGATTGACAGTTTCTGTTTTGCACTGTGGTTTCTGTGAAGTTTAAAACTATAAAGAAGCATCCCTGTTTTGGATTCATAACCCCAAGTCTCCATCTCCTTGATATATGCATCTTCCACTGTTTGATACTTCCACACTTATCTAATTAGAAGATAAAACAAGGAGTACACTCATTTAGTCACTGTCCCTCTGACTGAGGGTTAGGTTAAACTATTCTTCATTTGAGTCAATAGATTTTGTCCTTTTTTAATAGTATTCTTTTGTTGTTGTTGTTGGCTGGAAGCTTGGCCTAAGCACTTGAATACAGATTTATTTCATTATTTATTTTTACTGTGGCTCTATTTAGAGACTGGGTATGTTTTCATTCCTACCACATACTGTCTACTTATCTCTTGAGGGTCACTGAATATTACAAAAGTGTCTGTGCCTAGGATGTCTCCAATTCCCTTTGGTTTGTTTGGGATGATGAAAATCTTGTTCCAGATTTTCTGGTTCTTCAGGAACACTCTGCTTAAGAAATAGATGATGGAGTATTCCAGGAACAATGGCTTGAATTTCTGTAGACATCTTCAGAAAACTCTATTATATAAATTTATATAATTAGTAAATTATTATGCTAGTTTTATATGTTATTTTACTTCCTAAATTCATTTTTTCTTTCTGGATGAAGCATTAAGCTTCTTACGAATATAGACACATAATCTCTTTTCTCAGAGACAAGACTCACGCCTGCTAACTTCATTCAACTCTAAGGTCTTTGATTGTATAAAGTCCATTCTAGAGTATCCTGGTCATGTAGAACTATTGACAAATGTAAATTTGTACATAGTTACAGAAGAAGAGACTAAAGTTACCACTGTTGTTAAAGTATATATATGGAACATATAGATTTCTGTTCTGAGGCAATTATAAAGTCCTAAGAAAAGGAGAAAATCCATCATGATTAGGTCCTGAATCATCTTCCAAATGACTTCTGATTGTCTTTGTGGTCACATTGGTTGTATTCCTATATAAGACTTCTTTTCAAATTTTCTGAATATGATTCTGAATTGCTGTATGAAATATATGGCTTCATATCTGGTGTATGCAATAGTGACATATGCCTACAGTCTGAGAAATCAGAATGTCTAGGTGGAGGATTGGGAATTCAAATCACTCTATCTTCAAAAAGGAGGAAAAAGAAAAAGATGCATGCAGGCAGAGACAGCTTGTTCATTTCCCGGCTGCCCAGACCCAAAATAATAACACAGAAACCATATTAATTACAATACTGTTTGGCCACTGACTCTCGTGTATTTCAGCTAGCTCTTATATCTTGATTTAATCCATTTCTATTAATCTGTGTATCGCCACTAGACTGTGGCTTACCAGTGTTGCGTGTTACTCCTTCAGCAGCTATATGGTATCTCCTTGAGCCTGCCATCTTTCCCCCTCTATCTCTATTTGGAATTCCTGCTTAGCTCCATTCTGCCCTGCCAGAGGCCCAAAGCAGCTTCTTTATTAACCAATGGTAACAAAGTACAGTCACAGTATACAGAGGGGAATATCACATCAGATGGTATGTTTGAGAAGTTTTTGTTTCCTTTATTAATGGCATGGAGGTTGCTGGTTCTGAACTTAGAAATTATTAATGGTTCTGAAATTCTTGCCTTCATCTGTAAGTGTAGTTGTTCATGTCTTGGTCACATTTAGATTCAACTGTATTTACAGCTAAGTCAGTTCAATGAATACCATCAAACTGTCACAAACTAAAGGTAGCACACTTGATAATTTTACATAATAGAATATATTTTCCCCCAACTGGCTCATCTCGAGTTCCCATCTTCTATCTCCTCCTTCTACTCCCCTTCCCAGTTTACCTGGTAGATCTTTACTATTTTCCTTTCCTAGAGCCTCCATGTGTGTTCCTCTTTGGTTTCTCCTTTGGGGTAGGAGTTTGGTCCTGCCTCAACTTGGTAAACCAGCACTTTGTTGACTCTCCAATGTTAGGGAGTGAAGTGATGCTTTTGCATGCAATGTATGCAAGAACTTGACCAATAAATTACATCTCCAGATGTCTGTGTTATTAGGGGTGTGGATGGGGATAGAGACAGAGACGCACATCGGAGAACTGGACTGAGCTCCCCAGGTCCAGTTGAAGAGCAGGAGGGAAAAGATGAGCAAGGAAGTCAGGACCATGAGGGGTTGGTCCAACCACTGAGACAATGTGCCTGAGCTAATGGGAGCTCACCAAAACCAGCTGGACAGGGACTAAATGAGCCTGTGATCAAATGGGACTCTTTGAATGTGGCTGGCAATGGGGGCTGACTGAGAAGCCAATGATAATGGCACTGGGATTTGTTTCTATTGCATGCACTGGCTTTTGGGATCCTAGTCTGTTTGGATGCACACCTTCCTAGGCCTGGATGGAGGGGGGAGGGCCTTGGACCTCTCCACAGGGCAGGGTACCCTGCTTTCTCAGGACTGGAGGGGAAGAGCAGAGAGTGAGTGGGGGATCAGGAGGGAAATTGGAGGAGGGGAGGAAGTGGAAATTTTGAATGGTATTATTTATAAAGCAATTTAAAAAAAAAGAAATTACAGCTCCACTCACGCTTTCCTTCTTTCCTGCTTTTTGTAGGTTATGTGGTTGGTGATATTATATGTTTATATGACTGTCGATGCACATTTGTATATACATATGTTGAAGGCAAAGTTTGATGTCAGTTCTAGTCCTTCCATGAGCATGGCTTTATTGACTAATGCAGATTCTCCAACTGAATCCAAAGCTCACAATTCAACTACTTTACATAATCTATCTGTGTTCCACTCACCAAAGAATTCTGCCTCCTAGCTTGCCACCCATTCCTCATTCCCCCATTCTTCCATCATGTGGGTGCTGGGACCCTCTTATCCAATCTGTGCAAAACACTTATCTGCTAAGAAACTGCTGTAGGCTGTTTTTTCCTCCTTTTTATATCTCTTTTTTAAATACTGAAATAAGTTCTTGTGAAGTTTCACAGGATGGAATAGAACATGCACTCCTTTCTGAGCTTCCAACATAGCTGGAATTTTAAAGGAATATCACTAAATCATCCATGCTCACATTTTATACTTTTGTGAAGAGAATAATGATATTAACATCCTAATCTCAGAATGAAAATAATACCATTAATGGCTTGAGTTTTTTCAGCCCATTAGGGAAAGAAACACTATTATATGATTCTGATATTATATTCAACCTAATATTTTTGATATAGCTGCACAAATAAAGTCAATAATTAAAGCTAATTTGCACAACCAACAAAGAAAACAGACAGTTGTGTTTTACAAACGTAATCAAATAAATCCATAGTCTATAGCTAATATTATACAAAGACACTTTAAAGAACAAAAGGCACTTGCCATGGTTTTGGAAATATAAAGTGTCTTTGCCAGGCTCTTTAAAACATGTGAGGAGAAAAGTATTACACCCACAAAACATTTATATTTAAAAAGGATGGGGGGTTTTCTGAGTGGTTGCTTAGGGGTAGGCTATGAGCAAACCTTAGAATTTCTTCTAGTTATTTCACAGGAAAACCTTTCAAACTAATACCATTAAAAGGTTGATATACTAGGTTTTCTGGGTCAACTTGTCTCAAGAGATCTTTGCACTGTGTGAGGACTCAAAATAAGGTACCACAGTTATATTAGAAATTCTATCCACATTAATTCAAAGCAAAAAAAAATTAAGTGAGAAGTGCTGAATTAGAAATTTACAGGAATGTTTATTCAATCAGTTCAAAGATGTGTGGAAATGAACAAAATTAAATTTCTGAATTACCGTCTTCAACTGTATATGTGAGATAAATGGGTCAGATAGATAGTGTTGCACTTAGGAGCACTTGCTGGGCAAAATAGATGATCTTAGTTTGATACTCAGAACCCACAGTAGAAAGAGACAACTGAACCTCAAATTTTGCTCTCTAACATCCACATACATTCTGCATACATGCTGTGTCATGCATGTACCCTCAATGATAGATTACATACAATAATAATAGATAAATTATGATATCAATAAATTTAGATATATGTAGAAAAATACACAATAGCTGAAAAGTGTTGTAATTGTACTCTCAACTATGCAATGCTTCTTTGGAGGAATCAGATGTTTTGATAATATGAGATTAAGATATATATGCATATCTAATGAATGCACACAATAAATTATTATAGTGTTTTAAAATTTATTTATTTTTAGTGTTTTGATTTTACTATATGTGCATATTTTCCATGAGCGCATACACATTTTTCACATACATGAATACACATACACTCATACACACACAGACACATATGCATATGCACACAAACATATACACATAGAAAAATACATACACAAACAAATGTATACACATACACTCATGTACGCTCACACACACACCACACACATATGCACACAAATGTACCAAATTGATGTGGCAGAAGTCATCAGATTCCCTGGAACTGGAGTCAAAGGTGGTTTGTGAGCCACTCCAAGAGCTGTATGAGGTGTTAGCTACTGAGTTGTCGCTCCAGTTCCACAAATATTGCTATCTTCATTTAATTAAAATTTTGAATACATAATTTATTTTTCAGTAACATATTTTTCCTTTGGTCTTTCTTTCTGTCAAACTTTGAACTCCTCCTTACACTATTTATCCAGGGTAGCTTTGAAAAGGAAAATACTGTGCATAGAAATATTCATTCATTTGGACAAAACAGTCTCCAGCATTATAAAACTTAGGGAATAATGTGTAAACAATTTCCATTCTCAAGTTTCCTGACTTTTACTCCAGGACTCATTTAAAAGTGATTTGAGATAAACCACAAAGTTTTAGAAATATTCTACTATGCTTTTGTGTAAAATCGAGGTTCTTTATTCTTTTGACCAGACAATTTCAGCCATAGTTATTCCAATATGTGAGAGCCACTTATGTGGAAACTTTAATGGTAGAGTAAGGTGATTTTAAACTTACATTTTATATACCTGGTGTGTGTGTGTGTGTGTGTGTGTGTGTGTGTGTGTGTGTGTGTGGTATGGGAGGTCCTGTCTATGTGTTTATTGTATTGGCTAATAATTGTATTGGTTAATAAAACTGGCTTGGCCTATAACACGGGAGGAAGAAGGCCACTTCTTTCTTCCAACAAATTGGCACACCAACGTGGGTAACTACATCCACATAAAAACATGAGAAAACTTAAAACGTAATCCTAGACACAAAAGAACCGAATTAAGCATGGTGTGGTAGCAGCATTTTCTCGGGTGGCTCTGTTTGCTAGAAGCAAGGAGAGACTTGGCTCCTTTAAGAGAAGTGTTCCTGATTCAGCCATTGTAGAAAGAAGCTGCACAGTTTTAAAATGTGGCTTCCTTGGCCAACCTGCCAGTACAAACTCTGGCTATGGAGCACTTGAATGATATTTGTGGGTACAGGTGTTTGTGTGCCCACTGGGGTTGGAGGAAAGTAGCTAAGGCCATGCCCATGGCTCAGTGCTCCCAGCCTTGGGAGGTGGCAGGATCAGGACTGATAGGAGTGCACAGGCTGGAGAGCATGGTGGATTCCTGCCACTATACACAAAGATATTTCCAGGCAGTGCAGTGCACATGTGAATTACTGTGTGTGTTTGTATGTGTCTGTGTGTGTCCATAGGTACACATATGCCAACAATTTCCCATAGACATCAGAGGACAATCTGCATGGGTTGCTTCTCTCACTTCATCATGCAGGTACTGGGGATGACACTTGGGTCATCAGGCAGTAAGTATCTTTTCCCACCAAGTTGTGAATTATCTTGTCTTCCCAGTTTTGTTTATCTTTTTAATAACAAAGATTTTATTAGAAAAGATTCTGAAAAAGTATAAATAATTAAGAACAGTTTGAATGTTCAAAAGATCTCAAAGTGCCAATATCAAGGAAATAATGAGAAAAAAGCAATATATTTTTCAGAAAAGAAATTAGTTTAAAAGTTTATATAAAACTATTTAAATAAGAATCTGAGATGTACATGATATGTGACATTCACTGAAGGGAGAAAATGATAAAATATACTCTTTTTCTAACAGGCTTTCACTCCAGTTGAGAGGTAATACATCTACAATACAATAAACTTCTATCTAGTAAATATATTTTATTACCACATGCTTTCAGCAGGGAAGCACTGTAACTATAAACAATTTAAATAACAGGAGCAGAAAAGAATAAAGTTGAGAGCATAAAAATGAAGAAAATTGAACTCCAAATATCTTAGCCTATTTTGCTATTTTAAAAAGCAAAATAATTGGCTGAATGAATTTTTTTTCATGGATCTGTAGGTAGGGCAATCCCGCCATATATCTGGAACTAAGGTAATCCCACCATATATCTGAAAGCAGGTAATCCCAAAAGAGGTTCAGCCAAAAGCATCTGGTGAGGACCTCCTCCCTAGTTCGTGAACCAAAAATCCTCCCTCTGCCCAAAGGTGGTAGAAGGGACTTTCTCTGTAGGTGCATCACTCTCATTCTGAGGACCAATGGCCACTCCCAAGCTCAGTCTGAAATGTCATAACATTGCATAACATTCGCAGCATAATGTAACATAGCATAGTATAAAATAATATAGGTGTCTCATCAAAACATAATACCTGGAAAAATCAGTATTCATTCCAAAATACAGATATTTGAAACTCAGTGCAGGATGCTGGGAGCTGAGCTGAGCTCTTTCTTCAAGAAGATCTTTGTAGATATTAGTATTAAGGACAGAAAATATGATTTTAATGTTCAATATGACATACCAAACCTAAATTTATATCAGTTTCAACAGTATCTTATCTCAAAGTGAAAATTTACCACTTACAGTATTTTTCATGCAAACTAAAATAAGTGAGCAAACAGACTGAATAAAACTAAAATGTCAAATAAAAAGTTGAAAATGTAGTTGAGCAGACTCAGCTTTGCGATGCCAGTTACTTAATATGCTAACGTACTTAGAAAATAAAGAATTAGATATATTTTGATTAATATAAATTGAAATAAAAATTAACAAAAAAGAGACCAGGAATTTGTGGAACAGTGGAGATGTGTTTATGGAGAGCTTGGAGAAAAGCATTGTAATTTTGTAAACAAATTGTAATCTTAAAAAAAAAAGAATGATTCCTCCCCAAAATAAATTGAAAATATAATCAAGGGAAGAAAGATGAAAATAAGGAAAGAATAAATCCTTCACTTAATGTGAAATTAGAGTATATTTAAACTAGAAACATTGCAGACACATTTAATGGTGGGATAGCCAAATTTAAAGGGAGACTTTTGAACTGTCAAAAGGGACACAGAAAATGAAGATATGATGAATACATACAAGTAGGCATGATAAGTTACAGATATAACTAAAACATACTATCATCATCTAATTCAATTTAGAAGAATAAAAGTGACAAGACCTATATTGCTGGATAATGGCTGAATCGTCTGCTGTAGCAAAATGACTGAAGGATACAAGGCCACAATTCCTAAAGCTTGTTATACTTACAGTGGAAATAAAACCCACACAATCCACCAGTGTGCTAAAGCAGAATGGAAAGCAAGATGATGCCCCAGTTTTGAAAGAGCATCAAGAAGATGGTAAGCTCTCAAAAGTATAAAAGCAAAGCATGTGAATAAAAATGGAAGAGCAAATGGTGTCTGTGGACATCTCTCAATCCTGCTAGTGCTCTCAGCTTCTGGATGAGGACCTAAGTGTGGATCCTGAGCAGCAGTGTAAAAGGTAAGTGCAACTGGAAGCCTCAGTAACCCCAGCACTTCTGCCCAAGCAGGAGGATTCCTGAAGCTTGGTGGACAGGTGGACTACCTATAACCAGTAACCTCTAGATTCAGTAATAGACCTTGTGTAATAAGTTGTTAGAAAGAGATTGATAGAAACTCCTGACACTAACTAACCTCTGACTCATCTCATATTCACATACAAGCACACACAAGTATGCCCCACGTGTGCTCATGCACAGATACGCAGGCATTCTCTCTCTCTCTCTCTCTCTCTCTCTCTCTCTCTCTCTCTCTCTCTCTCTCTCTCTCTCTCACACACACACACACACACACACACACACACACACACACACAAAGCTGAATGACAATGATTGCTTCCACCTGCACTGCCTGCAAGATGTGCTGGGGCGATGGTGGCTCAGAGCTTGTGGTAGTAACCAACCAACGACTAGTCTAACTTGATGTCCAAGCTTTTAGAGGAAGCCAGTGCCCAACACTGCCTGGATAGTCAGGAACCAGAATCTGGGTGGCTGATAGACCTAGAGTAGAACCAAACACTTCTGAAGACCAACAACAAAATCCTAATGATATTAATGATATGCTGGTAATATTCTGTTAAACAAATAGATAGGTCAGTGCCTAGACCAAATGTCATCTGAGAGGCTTCATAGAAACAATTAAGCAGAGTTCAGGAAACCCTGCCAAAGCTGGAGGAAGAAGGCTTGTAGGAAACAGAGGACTAAGGACTCCAGGAGAACAAGGCCCAAATAATCAGTTAAGCTGGTCTCATAGAGGCTCACAGCAATCATGGCCGCTCATGAATCTATGCTAGATCCTCAGCATACGTCCTGTGGTTGTTTAGATTGTGGCTGCTGTGAGAATCCTAGCAGCAGGAATTGGGAATGTTGTTGACTCTTATACCTGTTCTTAGGACCCTTTACTCCTCCTGGGTAGCCTCATTCAGCCATTGCATGAAGGCTTGTGCCTAGTCTTCTTGTATATTTTTTTGTCGAATTTGGTTATCACTGGGAGGTTTGCTCTTTTCTGAAGAAAACTGGGGAGAAGTGGATGTGGGGAAGAGTGCAGGTGGGAGAAGGCCTGGGAGTAGTGGAAGGAGGGGAGGCTGCATTTGGAATGTGTTGTATGAGAGCAGTATAAATACAAAGAAAAAGAAAGAAAGAAAAACATGAAAAGAATAAGAAATTAAAATGGTGAAAAGTGGATGTTTTACAGGCACTAGCTGATACTGATCAAAGCACTATAGGAAATCCTCTGGTCCACAAAAATGTTAAAGTCTGCTGCAATGTAGATTTGAATTAGTTAAGAGGAATTAGTTTAGCAATGAACAGCCCTTTCATTTTGATAAAAATTGTATTGATCAGCTAAGGTAAATCAATAGCATGCTTTCCCTCATTCAATGTGCTTATTCTATAGATCACTGTATGGCAAGATGATAGGAAAACTCATAAAAATTATAGAAAAAGTCTTTTTTACAGTTTATTACTTATATAAAAATAAATCTATTCCATTTGAAACAGTGCTCAGCCCAGTATGGAATTTGAAAAAAAATAACATGGTACATACATCTTCTATTAGACTTAAAGAATTAAAACTTCATAAAGCTTGCTAATGTATCTTGAAAGGCTTTTCCTGCTCACTATATCAATTTTCATTTGTATAAGGAAAGATAAATTTACAGAGGCAATCTATACAAACTTGTAAAATGTTTCAAGATTCAGAATAGGCTTAAAGTTTTTAAAAGGAAATCTAGCACTAGAGAGATGGCTCAGCCATTAAAGGCTAGGCTCACAACCAAAAATATAAAAAGGAAACCTATTCTTGGTGGTTGGAATTGTTTTTCACTAACTAAGCCAACAAGCCTTGGCTAGGTGACAAATTTCAAATAGGATGAAATGATGTTGAACATTTAAATCATTTTCAGCTTCTAATTGTCTTGGAAGATAAAGGCAGTTTTCAGAAATAAAATTGGTTTGACCAGGAAATTTCTTGAATCAGCAAGTCAGGTCAGACAGCAGAAAGTATTTTAATTTTCAGTAAGAAATATTTCTTTGATGTCTTGGAAATATGAAAAGCTTTGTTCAATAGTCTTTGGAGTTCATGATTTGTTTTTATGCTTCACTTATTACTGAATGGACAGTGGTCCTGTGTTGGCAGAGACAGCTAGCTCATTTCCTGACTGCCCTGTCTCGAAATAATCCCACAGAAACAATATGATTTGCAATAGGGTTTAATAGATTAAGCATATTTTTAGCTAGCTCTTATATCTCACCCATCTCCAGTAATCTGTGTATCTCCTCGTGGTTGTGGCTTACCGGCAAGGTTTTGGTGCAACTGTCTCCTACAGGTGGCTACAGGGCTTCTCCCTGACTCCTACTCTCCCTAAATATATATCTCTTCGAGCCTAGCTATATTCTGTTAAAGCCATTGGCCAAAAGCAACTTTATTAACCAATAAGAGCAACACATATACAGAAGGACTTCCCACACCTGTCCTGTCTTCAATATTCTTAAGTTGTTACTTACTTAAAAGAACACGTATTGTCTGCTCAAAAATATCTTGTCATTTTTTACCCACAAAGTGACTAATAATTAGAGATGTTAAGTCATTTTTCTACAAACAGGAATTGGTACAGGGAATGACAGATTTATCTAAAAGCTGTGAGCGTTAAACATACTGTACTATTCTTCAACAAAACAACAAATTCTTCCTTGATTCACATATGTCACCTATGGTCATTTTTTAATATATGTCGTAAATGCCTATGGAGATCTAATCATGGAAGCAAAGCATGATTTCTTGAAATGATCCATGCAAGGAAGAGGATTATATAAAAGTACTTATACCAAGCAAAATATTTTGTTAGAAAGAACAGTGAAATATGACAAGTTCCTTTTGATTTGCTACTGATCTTCTAAAATCACTTTTTAGAAATCAATTTTCAAGTTGATTCCACCTTGAAGTCTCAGAGAAAATGAAAGTGTTGTTGAACATTGCTAGTAGCAATGGGATAAAATTCTATTTATTCCTAATAATTCAAATATTTAATTTAAAGGGATACATACATACTTTTTAAAATTCAAATTCAATTGCTTTCTCTATTTTTAATTTCTGTGATGATGAACAGTGTAGTCAGTCCTAATATGTGAAGACCATGCTACCAGAAGCAGTTCAAACATTCTGAATATTCTGGGTATAATTATGCACTGATTATTCCTAAATGAATCTTAACCCTTTGGAAGGAAAAATGAATAATTTTCTTCCATCTATATTCACACATATTTAGTATACAATGGATATAACATATTAGTGACAAAGAAGTCTTCAATAATCATATTGAATAACCATTAAAAATACTCATTAAATCAGAAATCATCACACTTTGCATTTTATACATTTGCTAACACAAAGTTAATTACTTCACAGTGACTTTCACATTGGCTAGATTATGTTTTGATATTCTATTTTAGTATGGAGGCTGCATGTTTGTTCCTGGCTGCCCAGAACCAAAGTAATCACACAGAAACTGTATTAATTACAACACTGCTTGGCCTATTAATTTATGCATATTTATAGATCACTCTTATCTCTTAAATTAACCCATTTTTATTATTTTATTTTTTACCATGAGGCTTGTAGCCTACTAGTAATGTTTCAGCTGTCTCCAGGGGCAGCTCCCTGGCTTTTCTCCTTGACTCGGCCTACCTTCTCCCATCATTCAGTTTAGTTTTTCCTGCTTAGCTCTACTCTATCCTATCACGGGCAAAGGCAGATTCTTTATGCATTAACCAATAAAAACAACACTTATACAGAATGACTTCCCACACCATTTTATGCTTTAAAACATGGAGAAATTGATCACATCAGTAAGAGCATGCGCAAAAGCAACATTATAATTCTTATGGTTATGGGAACTATTTTGAATGCAATATTGCATTGCAATTTTGTATAATTCACATATAATCTGCATCATGTCAAATGATAAATGTATGCTCAGTTATTTAAAATTAAAATATTGTCCATAAGTGGATGTAGACTTAATGCAAAGGATCATAACTAGTAAATGTGCTGAGAATAAGTGGTTGTTGTGTACTCACCCCTAAACGTGTCATATTTGTCATTTATGCCAACCTCCAGAGAGGATCATGGGAGGTCGGGTGGAACTAAGGTCAATACTCAAAAATGGGAGGGGGTCTATTGACAATGGCATGTCTTTTAAACATTGAAATCACAGCAAAGGTAGCTGTCTGTACAAGGCTTCACAAGACTGAGCCTATCAACACTCGATTATGGATAGAGAATGGGTTCATAGGCTGATTCATCTCATATGAGCTTAACAGTCATATTCTTCAGTGTTATAGGCTTTTTCAAACTTTCCTTGTGCAAATAAATAACCTTTATTTATATTTAAACAAACAACACTAATATAATGAAATTGGTCATATAAACACACATACACATACAGCATTAAAGAAGGTAGATTTTTTTTAGAAAGAAGAGAAATGAAATATGGTATGAAAATACAGGGGAATACAGTCAAAGTACATTATATGTGTGTGTAGGCATATGTGTATTGTGGAAAAAATAAACTAATAAAAAAGTACAAGTGAGCAGCCTTTGAGTTTCCTCAAATGAATTACTCCCGAAAGAAGAGTAATATCATAAAATACTATAAATCAAATAAAAATAATATTCTTTGTGTCATGCTTGCCATTTGTCAATATTTTGTATTTTAAGTACTAGATTTTAGGAAAGTATTTAGTAATGGTAGTCTACCACTGATGGAAACCGCAGCAGACACATAAGGGAGGGGCCTGGATGCAGACACTAAAGCAGAAGTCATGGAAAGATGCTGCCTAATGATTTGTTCCTCATAACTTACATGCATAGCTATCATTATTACTATTGCTGTTATTATTATTATTATTCACTCATACATTACATCCCAACTGCAGTTGCCCTCTTTCCATTCCTTCCAGTTCCCACCACATCCCCTCTCCCCAGATCCAAAACTTTTTAAGTGTTCCGTGAGAAATGAGTAGGCCTCCCAGGGATGTCTGCGACAGAATGCTCAGGCCTGTCAGCACCCATGGTTATCTGGGCAATCTCACATCAATCATGAATCAAGAAACTGTTTTATGGAGTTTGAAATAACCAATCCGAGAGAGACATTTTATTTTTTTTAATTAATTAATTTGTTTATTTAAATTTTCCACCTTTTATTGATTCTTTGTAGATTTCACATCATGCATCCCATTTTCACTAATCTCCTCATTCCCTCATTTAGACCCTCTGCCCTTGAAACCTCCACATCAAAATTAAATTTAAAAATTCCTTCCCAAAAGAGTCAAACAACAACAATGTAACAAACAATATCAGAGCAAAACCTATAGAGTGGCCTAGTGAGTCACACAGTATAACCTTTAGTCCATAAATCTTCACTGATAAGTGTTATTTTCAGTGATTCATTGGTCTGATTCAAGCCTCTGGATTCCACGGCACCCTCAATACTGGGATCTCACTGGAACTCCTCTTCTATTACCTCTTGTCCTGTGTCATGGAGATCCTGTAACTTTGGATCTGCAGAACATGACCCTCCACATGCTCCAGCAGTTCATAGATGAGTGGATGTTGGTTGGGCTGCATCATAGATCTGGTTCTGGTCCTGGGTGGTAGCTAGGTTGCTAGTTCCACCTCAGCATTAAGAGATCCAGGCAATGAATGACTGCTGTGAGAGCGAGAGTCAGTTTGTGCTCGACAAGGCCGCTGATAGGTGACCAAACCATATCAGTCATCCTTAAGTCTGTTCTCATATGAAGAACACTAAATGAACTCAAGAAGTTGCATTTATGAATTTATATATCTGTCTATAAACATAATTGTAAAACAATTATTCTTTTGGCCTATATATGTACATTTGTTAATATTATTATCACAAATGACACATTATAATATACATGTATATATACATCTCTGAGGCTAAATATATAGTTAATTTGAAAATGAATTATTAAAGGAAAAATAATGTTTTAATAAAATATTGTAAAATATATTTCATCAAAAGTGCACCCATACACTGAGACAATGGGGATGTTCTATCGGGAACCCACCAAGGCCAGCTGGCCTGGGTCTGAAAAAGCCTGGGTTAAAACCGGTCTCGCTGAACATAGCGGACAATGAGGACTACTGAGACCTCAAGAACAATGGCAATGGGTTTTTGATCCTACTGCACCTATTGGCTTTGTGGAAGCCTAGGCAGTTTGGATGCTCACCTTACTAGACCTGGATAGAGGTGGGTGGTCCTTGGACTTCCCACAGGGCAGGGAACCCTGATTGCTCTTTGGGCTGTTGACGGAGGGGGATTTGATCGGGGGAGGGGGAGGGAAGGGAGGTGGCGGTGGGGAGGAGACAAAAATCTTTAATAAATAAATAATTAAAATTAAAAAAATACCACTTCAAATGCTTTTTCCATTAATCACTTCAACTGTCTTTGACACATTTATGGGTCAATTTCTTATGGAACTCACTCACCCAACTGCTAAATACAAAGTGATTTGTTACTTCAAACTCCTTGATATATCTACTTGAGGCAACAACTGTCAAAAATCTGAAGAACACAGCCATAGATTCTTAGATGTCTAAATTTAGAATGACATTTTAAATCTTTCTTTTATAATTCAACAGAAAGCAAAGAAATGGCTGAAAGTTTCTCCTGCTTCTTCTCCAGCTCTCATAACCACAAGAAACATTTATCTCGTATTCCTTATAAACTTAGTAACATCATGCATGGAAAACATTTAGTAATATAAGATCTACTTGAAGTCCATACATATGGATATTATATGTCAGTTTTTAAACTCTACCTTTATTTTAAGCAATTTTACTTTTTGTCAGTAATAGTATTTTATCTTATAAAGTATAGTATAAATTGTTAAACAGATTAACATGTACTCATCTTATTTCATAAAAATGCTTCTAATTACTTATGTAGTACTATTTTCTCAAGTTGCCCTTTAAATCATTATACCCTAGTATACCAATAATAATCATATAAAATCATTGTTGTCACTTCAATAACTCTGTTTTATCAGTAACATCATATTTATCTATTTTTAATGATAAATTTAATAATTTAATTTGTTTTATAGTTAGGTACCCTGCATTGGCAACATATGACAGAGTACATAAATCAATACAAACTTTTATGCTGTTATGTGCTTGCATTGTGTATAACATTAAAAGATAAATGCTAAATATCCTATAAGCTGTTAATTTATCTTCTCGAGTATAAATAAAATTAATTTCTAAGGTGCACCAGAAGGCTCTGGAAATGTTCCAGAATTCATTTTCCAGCACCTACATTAGTTGTCTCAACAGATATGGCTTTCTCTAGTTTTGAGTGATATTATAAGCTCTGGCTTTTGGGCACTGCTGTGTATCTTGGATATGTAAATGTATGCAGAAACACCTCTAAATACACAATGGATTCTAGTTTGAGACAGGGTCTCTCTATTTAGCCCTGGATACAATGGAAAATGCTTAGTTGTCCACTCTGGCCTCAAACTCAGAGATCAGTCTACCCATGTTTCCCAGCTGCTGGGCTGAAAACCACCATGCAACATTTGCATACACACACACACACACACACACACACACATTGTTGAGACATTGTTTCTCTGTTTAATAGTCCTATCTTTCCTGGAACTAGCTCTTGTAGACCAGGCTGGCCTCAAACACACAGAGATTCACCTGCCTCTGCTTCCAGTGTTCTGGGATTAAAGGTGTGCACCACCACCACCCTGCTTTGTACACAAATATTTTTAAAAATGAATAAAGAATAAATCACAATCTGTTTCTTAATAAATCACAATGATTCTAGCAAGTTAAACAACTGATTGGTTTTGTTAGAGAATATTCTAAAAATAATAAGCAATTCTAAGAATTTCATTTCAAATTAAGAATTAAATTAAATTAAATTTCTTTATTCTTCATTTTTAAAAAATTCCTTCTTTTTTAAAAATAGATCTTTTCTCATACAATATCCTCTGGTTAAAGTTCTCTGTTGGGAGCAGTGAGACCCCAGATCCTGAATTTCTTGTAAACAACTTGTTTTCCCCTGATCATAGTGCCTACAGCTGCTCTGAGCACGAGACCTTCAGGAGTTCCTGATGGCAGGAAAGTGGTTTCTGGTGGGTTTGGCTGGGGCGTGGCTATCTCTATATATTCTGCCCCTGAATACAATAAAGGGGGCATTTTGGGGGCTTTGGTATCAGTGTTTAAAGGTCTGTGTCAGTCTGTCTCTGTGTCTGTATTTCAACTTCCAGCCCCTTGCCCGAAGCTCGGGAACTGGGTTCTAGCATACAGAGCGCAGACAAGGGATTTCTCGGCAGTTCCCCTGTTCTGTACTCCTCCCGGTTCTACCCAACCACACCTCCCGTCTGCATCTTCCTCTTTTTTTTCCTTGTCACAGAAATAATAGGCTTCTAAGAATAGTAACAAAACTTAACAAAATATAGTAAGATAAAACAAACAAACAAAAAGCATCAAATCACAAGGCAAATCGAAAGATGTAAAAGAGCTCAAGAGGATGCACAAAAAACAGCCACACATCATCCCCACACTCCGGATTCCAATAAAAATACTGAACTGAAAGCTGTCATATGTACACAGAGTACCTGGTGCAGATATATGCATGTCCTATGCATACTGTTTCAGTCTCTCCAAGTTCATAGGAGTTTGACTTAGTTAAATGAGAGGGCCTTGGTTTCCTGATTTCTTTTATCCCCTCTGTCTTTCCACTTCCGCTTTTACAGGATACACCAATCTCTGAGGGGAGGGATGTGATGGAAATATCCCATGTATAGCTATGTGTCTTTAGGTCTCTTCCTCTCTCTCTCTCTCTCTCTCTCTCTCTCTCTGAGTGTGTGTGTGTGTGTGTGTGTGTGTGTGTGTGTGTGTGTGTGTGATGGAAGCTT
Organism: Microtus obscurus; assembly: GCA_963919715.1. NCBI lineage: Eukaryota > Metazoa > Chordata > Mammalia > Rodentia > Cricetidae > Microtus > Microtus obscurus. Next base: position 129,787 of record CAWTZC010000100.1, on the reverse strand, counting down.
TTCTGATTATGCCAGAATAAAACACTGATATATTAAGCAAAACAGAATATTATTAAGAGTCATTTTAATATTACTTACTATTTTTAAGACCAGTTAATTTTTGTTTGTCCTCATGTCTCTGGGCCATCTACTGTTACTTGATCACACAAACAATTTCAGGTGAGAGTTTCATCTTGTGGAATGGGCTTTAAGTAAAATCAGACATTGTTTTGTTATTACCACAAACTTTGTACAACAATTGTCCCAGCATATTTTGAAGAAAGCACAACATTGTAGATCAAAGTTCTGTGGCTAAGTTGTGTTTATGTTTCAATTTTGGTGACCTACAGAGTACTTTCTTGCACCAAAGACCGTAGAATGTAGTGGTAGAGATTCTATGGTGGCACCAGATTGACATCTCCATGTTCAATGAGGTGTGTGGGCATTATACTCATCAATGGGGACTTATTGTCACTTTGTGGAGAGTAATCTACTGTCTTGGCAATGTCCTGCGTTTGAAGATTTCCATGGCACTCCTTTTGCCACTAACTCAACTGGATATTACTTAGTCCTGGTACTGGAAGCTTATTTTGCTTGCAAGATGGCCAATTTCGACTCCACCTTGCCCATTATTTGGAGACTTCATTAGGACTGTGGTGTGAGATTCCCCTCTGTATGTTGTGAATACTCGGTAAATGAATAAAGCTTCTTTGGGCCTATTTCAACACAGAAAAGTGCAGGAATATCAAGCAAATAGAGGAGGAGAGAGTAGGTGGAGTCAGGGAGAAGCATGTGACAGAAGACAGATGATGAAAGCCAGCTGAAAACTTGCCGGGAAACCACAAGCCTTGTAGTAAATATAAAATAATAGAGATGGCTTAATTTAAGTTGTAAGAGATAGCTAGAAATAGGCATAAGCTAACTGGTCAGGCAGTGTTGTAATTGATATAATTTCTGTGTGTTTATTTCAGATCTGGGTAGCCAGGAAACAAACAAGCAGCCTCCATCAGCAGAGTTGCCTTCAATTATTTTAAGAAGTTACCACTGAACTAGGTTTCTATTCCTAAATACCCCTCAATTCATAAATTTTCTTAGTTTGCTTCTCAGTAGCTGTGATGAAACACTGATAAAATCAACTTGGGAAGTAATGGATTTATTCCATTTTACATTTACAAGCAACAATGAATCACTAAGGGAACACGTGGCGGTTACTCAAGGCCGGGAATCGGAGGCGTGAACAAAAGAGAGATCAAAGTAGGATGCTGTCCACTGACTTGCTCCCTGTGAATATTTCAGTTTTATTTTTTTTTAAAAAAAAAAAAACCTGCCTTTTCTCATTTTACATACTAATTCCAGTTACCACTCCCTCCCCTCTTCTCATTCCCTCCAACTTCAACCTTCCCAAGCCCCACCCACTTCTGAGAGAGGGTAAGGCTTCCAGTGAGGAGTCAACAAAGTCTAGCACATTGCTTTGAGGTAGTACTAAGACTCTCTCCAATATATCTAGGTTGAGCAAGGTATCCCTTTAAAGACAATAGGTTCTACAAAGTCAGTACAAGCACTAGGGATAAGTCCCGGTCCCACTGCCAGTGGCCCCACAATCTGCGCTAGCCATACAACTGTCACCCATGCTCAGAGAGCATAGTTTGGTCCTATGCTGGTTCTTTTACTATCAGGCTGCAGTTGGTGATCTTCCATTGGCTCAGGTAAGCTGTTTCAGTGGGTATCCCCTTATGGTCTTGACCTTTTTGCTCCTATTCTCACTTCTCCCTTTCTTCGACTGAACTTTGGGAACTCAGCCCAGTGCTCTGTTGTGGATCTCTGACTTACTTCCATCAATTGCCGGATGAACACTATATGGTGACATTTAAAATAGCAAACAATCTGACTTCAGGACAAGGCAAGTTGAGGCACCATCACCACTATTGCACAGAGTCTCAGTTGGGGTCATCCTTGTGGATACCTTGGAATATATCTAGTGCCAGGTTTCTTGATATTTTTATATACTCTAAGACAATTTCCTCACAGTGTTACTACCTACAATGGGCTGGGCATTCCGAAAAGAGTCATTAATCAGGGAAATTCCCATAGACATACCAATAGAACGGCCTGATGGTGAAACTTCCTCAAAAGAAGTTACCTCTTTCCAAATTTGTCTAGTTACATCAAGTTCACAAAAATAAGCCACACATAAGAAATACACTCAGAAATCATTCATTAAAACACATTTTAGTATGTAGTCATAATTAAAGCAATCCTTTCTGTATTTAAGTTAAATATTCTTGGAGAACTTGTTAAAATATTCCATTATGGTCAAACTGATAGTGAGCTATAAAAATATTTCAACCTGCAAAGCTTACTCATCCTTTTATGATTTCATTTGACAAATTGATGTTTTGATTTATTGTACAGTTTCTTAATGGCAATGAAACTAGGCAATATGGCAAGGGGTGACTCATTTATGTTACATTTTATTACGGAGAGTGAGATGAGGCATTTTAGGATAGCAAGATTTTGCTAAATATAGTGATGTAAGTAATTACTAATTACTCCCTTAAAATGGACAATGTAAGGTTTCCTGACTCAAATGGCCTGTTTTTGCTCTGCTAAGAAATATTCAAGAGTAATGTTACTTAAAAGGTCAATCTATTTAACTTATATATGGCCAGTGATAGAATCATAATTCACATTGACATGAATAATCCCCTTCAAAAGGAATAATTTTAGATGAAATTTATCATTAAGTTAAATGACAGAGGCAAATCCTTGAAGCACATAGTCACATCATATCCATAGTCAGGAGCAGAAAGAAATACAAGACTAAGCCCTTGCTTCCTTATCTTTTGGGGTCCACTTCTAAGTAACATGGGCCTCCTTACTCAGTCACCAGTGTGCTAGGTCTCATCCCACCAATTAATTTACTTATCACAACAACTCTAATGACATACCTGCTGCTCAACCCAGTAAAGATAATCCCTCCACCAATAAGGTTAACTTGATACAGCTAACTATCACAATCATTAAATGGCATTATTAATTTCATTTTGAAATATGCTACTTTTGTGCTGGTTGGCAGCTGGGGCTGTGGAAAGCAGAAATCACAAGTTGTCATTGCACTACTGTACCCAGGATCTGCATTGGTGTCAATGGCTGCTAATACCACTGAAGGCTATGCAGATGCTCAGAGTATGGGACAACACTTGAGGCCATGGATGTGTGTCAGGGCCATGCTGCCACCAGAACCATATAGATTGGGGTGGACAGCAGTGCAACCTGTGTGTCATGGAGATGTCTGGGCCCCAGCTGCAGCCGAGGGTTCTGTTGGAGTCCATGACCTTTCAGGAGTCAGGGACAGCGTTGATGTCCATGGCTCTTACTACAGCAAAGGCAGGAGTATGAGGGGCGTGTTGCTGCTGAGACCATGTCAACCTCAGTGTCCTGCACTGCTAGCTGTAGGCATGTAATCATCAGGCCAAAATGCTGTCTAGGTCAATGTTTCCATCACAGTGAGGGTTTATATCAATAGCCTAGTCTCTTGTGATCACCAAAGGCAATACAGATTCCTTGGGTCAGGACCCACCATGGGAAACGTAGCCCCCCTCAATAGGAGAACTGTCACCCCCACACTGGGAAAACCTTTCCCAACCCCTCATAATGGGCCTGAGAGAGCAGGCTCTGCCCATTAACTGAGAGTAGTGGAACCAGCATCCCAGAGAGATCAACTAAACTGCCTAGAAGGCAGATGATCAGGGCTTGGAGATGGCACACTCCAACATCTACCCCATCTAAGATCTACCTGAGTGTTTGAAGGGACTGATCGTATGGAACCATAGCTGTAGAATCTCCATTACTTGGGACAACAACAGGATATTGGAGAGAAATATCATGGGGGTGTGTATCTAGATTAGATGGTGTACCAAAGTGAGAGACCTTAAATCTGACCACTAACAGTTTACTCAATAAACATTTACAAGTAATGTTGTTTGGGAAAACACAAAACAAACAAACAAACAAAAAACCCATTATACTGCATAATAGACACCAGATTCCAATGCCACTAGGACAATAAAGAGGCGACAGAGAGGCAGAAAAGACAAAGGAGTAAAGGGTGCTACTTTCTTTAAAAAATATATTTTATTTTATCTTATTTTTATTATGTTTTAGGCTTCCTTGTGAGGATACAGCAAAAGTGAGGAACAGATATCTAGGGAATGGAAAATGAGCAGTATTGGGGTGAATGATATAAAATTCCCAAAGAATCAATAATAAAAAAAGAAATCACAAGTTGTGAATTTACAATAAAAATTGGAAGAAATTATATGGAACAGAAAAAAGAAAAGATTAATAAAAGACTTTTTAGTTTTTTTTTTCATTTTTTTCCATAAAAGGCCCGCTAAAGAGAAAAATCCAGTAAGATTTTATTGATGCTCTTACTGGAAAAGGCACGGTACTTTCCAAGTAGTAATGTTGGTTACTAAATTCTATATTAATAGCTCAGATAATATGACAAAACAGAAACACTTACTTCACTTTCCAGTTATGAGTAAAAGTTTATAAGAAGACCTATTCTTCTTGGAGTTATATACAATTAGGGTAAGATTATTGTTTCAATGATGTTTTGTGATGTTGGTAATAAAGTCTTTTTTGACACTGTCAAATCTAAATTCTGTAAGAGTTATTTTTTTTTACCTTCTAAACGCCAAAAAGGGAAATATTTTAAAGAATTGTTGCTTTCATTTTACCTCACTAACAGATGTTGAGAATTTATGCTTGATGCAAATAACATAATAAACACAAAAAATAAAATGAATGAAGAGAAGTTTCTGAAACCTGAATCAGTAAATAAAAAAATCTAGAATATAAAAGCAAGAAATAAATTATTTATACCTATACCCTCAAATACCCCACCAAAAGTGACATTTTAAATATGTGATTCATTTGTCTTTGTGTGTAAATCAATAATTAACATCATTAACATGAAAAATCAATTAACTTTCTACCATAGTATACTTTAGAGGCATATACATCAAGATGTATAAATAATTTTTCTACATGCCATACATGTAGAATACATATATGTTTTAAATATACATGTTCATATATTAAGAGAGAAAATATATCCAGTCTTAATGAGAGAAAAAGTTCACAAGGACAAGAGCTATTCAAATCCAAAGAACATTTTATTCTTTCTTGGTTATGAACAAATAATTCTGAGATGTCAGGAGTGAAAGGGAAATTGACCCAATTTTAATAGGCTTGCATTCCAGCCTAAATTTAAAATTGATCAGTAGCACATGTTGCTAGGATATTGTAAACAATATTAGCACACAGAACAGTGACCACAAAACCAAAAACCAAGTAAAATAGACAAAGAAAATAGTCTGGCAACTGTTGCACTTACTAGGATTAATTTAAAATATTTCAAAGACAATGTTTATAAAATCAAATTATCTCCTTAATGTGATCCACTGAACTATAATACTGACAAGCAGATTGAAATCTCCTTAAATATTTTCAGTAAAATAACTTGAAATAGAGTATTTTCTGAATTAAAAGGGAGATTAGCTAAGTTTAAAAAGGGAGCTATCAATTAATGGTAAAATCACCAGATCTTAGTAAGTTTATTATTGGCACCTAAATTAAATCTATTCCAGTATTATTCTAGAGAGCCTGTTCTCGGACAATATTTGGGTTAGAGAATGCCAAGTCAGTAGTGTTAGGATAATTTTTATTTCCTAGATTCTAAAGAGGATTGATTTTAGGCATCAGAAATGAACCTAACACTGATGTTAACAAGTTTCAATAAATGTTAGCATAGGCAATTGGAGTAATGTTTTATGGCCAAGGGTTCTCATGTCACATTCCATGTTCCCACCCCTGGCTTGAGTTTCTGGACTCCTGCAATCATAACAACCTTAGTGATTTTTTTTTCACTTTTTTTCCACATCATTTACTTTTTCTCATTGAATGGCTGAATTACTCAATCTACGTTGTTTTGTTTCCGATGGACTTCTTGAAAATAGTATTTACACTTTGAAATGTGGATAATTATTGGGACTTAGACTTACTTGCAGACAATGATGACAGTCTGGGTCATTCTAAAATCCTCTCGAGCTTTTGCTTGTAGGCAGAGTTTTTTTGTTGGGAAAACAAAGAGCTTTGTTCTGCCAGCTGCTTCCCAAATAACCATCCAGAGACTTATTATTTAATTATAAATGCTCAGCCAGTAACTCCGGCTTATTTATAACTAGTTCTCCAACCTAAAAGAACCCATTTCTATCCATCTACGTACTGGCCTGAGGCTCATACCTCTTAACTTTCTTGAATGTTGTGCTTCTTTTCCTTCAGGCTGACAACTCTTCCAACTCCACCCGTCTACTACCCAGTGTCCCCTCTTCCCTGAAAATCCTGGAAAGCCATCGGAAAATCAGGTTTTTTATTAACAATTAGAGCAATGAATATTTACAGTGTTCAAATATGTCCATAGAATTTACATGTTAAAACCAAAGTGTTTTCATGGAAGATGGACTTAGATTCTACACATTTAATAAGAAGAATGTGAAAATATAAATGAGCCAAGTAAGAGAAATAAAATCATGCCTATTGTTAATGTAAAATAATATAAATGAGATAAATTTATTTAAAAAAATAAAAAGTAACACATAATAATAAACATAGAGGCTCTGGAGAGCCTCAGCAATTATCAGGGGTTTCCAGATGATCCATGTTCTATTCCCAGAACTAACTATCTAATTCTAGCAGAGTGGTTCTCTACCTGTGGTTCACAAGCTCTTTGAGTGTCACATATCAGATATCTTACATATCATTATTATTCATAATGGTAAAAGTTACAGATATGATTTAGTAATGAAAGAATTTTATGGTTGGGGGTCACCGCAACATGAGGAATTGTACTGAAGACTTGCAGCATTAGGGAGGTTAAACTCCACTGCTCTACCACTAACCTGGGACAATAGGTAACTGAGAAACTTTCTGATGTGTTTAACACATCAGACTTTGGAATCAAATGGGAGTATTTCAATAAGCATGAACAAGAATAACAAAAAGTTTGAACTCATTAAAAGTCTTGTGACTTATATTTTCCTTTGTTACGATAAATACCGAATTGAGTGTTTTTCTTAAATCCTGACTTTTCTGCAGTAAAATAGAATCCTTTAATGAATAGAAAATTTAAATATTGATATTATAATCACAAAAACATAGCTTAGGCATCTAATTGACAAATAGTCCTTGTTAGATTATACTATTTCATGGAGTCACTTAAAGGTGTTACCACCAACAACAACAAAAAGACCTGATTCTGCATAAGTTTCTCATTTATTATGAGACTCAAGAGTTTTAAAAACATATTTTTTAGCTGCTTTGGAGTGTGAATTGACACTGTTATAATTATATGACAATTATATAAAATATCTGATCTCAGGAAAATATTAACACCATTAGCTAAATTATTTCTTTTCTTGTTAATGTCAGCTACTAATTTCATCTCAGCAATTTATGTCAAACTTTCTCTTATTTAAATTTTAATAGGTCTCCTAAGCTGTATTCACTTGAACCAACTGCTAATTATACATTCTAACACACATCTCATTTTCCAGAATTAGTATTTCTGGTAAAGCATGTTCAAAGACAACCAGTATCCCTAGGGTCTTAAATGGCAAAACTGAAGTTTCGGATCACGGATTTCTTTCCAAATCACACCACTAATTGATCAGATACTTCGTTTTAAAATTTATGACAAAATAAAGTAGGTTTGCTGTGTTCCCATTTTACCATCCTTTATCTTATTTATCTAAACACTATCAAAGGGGATTCCACCCTTTTCAAACTTTAAATGGTGATCACATTGTTGAGCTCCCAGAATTTGATACATTTAGACTTACTGGCTTGGAATATTGCTTAACTCTCTTTCAAAATAAACAAATTTAAGGTGACTTCAATTACTCAGAAAATAACATAATTAAATGATTTTAAAAAGAAGACTTTTGAAAATTGTCAACCAAAGGAAGACCAAACCCTGCCTGGCAATGGAAGCCTACCTAACTACTCAAACTGGTGAAATCCTTGTTACTGGGGAAGAATTTTCAACTACTAATTAACTAAAGCAGCATAATAAATAAAAATAATCTAGAAATGCTTGTCGTTATACACAGGTAAGGTTGGTCTCCATCCCGTATCAAGGAAATTACTCTTTTCATCCAATGGACTGTGTTACAGAAAACCACAATCAATCAAAATTCAGACCTGTGTTGCCCTGTCCCAGTGGATACATCTACCCAGGACTCCCACACCTAAGACTTAGAGAACATTATGGAAGTGTGGACAAAAGACTGTAAGAGGCAATAGTATAACATGTAGCTTGTTTTGAGATAGTGTCTCCTAGCAGTGACAAAAATTATATCCACAAATATCTCAACAGCATGTGCTCACAAACATGAGCCAAACAAGAATGATACAAAATGAAATGCAGTCAGGATAAGAAAAATCCCATGAGGCCTCAACCATATACAAAAATCTATAGGTAACAGAAAAAAAAATCTTGAATTAGGAAAGGTTGCTTTACCAAGGGAAGAGAAAATTGTTTGTCCAGTGCCAAGTGTTTAGCCCTGAAAACAAACATACAAATATCATTCCAGAAACAGGATATATTTAGCCATGCATATGTATATTCATGTACATATAATTGTACATAAACATATTTACTAATTTTTCCTTAGTCTAATGTCGTTGCTTGATTAAATGAGTTCAAATTTCACTTTTGCGAGTGCATGTTTGTTAACATAAAACTGATTTTGTGTATTTTAATGTTAAAGGCAAAATAGAATAGTGATTAGTATGGTTACTTCCAATTTCAATTTTTAAATTTCCAGTATTTCATTTTAATTGTATTAATTTTCTTTTGGAATTATAGTATGAATTTTAAAATCCCATTTCCATAATAATATCCTGACAAAGTGTACTTGTTCACTATGCTAGAACTTAAACTCTAAAGGATAGTCAAAAATACTACAAAACCTTTATAGCTTGGAATTATTGCACATCATGTTTCCATTCCAGAAACATATTGATAAAACTTAAATCTATGAGAATTTATATTCTTGTTATATTCCTCTTATAGCAAAGGTAGAACATGTGACTTCCTCAATTTAGTTCTCAGTGATAATATATTGATCATATTTTTTCATTTTTCATGAGAGGGCAATATATATGTATCTATCTTTGAACACTATTGATGCAACAAATTTTCAGTGTTTTTACTCAAATTTATAATAAAATCTTTGCCCATTTTTTTTAATTACTGACAAGTTCCCCTGTTGTTTTGCTTGAAATATTTTTGGCAGTATTTTTTTCAGCAAGAATTTTTCGAACAATGGTTGCAGCATAGGCTTTCAGTCTGCCAATTTCAGAGGCAAAAAGAACCTTTCTGGCTCACTAATAATAAGCATGCTTTAGCTGACAATTTTAGCCTGTCAGTAAGGTCCTAGGGATAACAGAAACCCAGAATACAGGAGAAGTTTTAACTTAAATAAAATTTCAAATGCTTATTGGACTTGTTCCCTAAATTACTGATATTAGACTGGGAACTAAGATTAATGAGATCATTGTTGTTCCTGAGCCTGAAACTTTATTTTTTTATTTAAAATCTTACTTTTATTCATGTAGTGTTGATGGGGGCTGCTTGTCTGTCACAGCACGCAGGTGGAAGCCAGATACCTAGTCTAGCTGTTTCATGGATCCCACCCAGGTTGTCATGCTTTGTGGAAAGGTGCCTTAGCTCCTGAGGCACCTCACCAGCCAGAAGCTTTACGCTTTAAATGAAGAGAGGAAATGCTAAGTGTCCCAAATAAAATGATAGTTATTAGTCAGTGCTAAATTGCTAAAGAATCTCAGTGAACTGTGAAATGTGTCAGTGCTCTCCTTTAGATGAGCAAACTTTCTGTTACTGATTGGAAACCTTTCCAAGCAAAAACGAATTAGTACGCTGCAAACATCCTATGCTGGTCCACAAACAGTAGACATGTGCCCTAAGGGAAAGGTAATCACTCCTTATCAACTGGAGTGAAAAAAAGGAACATGTTAACTAGGAATTCATTTATTTGTGACTGTATAATTCTATAGCTTGAATAAAAGAAAGTACAGAGCGCTTTAAAGAATATTCTCTCTACCGCAACTGGGGGTCTGTTTGAAATCAGTGCCCATGTTGTCACTGAGTGTCATGTGGCTGCCCTGGGTAGGTCAGCCACCAGAGTTCATGTTGGTGGCTAAGGGCCCCACTGAAGGTGGGCCTGGGCATATCTAAGTGATCTGCATTGTTACCTGATGTCGTGATGATGTGATGGCCAGAGTTGCAGGAGAGGGCTATCTCAACGTCTGTGGCCCTGCTGCAGTCTGAGTCTGTGTTGATGTCTAAGGTTCCTATTACCATCAAAGGCCATGTGGATGCCTGAGATCTGGGACTATGTTAGTGTCCTATGGCCATACTGTTGTTGGGGGTAATACAGACCTAAGTGGCCTGAACTACCATCTGGGGGCAATGGTGGCATCTATCTCTAGCTGCTGCAAAAGACCATGTCTAGGTCCATGATCCTACTGATGCTGGGGGTCTGTACTGATGTCCCATAAGAGATATCTTGATCTGAGTGGCCTGTGCTTCCTCTCAGAGCCAGGGTGCCATCCTTTTCTGAGCTGTTGCAGAGGTCCATGTTTAAGTGGGTAATTCTGCTGCATCTGTGGTCTGCTTTACGTCTGTGGCCTATGTCACATCAGGGAGCCTTAGGAACCATGTGGATGAAATCAGGGGTCCATGCTGAGCCAGCCCCTCCCTTCACTGTCACTGCGAAAACTGTCCCTGCCCATCTCTGAAGCTTGCAATAAGAGAGCTGGCCCTGACCCTCAAGGGAGAACTGGCCCTGACTGCAAAGGCGTAGGGTAACTATCCTATGTGTAAGGCAGTCCCAGTGGCTTGGAAATGACCAGCTCATACTACCCAGACCCACAGTCAGGCCTGGAGTTGACCCACCCTCTCCCCTTCTAGACCTGATGGAGCTCATGAAGGGGGGTTCCTGTGGAATGACACCCTAGGATCTCCATGTCCTGGGATCGCCACAGAATGTCAGAGAGGAATTTTGGTGAGGATCCAAAGCTAACGGTGTAACAGAAACCTGAGTCCTTGAGCCAGACTAATAACTCATTGTAATTAACATTTGTGAGTAAAACTGACTGAATAAAAGCATTTACTGTGTGACAACAGCTCCCAATGCCACCAGGACAAATGAAGAGGTTTTGGAGAAGCAGAAATGATGGAGGAGTGAATAGATTTTTGTTGTTGTTGTTTTTTTGTTTGTTAATTTTCTTTTGGAGGTTAGAGTAGAATATGGAGGGACTGGAAGGTAAGTGGAATTAGGGTGCATGATGTAAAATTCCCGAAGATTAAATAAAGAAATTATGTTAGATACAAAAATGAAGAAAGTTCTGCTTGAATGATTTATGAGTGAACACTGCCCCTGAAAGAAGTGGTACCAATCCTGAGCTTTTGTGAATGTAAAGAAAATTAAACAATCTAATAAATGAACAAGTTCAAAAACAATTGTCGGAAGTGATGGAATGAAAATGGGCTGTGACAAGCATTATACAAACAGGAATAAAACAGTCAGAGCAAAGCATTGCATTGAAAACATCCTTCTCATTAATTCTTAAATTTAAAGAATTAAAGAACCTTTAATTCTTTTCATAATTTGTTTCTGCTAAAAACCCTTGACCCACAAAATAACAAAACACAGGACAAACCATTGTATTTTTGCCTCCAGTTTGGGTCTGTATCCTTTGCTTCCTGTCACCTGCTCACATCAGCATATAGTCATGTTAGTCACTCAAGAAACCGCAGTCTAATTTTATTCTCATTCAGTGCTGACAGCTCAGAGATAAGCCTTTGTCACAAAGTCCAGTCACCTTGGATGCAGAAATTAGAAGAAACAACATATCAGGACAGAAAACCTCTTTCCAGAGGAGGGCAGTTATTCATAATGTTGATGCGGTACCCGAAGGCAAAAGCAATCATCTCCTGAGAAACACAGATGATCTTTTGAAGACATGGCAGTGACAAGGAAGGCTTCACAGAACTATAATTGAGTCATACATCTACCTGATACCACCTAGAGCAGAACTGCTTATGTGTACAAGCTGTTGTCTCTGTGCTCCAAACTTTCCTCTACCTTAACCCAAAGCTATTAGCAGGCCTACACAGGTGGACTTGGATCAATTAAACCTTATTTATTCATCTTTCTAAAGTGGCCACAAAGAATGATTATCTTTTGCCCTTTACAGTATTGTCTCTTTAATTAACAAACCGACTTCCCTATCTAATTAGTAGTTGATGAGAAACCATTATTCTAAAGAAATTCCAGGACCAGAAAATATAGGTGTAAGTCACAGAGCCCAACAACCTAATTTTCTACTGCAAGTTTGTCGTCAAACCTTTCATTAATCTTTACCATTGCTGTCAACTACCTCTATTTGCTATTATTTGCATAATAAAACCTGTCATACCAGATTGTCTAAAAAATGTAATTCTTCTCCAACATTCAGCTGTAAGGTATAAACACCTCCACTCTTCTAAATTCAAACTCAAATTGTCATTATATACTGTTATCAAATGTGTGTTCAATTTAATGGCCTTATCAAATTCATAGCTTTGACATAATTCAAAGAAGCATGAAAGCCAAAATATCAGACATAAAGGACCATCAATTTTGAAACATATGTTTTATTGATTTAATTTCTTTCTTAGCATTTTTGTCTCAAGTACAAAAGTTTAAGAGGTAAGAGTTATAAGAGTCTTAAATGGGATTATCATTAAGAGAATCTTCACACTTATAACAATACACTTTAATTTTTCCAAGTTTCTGAAGTGTTATGAAGGAGCACATATCAAAGGAACATCTTGTACTCTGTATTGAAATAATATGTCTGAAAGCAGGCCGCCTTGCCCCAAAAGGCAGGTTAAATCACTTGCCACTCTACTTTAATTCTTGCTCTCCTCAATCTTATTTCTTTAGCATCTATAGCGTGACTCCATTCTGGAATCTATTAAGCATTATATATCACATTCACAAGTACCTGCTTCTTTTCTTATGACCCAAATTATCTCCATTCCACTCGACAACTGAAATTCTAAGTAAAAGCTCAGTTCATCATTAGAGAACTGACCCAAAGGAGTGGGCAAAGTGGCTTTTCTATAATAAATCACTGCATTCTGGCAATCACAATTTTTATTAACTGGTATACCCTAAAGAGCCTAAGTAAACATTTTCGGAGAAATTGATTTCCTTGGATAATATTACTAGATCCCTAAAGTAAAATCCTTTAGTGAATAATAAGTAGGAATAGACCAGACCAAAAATGGTGAAATAATTACATCTCATTTCTATTACATGTGTATAATTGAGTCAAGTACATAAGAGCTTATAAATATGAAATTTATAAGTGACATTTTGCAAGTCAAGTCTTAAAAGTGTAGATGCTTTCCTTAGTAATTTGTTTTTCTCATTGATGGATTCCTGAACAAGTAAAGTATAAATGCCTAATGTATTTTCCCTTTGAACTTACTTTGTCATTCTCTCCTGGTAGTATCATATACCATCTTAGACTAAATTGATGAATTAAAATGCACTTTTAAAATTTTTGTTCTTAATTTCAAATTCATTACTCTGAATACTTTTTCATATTTTACAAAAATCACAAGAATTTGGGAGCATTATCTCAAGCATTTAGTCTAAAATTTCTAGTAGGATGACTTCAGGAGCCTTAGAACATCAATTCATTCCCTGGAAACAATGTAAATGGTGAAAGTAGACAACCAACCCCACAAGATTATTCCTAGATCTTCATGTTTCTGGTGGAACCTATACAGAGCCCTCTACAGACATTCATCACATATACATGAACACACAGATGCAGATGTTCCTGTCTCTGTCTCTGTCTCTCTCTCTCACACACATACATACTCACATGAATATATTTACACAGATAAATATATGCATATAATAAAAACTAGTGAAACAATGATTGTATCATAAAAATATAATATAGTTGGAAACATGAATAGATAGCTTGTCACCAATTTCAAAAGCTAGGAGAAATACAGTGCATAATTAGCAAGGAGAATTTATATAGTAGAGTATTCAATTTCTAAAATTTATTATTAAATTTTCTATTTTGTCAACAAGGTTATTGAAGGAGTAAGTCACAAAACAATCCCACACCAGTTTGGAATTATTATTAATAAAAGGGTTATTTATTTAAAGGGAAAAACTTACAGATCACCATCCTAGACAACAGCCTTCTGCACAATCAGGAGAGGAGTCTAGTAGCCAGAAGCAGAAAGTAAGCATGGCTACCACTGCTTCTTAAAAGAAAAGAGACCATGCCCAAGTGGGCTGGTATCTTAAAGGCTATTGGCTGAAGGAGCAAAAGGAGCTACCATAGCAGGTTATTATTATCTGTCAGAGAATACATTATTTACAAAATATTCCTTTGTAAGAAGATTAAGAATGTGTATAAGATTTTTTTAATCTGTTGCTATTTTAAAATATACTTTGAACACATAATTAACAATAATCTTCATGATAATAGTGTAGTGACAAGACAGTACTAGCAAACTAATATATGTATTTGCCAGTTTCAAGTTTCTTTTAATTTCCAGATATTGTGCAAATGAAAATTGTTGCTAATAATTTTATTGAGATAATTATACAAATTTAGTTTTCTTCTTTAATTGAATTTTATTGCGCTCTACATTTTTCTCTGCTCCCCTCCCTGCCTCTTCTCTCCCCCCTTAACCCTCCCCAAGGTCCCCATGCTCCCAATTTACTTAGGAGATCTTGTCTTTTTTTACTTCCCATGTAGATTAGTCTATGTAAGTCTCTCTTAGTGTCCTCATTGTTGTCTAAGTTCTCTGGGATTGTGGTTTGTAGGCTGGTTTTCTTTGCTTTATGTTTAAAAACCACCTATGAGTTAACACATGTGATAATTGTCTTTCTGTGTCTGCTTTACCTCACTCAAAGTAATGTTTTCTAGCTCCATCCATTTTCCTGCAAAATTCAAGATGTAATAGAATAATTGTGAAATTAAATTATTATCAATGAAATTAATTATATTAAAGATGATAGCTTTTATATTGAATTTTATATACTAAAGAAAATAAAGCTTTGTAATATAAATGATTTTTGTTTTTCAAATATGCCTTATAAATCTTGGAAGAACAGAGTATCTGCCTAATATCTCCCTAAATTATAATAGGATGATATTACAAATGTTGATCTAAATAAATCCTAGATTTCCAGACATTTTATTCATCCTATGATTACATTGATGTACTAAAAGCTATCAAATGATAAATAAATCATGCATCAAAGTAACTGAAATTCAAAGCACATGAAAAATGTGTTGAATGGATGCAATGACATAATTTGTGATAAAGTATAATCATTTTTAGTTTCTCTGACTACATAACTAATTGTTGTGAGCTGCTTATTATTTTAACTTTCCCTTGAAGTCTGTGCCACATAATACCCATTTAGTATGTTTTTAAATGGCAGAACTTTTCTGGGATGAAGAGTGTTAGTTATTAAGTCTCTATAATATGAGAAAAATATATCTGAACAATTTGTGGCATAATGAAGATATATTCACTACAGGCTTATTAGCATAAATTAAAATATTGACCTAGATAATAATCTTAACTTCTTTTCCTCTAGCTGGCAAAACAAACAAACAAACAAAAAACAGAAGAGCAACAACAAATGTAAGGATGAAAATGTTTGCTGTCATTCTTAGTTCAAAAGTAGAATCTATTACTGCTCATGGTGGAGGAAGACAAGAGGGTATGATCTGAGAGATACTAGAGAGTTGAAAATGTCCAATGCTGCTCAGTTTTCTTTCTCTTTATATAATCTCTACGGTTCTAGCCAAGAAATAGTGCCACCTACATTGGTTGGGTCTTCATACTTCAGTTACCCCAGTGAAAACAACCCCCTCTAGGCATACCCAGAGCCGTTCTCCCAGGTGAATCTAGATCTATCATGTCCACTGGATTTTCTATCACAGCAGACTTTGTTTTTCTAGAGAGCTTTCCCTAAATTACTAAAATAGTAGAGAATAACCAAAAAGTAATAACCGCTCATTTTATCTCATTGTTTTAGCAGTTTAGAACATTTGGCTCCATACTCTGCAGAACATTATGAAAGAGAGCATATGACAGAGGGTATGCTTTTTTATGGCTAACTCAAAACCTATCAACAGAACAACCCAAACAACCTCTTAGTATATGAGTCTGATTAGGACTTTGTGCAACATTTAAAAACACATTTGTCTTGCTGACAATAATTATTAGGACATTCCTTCTTCAAATCCTATTAATTGCTTTATGCAATGTCTAAAAACACATTTATCTTGCTGACAACAATAAACGGATTCTGGGTATTGTAACCATAATAAGAAGCAATAGGAAACTAGTAGTTCTGAATCCATAATAGTCAAATAATCACTGAGGACTTAGACTGAAGAATAAACCTAGGTGATATATATATATATATATATATATATATATATATATATATATATATATATGTATGTGTGTGTGTGTGTGTGTGTGTGTGTGTGTGTGTGTGTGTGTGTGTGTTATACATATCGTATGCCAAATGGAATTCTGTGCTTTGGAAAAATCATCTATAAAAATTTGTCTGTCCACATGGTGGGATTTTTTAAATTTTTCTCAATAACAGCAATTCTGTTCACTACAGTAGATAAGTTTACTACTTTATGCTGTCAAATATTTTGACCTATATTGAGTGAGTTAGTAAATAGTGATTGATAGTTATGTCAGTGCAGTATCTCCTATTATAGTCTATTTTAGAGTGTGAACACTGCTATACCATAATATTGCAACATTGACTGTACATCTTGGATTTGATTGCTTGTAAATTCTCAAGATCTATAAATAAACACACAATGGAATATCAAAAAGAAAATAATTGTATTATAACAAGGAAAAGATACATTGGAAACAAAATAAGTACCCTATAATCTCTGGGAAATTTTAATATTATCTCTTGACTGAAGATTATTCTTGTCTGTAATGATGCTCTGAAAGCATCTTCCTGTTCCAAGCAATCCTATTTATTTCCTGGAATAAAAGTGGAGTGATTTGAATGAGAATGGCCCCCATAGGCTAATATATTTAGATGTGTGCTCACTGGTAAGGAATAGAATGTGAGGTCTTGTTGGAGGAAGTGGGTCACAAGGTACAGGCTTGGAGGTTTCAAAATCCTACATCATTCAGTTAGGTTTCTCTTCCTCTGTCTAGTGATTATTGTTTCAACATGTAATCTCTCAGCTCCAGCTCGAGCCCAGTGCTATGACAGCCTGCCTGGTACTATTTTCCCTGCTGTGGTAGTCATGAATTCTAGATAATTCTATGGAACTGTGAGCCACCAATTAGTTTTTTAAATCTATATTTGTCCTTGGTCATGGCGTTTTGTTGCAGAGTAGAAATATAACTAAGACAGTGATAATAAAAATAAATAATTGAAGAAACAATATCTTTCTTGGTTGTTACTTACATAGTTTTCCACTTTCCTCCTCTAATAAATTTCAAAATTATCAAAATACTTTTTGTCTAGAAATGAAGACTTAAACCATATTAAAACTGTCTTGATTACAAGATTATAAATTATTGATAACTTGCTTATCACAAGTTTCTCTCCTTGAATATGTGTGGAAAAGAAAATAGTGACACACATCTCATTTTCTTGTTGCTTCATTTCAAGTGAATGATAAAGTGCAATTGATTTAAAGCAACGTTGTACATATAATAAGGTGAATGCTATTCAGTAAGTTGTCCCTTAAAACTGAACTTAAAATTAAGCATGACAGGTGGGACAGTGGCAGTGCAAGTTTTTAAGCCCAGCACTGGGGAGACAGAGGCAGACAGATCACGATGGGTTTGAGACTAGCCTCATCTACAATGCAGATGGCAGGTTGGCCAGGACTGTTACACAAAGAGATTCTGTCTCAAAAAACCCATAGAACTCAGTTTTATACATATACATTTGAGTGAAACTGCAGTTTTATGTGGTGATATATGACAATAAATCAGATACATGAATATTTTAGAAAACGAAATACAATACTCCAAACGATCAGCAGGCTAGATGCTCAAGTATTCATAGTAAATCCAGTATGCCAGATGAGATATAAACAAGGTTTAAATTTGTGAGTGAAAGAAGCCAGATCAGCAAAGAGATATTGGGTCAGGTAGACAGCTTTGATAAATACATGACATAATAGTTTAGTGTAATTCTTGGCTCAATGAAAAAAGCACATGTGTTATTCATACACTAAAGGAAGGATTTTAAATAAAAGCAACATAAATTATGTCTTTTGTATACTAGATATAACAACTTGACATTTTCTTCCACTGAGAGAGGTTTTGCTTTATAAAACAGTGACCAGACGCATCATTACTAGTTTCTTACTCTTAAAATTTAGTGGCCAGACATAAACTGCGTCTAACTTAGTAATTAGCCAAGGACAGTTAGCTAAGTGCATGTTTATTCATTTAGGGATTATAGTCAATCAAGATATTATGAAAGTCTTGCCCTCCTACTTCAAAGTAACTTATTAAATAGTAAGACATTACTGTGACTAGGCAGGTTTGGTATATTACAACTGATGTATAAACAGATAGCAATATTTAGTTTTTTTATACATATTTTGCCATTGAATAGATGAAAAGTTACAGTTGCATAATAATAAAATTTCCCAGAATAATATATATATATTTAAATATATATATTTAAATAAAATCAACACTTGACTTTATATACTATTGTAAGATATTGCAACAAAATATTTAAATATTCAACTAATAAGTGACAAATGAAATAGGAAGAAATATTTTTTTAATTTCCCTTCTCATGGAAAAGAAAGAGGAAAAAAATTCAAAGTATTGGTTCTTCATTCACTCTTTGAAAATAGTAATTGGCCAAAATAATGCCAATGAAAGCTGTATATGTGTGCATCAAAATGCATGAGTATACCATACAGATACATGAGTATAGCATGCAGATACATGAGAATACCATATATATAAATGAGTATACCATACAGATATGTAAGTATACTATGCAAATACATGAGTATACTGCACAGACATGTGAGCATACCAATCAAATACGTGAATATACCACACAGATGCATGAGTTTACCATATAGATACAATTATTTTAAAAAAACAAATAAATATCAGCTGTGGTTATTGGCTGGGTACACAGCATAAAGAATCCTAGCTCTAAAAACTATAAATCTTCCTATAGCTCATAAGAGAAGAGAAAAGTAACTTCACCGTATAGCATGCAACAGGGAGATGGACTATTTGGCTCCATCTCTTGTCTGAGAGAAGTAAAGAAATTTTTCTTTAAGATTGGGTGTGGTAGGTTTTCTTGCTCTTTTATTACCCTTGCAGAGATTGTGGCTTCAACTAATCATAAACAATCTGAAATGGTTATCTGCCAAGGAAGTTCTTTACTACTCTTTCAGTTGTTTGGCATGACTCATGATAAAAAAAAAAAAACTGTCAGTGTAATAGACAAATGTGATTGCTGTACTGATTGCTTTTCACTCATTTCTTTCAGTTTATGTTTTCCTGATGGGTCCAGAATTTCCATTGATAAAGCGTAATTTACAAACACTGCTTGAAAGGAGAATTAAAAAGTAATCATGAAAAAAATTGGTGAACTAATATTCAGTTTCTCATCTAAGGAGA
This sequence comes from Microtus obscurus, assembly GCA_963919715.1. Taxonomy (NCBI): domain Eukaryota; kingdom Metazoa; phylum Chordata; class Mammalia; order Rodentia; family Cricetidae; genus Microtus; species Microtus obscurus. Next base: position 109,965 of record CAWTZC010000100.1, on the reverse strand, counting down.
AATTGTTCTGAAAAAAAAAGAATTATAGTGAAAAGCCATTCAAGATATAAACATAGAGATAACCTTTAGAAACAGAGTATTAGGTATATAGACATCCATTTAAATACATAGTGATGTTCAAGAAACCTAAGTTAACAGTTGATCATTAGGTCTTGGAATGAGAAGAAAAAATTTACAGATTTTACTAACACCTGAGATCCTTGGATCTTGTGCAAAAACAACATAATATATTATAGTTGAGGGCAGCTCATTCGTTCCCTGCCACTCAGCCCTGAAGTAATCACACAGAAACTATATTATTTGCAATACTATTTGGCCAATAGCTTAAGAGGATTTCTAGATACTTATTATATCCTAAACTAACCCATCTTCATTAACTTGTGCACCACCACGAGTCATGGCCTACAGATAGTTTCAGCAGGCTCTGGTAGGCATCTGTGCCCTGTGGTGACTACATGGCTCTTGACTCTGCCTACCCTCTCCTACTCTGCTTGGAATTCCTGTCTTGCCCTATTATGCTATGCCACTGGCTGAAAAACTTTTATTTATTAGTCAATAAAAGCAACACAAAACTAGACAGACATCCCACATCATTTCCCCTTATCTGTTTAAGAGGAGGAAGGTTTTAACTACAGATTGGTGCCCAAATGGGGCTGACTAGATTTCTAGACAGAAAAGAATTAAGTATGGTCTTTTGGTATACAACTATTTTTTTTTTTTGGATGGACTCTGTTGGTTCTGTTTGTTTGTGGTGAGCAGGAATGACATGTATCCTTTAAGAGAAGGCTTACTGACTCAGCATAAGATGGAAGATGTCTGGTTCAGGCTGCCAGAACAACTCTGGCTCTATCAGGAGGCCAAGCACTTAAATGGGGTTTATGAACAGCATGCTATTAGTTGCTTAATGGTGATATAAAGCTGCTGTAATCCAGGAGCTGGGGCAGCATGCCTGGCTCTCAGAGGCAGCAAACATGCTTCTGTCATGATGGACTGGGCAGAGCCAACAGGGAGGACCATGGAATAGATCCTAGGTATGTTCACTTAGTATTTAAAAAAAAAAATTAAAAAAGCTCCTGGTCAGAAAATAATTACACATATGCAATAAAGACAAAAAAGACCTCTGAAGGGTTTACAGTGATAGATAAATATACATAGACTTGAGAGAGAGGGGAGAGAGAGAGAGAGGAAAAAGAATATAAGCCGTTATGAAAGGAAATGAAACAATGACATCTTGAATTTGGTGTGCAAATAGATGTAATTAGAAAACATTGTTCTGAATGAGGTAACTCAGACTCCCCAAAATTAATATGGTATATACTCACTCCTAAGTGGATACTATCTATAAACAAAGGACATTGATTTAGACTCAAAGATAGTATTCAATTGATGATGTAATGATGCAATTCACATAGTTGAGTGTTTTTCTGAAAAGCCTAGTGTTGTCTACTGTAAATTCGAACGAATCTGTAAGAAATGTCACGTCACTTTGTACCTGTAGATGACTACTCACGTGTCCAGCTAGAAAGGTGTAAGTCATTATCATCACAGGAGTGATGTTTGCCATGCCTTAAAATCTTCTGGGTGTCACCCTGCTGTCTCTAAAAGCCTTTAACTCTCTAAGAGTAAGTTAATGGATGTCAATTTGTTAATGGTTAACTAAGTTGGGAAATTAGCATCCTGTATTTCTGAAGCTCATGACAACCAGTACAACTCAGGCGCTATTTCTTGTCAGGCTAACCTAAGACTTACAGATTTGATTGCATAGGTAATAATGCTTTAGAACACAGTTCTGAGGAACAAAGAAGGAGAAGGCTTCTAAACTGTTGAAGAAAGAGAAAAAGGTTTTCAACAGAAAGATTTTGGTTTAAGGACGTACTTATTGATAGTATCTAAAGATTTAGCGTTTGAAGACAATTGTGAATTCTAATTAAATTACATAATTTCTACAACTATGCACAGACAAATTTTCCCTATAATAGTAAACATTATCTATATAATGAGAATTACAGTTGTTGGTACCCAGTAAATGTGTCTGAAAATTATTAGGCTAAAAGCTTAGGAATTCCATTTACAAATTTAGAACATCCAGCTTTGTTAAATACTATGTTTATTCCTTAGATGCCTTTAAGCAATGCTTAATATATAAAATGCAAATATTTGTAAACATACATATCAGTGTATGTATTGACTAAGTATAATTACATGAATTATAAATGTTATAGAACGTATGCTAGTTATCAGATAAAATTTTAAAGTGAACTATTTATTCATTTTGAAAACAAGATTTTTATGTTTTCTATGTATTAAATATGCTCTTTAAAATCTTTTTTATTTGATTTTTGAAAACTACTGCATAAATTTTCTCTCCACTATATATTATTTTAAGCAGCACAACAAGAAAAATGATAGGTGATTTGAACCTATCATATATCATATATGAACCACATATTTTCTGACTATCAGGTTAAGTTGTAGAATCAAGTTTGAAGAAATCTCCTTGTATTTCTGGTCTTTATTAATATTCATGAAATATTTAGAACACTGAAACTTATCTATCCAAAAGCTAGCATTTACCCCAATCTCAGTAATGTTTTTCCTTTTAACAATGCCATTGTTGGGGAGTCATAATATCCCCAGTCATCATAAATTGTTTGGGCATTACATTTGTTTATATATTCATTCAAGCAATAAAGCAAGGACAATTTCTTTAGGTGAAACATAAAATGTCTTGGGATGCAAAGAAAGATTTAAAGTTTACCTACCATATTACTCATTTTTAGAGTGCACCTATTCATCAATTCCTACTAGTTATGCACTGATTGCCCTGAAGCAAAATTCAACATCAGTAAAATATGTAAGGTAAATGCTAGACTTTTTTCAGATTTTCTACATCTCGGCATAATTTGATAAAGTGAAGCAAAACAAAAGTGAACCAAATGTTTTCCCAGGGCAAACTAAGTTAACATCTTAACATTAAAGCTTCATGAATATAAAAATCCTTTATGGCCTTGGGACATTTTATGTTTCCTATTGAAACAAATAAATAAGGTTAATTTGGAAGATATACTCAGCACCATTTATAATGCTATGTTCTAAGAAAAAGAAATGCTACAAAGCTCTTTGGGATAAAGGCAATGAAGCACAAATCAAAAAAATAGTGGTGGATTTAAGTTATATTATTTTTAAATGTCATGTTTTTTTCTAACATTTGACTATATATGAAAAATCTTCTCCATCTTAAACTAGATTTTTTTTTAATTTCTTGTGTCTACTTACTTAAATAACTGTAAATAATTTTGTTGAGAAAGAAATGTTGAAGTTAACTTGGGGAAACACAGCTAATTATATAAATTGTCCTTCCTTCCTTTAAGTGAGCAGATACAGTGTCCTCATGCGAGAAGTGGTGTTAGGGCACAATATTTCCACCTCCTAAACTGCTCAAATATGCTCAGCAGTGATGAATATTTTTTCACATTGTTTGCAGAATCTATTTCTTCCAAAATGGAGATTCTCTATGTCTCATCTTCAGACATATTATTAAGTACATAGACCAATCCTCTTCTGTTTCTCTTGCTGTTGTTTTATGCAAATCACATTGTCTGCAAAATGTCTGGGGTACAATATTCCTCATTCTACTAATGGCTTGGCATTCTTTCAGTTGGAATTAAACGTAATTCCTTTTTTCTCAAAATTTTTATTAGAAATCACACTGCAAATTCTAATTACCTCGACTTCCTTCACTGCTTCACTTACAAAATGATTATTTGATTTATTCAACACAGTACTATAATCAAAGTTTGACTTTTTTACCCCATGACTGAATTGTGTTGTTTGTGGATAGGCATTTCAAAGCTATAGCCCTTAACTTGGAACCCATCTTGCTTACTATATTTACTCCATGAACCTATCCCTCAAAGCTCATGTTTAGAAAATATGCTAGAAAAATGTGTATGAAAACTTCAGACACATAATTTATTACTTGTTAATCTTAATTCTGTGAGTATAGAAAACATTCACAATATGAGAGGGAACAGAAATTTTTTTTAACTTTAATTTTTCTTTCACTTTTTATATTTTATGTTCTTTTCATTTCCTTTTTATGAAACAGATTTTTTAAACAATGCATTCTGATTATTGTTTTCACTCAACCAATTATTCCAAAACTTCCCACCCAACAAATCTCTACCTTTCTTTCTACCTCTCACTAGAATACATACAAACATCTAAAATTAATAATAAAACAAAAAAAACGAATGATGAAAGGAAGAAACAAAGGAACAAAGTGAAAAGATTCAAAGAAAAAGCATAATAAACACATATAGACAAAGAGACACAGATGTTCACATACAGAAATCCTATAAAATAATAATACCAGAAACAATAAGATATATGTAAAATATCAGGAAGGAAAAATGTTAATGCCCAAACAAAATATTATTAGACAAATGTGGTAAATATTTTGTTTGTGCTTTAAGAAATAATGCTTCATGAAGAAAAGAGTTTGGAGCTAGCCATACTAGTTAGCCATAGAAGCCAGACTGATGTAGCACACATCTTTAATTCCAGCATTTGGTAGTCAGAAGCAGACAGATCTCTGTGAGTTCAAGGCCACCCTGGACTAGACTAGTCTTACTCAGTGTAAATGAGAAACATAACCTAGTGGTGGCGGCTCACACCTTTAGTCCCAGCACTAGGGAGATGGCGATGGGAAGTGTTTTGACTGGATGAAGCGATGAATAAAAGACTGGAGGAGATGGGAGCTCAGTATTCAGTCTGGGGTTTCATAGAGACGACATTCAGTCTGAGGACTTGTTGAGACAGGATACCCCATTAGTCTGAGGATTTCTTGGAGGTAAGAACTAGTGACTGGCTTCTCTGCTTCTCTGATCTTTCAGGTAAGCTTTATTTGTTAAATCACAAACATATCACCACACACAAAATACGTCACAAAACATCCCCGAGTTTGAGTTCACTATATACTTCCGAGCAATAAATCTTTCCATGTAATCTGAATTTTCCTACATCATAAATTCAAACTAGAAGTTGCAGTGATAAGAACTGTAGTGAGTTATTGGAGAGGCTCCTATAAAATCTGTGTTTTTAAAAAATGAGCTTAAGTGATGCAGAAGGAGAGATAGCACGAGCAAGGAACTCAGGACCGCGAGGGGTGCACCCACACACTGAGACAATGGGATGTTCTACAGGACTCGCTGAACATAGCGGACAATGAGGACTACTGAAAACTCAAGAACAATGGCAATGGGTTTTTGATCCTACTGCACGTACTAGCTCTGTGGGAGCCTAGGCAGTTTGGATGCTCACCTTACTAGACCTGGAAGGAGGTGGGAGGTCCTTGGACTTCCCACAGGTCAGGGAACCCTGATTGCTCTTTGGGCTGATGAGGGAGGGGGACTTGATTGGGGGAGGGGGAGGGAAATGGGAGGCGGTGGCGGGAAGGAGGCAGAAATCTTTAATAAATAAATAAATAAAAAACCAACCCCCCCAAAAGAAAGAACAAATATGATAAAAACAACCCCAAAGTTAAAAAAAAATGAGCTTAAGTTCACAAGAAAGGTCAAAGCAATACTTTGATAAAGATGTTTTATATTATAGAATCTACACATTATGGACATTGATAAATTTCAGAAAATCTGAATGATACATTCACCTAAAACACTTTAAAGAAGCTTTCATTTATTTTCTAACAATGTTATTAAACAACATTTCAATCATATTTTCTTTTCAGTTAAGTGTAAAACTATATCTGTGAAAGCATAAACATCTTTTCTAGGATATGTTTAGCCTAATTAGTTTAGAAACTCAGGGGAACCTTGTAAACAGGCATTTATTTTGTTTCTTTTGTTGAAAAAAGGAATGAACTATAAAGATCTCTTTTTTTTAAATGGCCTTCTAGAAGTTTCAATGACACAAAGAACCTGATTCTATTATGGAAACTTATAGACATAAAAATAAAAATGCTGGTTCAAGACACTACAGATTTTTAGATGGCAATCCAGTCACTCTGCTCTCTAACCCCTCAACACTTTCAAAATCTGGAGACATTACTACACAAGGAAGTGACACTCAGCTAGTTTATGTCTCTTGAAAGGCATGAACTAACTCTGAGAATGGATCATTTAACAGATGAAAATTCCAGAAGAGAGTTAGATGATGGAATGTGTTTTCCAGGTTTGGATTAGGCTGTTGTGATCTTTATGAGTCCTGTTTTATATGAGATAATATATCCTCACGAATTTACAATACTAAACATTGTGCTTTGTACTATTTGATGTCACAGGCATACTTTTTCTTTGCTTTTTGTTTTGTGTAGGTACAGGATCTTGTCTTATACACAGACTGAACATGAATCACCGTATTCCCTGACAATCTTCCAAATGCTATTGCTCCACTCAGCTTACAAACTTATTTAATAATAAGAAAAAAAGTTATTAAATTCTAGTATTGTGCCACTACTCTGCTGAAAAAAAGCAATAAAATCCTGCACATATGAGTTATGTTAAAGTCAAATATACATAATTCTGATATTATATTTATAAAAGACAATCACATGTAGAGAAAATTATGATTATTAAATATGTGTACCAGTTATTATTGTATGCTTTAGTAATTTATAGTTTATAGTATGCAGATATAAGACAATTTCTTCATATAAGTAATCACTAAATAAAATAAATTCAATGACAAATGCAGTATTAGAAGATTAACATTTCACTATATTAATTTGCTTTTAATATTACAAATTCAAGAATTAATAGTGGAATTAAGAATTTGTTTTGTATTTATAAGGTCCAAGCACTAATTTAGTTGGCAATGTTTTAACAGCATCCAACTACTTTTTTTGCCAAAATGATAACACAAGCTACACAAATCAAGACAGAAGTTTCTTTTTATGACTCTTTGAAGAGCAGAAGCTAAATTAGTAAGACTGCCAGAAAGTCGAAAAATAGCTGAATGCTCTATTTCTATCAGTAGGAATACCATTTGCATATTTTCAATATCCTTAGAAAAAATGAAATTGCTACTTCCAATTTATTTAACTGTTCAATTATTGTTTGAATTTAAGTTCAGTTCTAATTTTTCTAGTGTTTCTAAGAGATCTCAGATAAACAAACATCAAATGTAACAATCATCTTACTTTAAGGTATCTTATATATGATGTTTAGGCGTGAATGTCTTTGTGAAAAATATTGCCTGTATACATATAAATATTGTAGTAAACAGGTATAAAAATATTATTGTAAACTTATGAAGGCCTTTTATCATGTGTCAATGATGTGAATGTACATAAGTTTTTATAATAACCTGTACTTGACGGAAAGTTCATAAATGAGTAGATTGATAACTCTTGCACAATCACTATAAATGAATCTGAAGATAAAACTTGCAGTTTTTCATGAGATTTTAAGTGTGTTTGTTTTACAAAGTACTTAGGGTACCTCTGGTATTTCATATCGTACCTCTTGCCTTCCATACATTTGGACATGAACTACCACTATCCTTTAACATCCCATTGTAATTATGTTTCTGCAAATTAAACCTTCATCAAACATTTAGAAAGAGAATTCCAGGTAATTAATTTTGAAACTTGACCAGAAGCAGAAGAATTATTCTCTCTTGTTACATGTTATGGGGCCTCAACCTGAATTGTATCAGATAAGAGAATTCTAATCTGTCCAGAGAGTTCAGCAAGCTGGGAATCTTTCTAAAAAAAAAAAAGTCTTACATGTAACAAGATAGTGTTTCAAGCAAAGGAGAAGTACTGTTACATGACTAATCCTGAAGAATTACTTGAGTCCTGACCATAGATATTTAACAGATTTTATTCCTCAGCTAATCATTGTACCTCGATTTGGGTGGGCAGGAAAACAAATGTCAACCTGAGTATGTTTGTCATGAAAGTTGACTGGCAAATATACTGTCTACATGAAGCCAGAAAATCCAGATGGAAATAATAAGGATCATTCTTCATCCAAACATTTGCCTTACCATATCCCAAACATTCAGATGTTGGAAATTGGCCTCATGGATAACTGAGCTATCTATATTCAATCTATAAGTTTTGCTTTGTGCAGACACAACTTCAATTGTACTTCCCTGAACAAAACACCTATAACTACGTGCTAGTTGGCACTTTTTAAAAAATTAACTATATATGATTTTAAGACATGTGTATGTGTGTGTGTTCTGTCAGTAATTGGAGTGGTAAAAGTATATGTGTGTGTATATAAGACTTATTCATATGAATTGGATAAGGGTGTCATATAGAATATATGATGCATATATAAGTTGAAAATAAAGGTTTTCTTGCTCATGCGTCAATGCCTAAAATCTTTAACTATTCTGCTGTATGGTGCTTTTAAAATATAAATTTACATTTGAATAATACAGTTTCTGATATTGCTATGCAGATGAGAAATCCTTGAGAAGCCTCACTGTGATCTTAATGTGTGTGTGTGTAGCTGCAGGGTCTTTGTTTAATCCATCCTCATTTCTTGCAGCCTCTGCAAATAAAACAAAACTTAACAAAAAAAAAATAACGAAAACAAGAAAACAAAAAGACCCCAAACAAGCGAACAAACAAATATCAAAAAGAAAAACAAAGAATAAATCCAAACACAACAAAATCTTGGTATGGAACTGTAGTGTGATGCAGTCAGTCATACACTATCACCTTCAGTCCATACTTCCAATGAGTCGTTGGTCTGGGTCAAGGTGTCTGGCTTCTGCTACACTATGGTTGTAGTGCCCACATTTGGATTTCCCTTGAGTATCCTGTTATTGGCTTGTGTCATGGAGTTTCTGCAGCATGGGATTTGCAGGTATGGCCCTTTCACATTCTCTAGCAGTTTGTAGATGAGGTAGATGTTCAGTAAACACATAGCACTGTTTCTGGACCTGGGTGGTAGCTGGGTTGGTAAATTCACTAGCTTTTCCTCATTGTCACCACCTCGGCAAGCTGCCCTGCACCATTCAGTCAAGCTTACACAACACAGCTTTCAGGATAGAATGGGACTGACAGCTAGGGACTGACAGCTAGTATAGGGCATATACTGAACTATGCCCCATGAATGTGAATAACAATTGTGTGACTCGGTCAGTTTGTAGTGCCACAGCTGTAGAATCAGTATTTGTCCCTAATACACCAACTGTCTACTTGGAGTCCATTCCTTATAGAGGTATAACTTGCTCAGGTTATGTACAGGGAAGAGGGCCTAAATCCTGCTTCAATTGTTGTGACAGACTTTGTTGACTCTTCATGGGAGGTTTTACTATCTCTTAGGAATAGATGGGTAATGGACTTGGGGGAAATTCTGGGGGAGCAGAAGAACTAGAGGGAAAGGGAACTGGGATTGGTATATAAAATAAAATGTATTTGAAAAAAAAGAAATAGGCGTGTCACGGGAGGTAGGCTTTGAAATTTCCAAAATTCAGCTACCCCCTCTTTCATATATACATACATGAAATGATATGAAATGAAAACAGAGCAAAATTAGTCTCAGAGAAATAAACATAACAAACACAAAATTGGAACAGAGAAAATGAGGGGGTATGTGATATAGAAGAAGCATTGTCAAAACATAGTTTTATGAAATTGTTCTTATAAAAACCAAGTAACGAGTAAAGATAATATGTTTAAATAAAAATTAATATTTCATTTTTTAAGTCAGTTGTTATGTGAAAATTTAATGGAAGGGCCATAGTTCACACTCTGATCTGGTGAGCAGTGTGTGTGAACATATCGTGAGGGCTGAGAATGGAACAAACTGCCCAAAAATTGGATGCTGTTAAATACTGTTTTGTATTAGTCACATGTACCTAGACCTGTCCAGGGCTGAGGCATGGGATCATCTTCTTACTTTATTTTTCCAAATTTCATTTGGTTTTGTATGTCTTTTGACTGAATTCTGGTTCAAACACACAGTAGACACTTGGCAAGAACTATGTCGAACCTACATCTTGGTACTGTGACTTCTTCTTTGCCTTTTTCCCAATTATAACTTCGTAACTACCAATCCTTTTAAATGCCAATCATTCCTGTACTAAAAGCAGAAAGAGTATATAAGAGAAAATGTTTTGTCTATCAAATACTTAGGGTATACAGATTTTACAGCAACAATTATTAAATGCATCCTTTAATGTGTACCCTATGATATATGATAGAAGCTTCTTGCCCTTTTTCTTCTCTCAGAATGACTGCATGGGTTAATCCACCTCATTAAGAAATGTCACATTAACACACACGATTATGCATAGCTATTACGACTTGTGAATAACTAAATTGTTTTAATCTCATTTATTTAGTTCCTTCATATATTAAATATTTAGAAGTCCAGATGGTCCATGAATAAGAAATGGCACAGAATAGTTTTGATATTTATTTTCACACCTTCATATAATTTAATTATTCATAAAATCACTTTGAACAGTAGCAATGCTAGGTGGAAGAACTATATTATGCAAAAATGTACAACATTTGTGCTGTGATAAACAGCACAGTTAAGGAAGCCACTTGGTAATTAGCTATAATCTGATAATTATAGTGGATTATCTTGAAATATGTCCTACCAGATGTCTTAGTGTTTTGTTTTTCTTTTCTTAACTTTATCACCTTTGCTGTTCTATCATAACACAATTTTCTCATAACAGTGATTTTGCAAACATTAGCTGTTTTTTAGAGTGATCTTGCTTAAATATCCGAAGTTTTCTACTTTCTTATGGTGACTCAGACAAAAGGCACACTTCTGAAAACCCCTCCTGTTTGCCTTACAGAAAAATAGAAAAGAGACTTATGCTCACAATATCACTCCCTCAGTCTCACCTTACCTGAGTGGACATTTCTCTTTACATATATCATTAAATAAAAATCACATTATAGTTTGCATTTTTAAGACTTTCTTATCATGGAACTTGACTTTACACCGACTTACATGCTCAGAATTTGAAAAGTACCTGACCCATTTTCACATTTCAGATTCCTAGTAAAATATGTTGAGTGAAGGCTAAATACTCTATAACATCTATGCACAGAAATAACTTGCAAGTGGAACAGAAATAACTTGCAATCTTCTAGTGAGAAATAAAGTGTGTTATGAATTTATTTCATTTAAACCAAGTCAAATTTTTGAAACCCCCAAATACATTTACTTGATTTCTAAAACTGTAAAAATTGACTTTAGGGGTTTGAAGCACTATTTTAGGCTTACCAAACTAGTTTAATCTTGGGGTAACATAACTCCACTTTCATTATGATGAAATATATTGTGCCTTAAAAGAGTTAAATTAACTTCAATTTTTCCTGCTAATGGAAAGCTGAGCACTACTATAGATCATTTCAGCTTGTAGATTTATAGTGAAAAGCTAAAAATTTCCGCTTTAAATAACATAGATAATTAAATGCAGAAAGTTATTGGAAATCAGATTAGAGGAAAGTTATGTTTAATTATAGCTGCATAATGCTTTACACTTAACTGTTTTTACCTCATTCCTCTCATTCCAGGAGTTCTGGAAATATACTAGTTTTTGTTGTTGTAATTTTTTGTTTCCTGTTTGCTTTATGTTTTGTTTTTATTTCAATCACTAAGATAGATTAAGTGATATACTAACAGTCTCAGGGAGGGCACATTAGTCTATGTGAAATAAAGCAGGGACACAGACCCAAGGAAAAAAAGAATTCCTCCTCTGCTTCTTCCTCTTCCCAAATCTCATATATTCTTCTTTACTTTTTTTAATTATTTTATTTATTTTTTATTAATTTTTTTTATTGGAAAAAAAAAGAAATTTCTGCCTCCTCCCCGCCTCCCATTTCCCTCCCACTCCTCCCCCTCCTCCTCCTCTCCCCCCACTCCTCCCCCTCCCTCTCCAGCCTGAAGAGCAGTCAAGGTTCCCTGCCCTGTGGAAAGTCCAAAGTCCTCCCCCCTCAATCCTGGTCTAGGAAGGTGAACATCCAAACTGGGTAGGCTCCCACAAAGCCAGAACATGAAGTAGGATCAAAACCCGGTGCCATTGTCCTTGGCTTCTCAGCAGCCCTCATTGTCCGCCAAATTCAGAGAGTCCGGTTTTATTCCTTGCTTTTTCAGTCACAGTCCAGCTGGCCTTGGTGAGCTCCCAATGGATCGGCCCCACTGTCTCCGTGGGTGGGTGCACCCCTTGTGGTCCTTACTTCTTTGCTCATATTCTCCCTCCTTCTGCTCCTCATTGGGACATTGGGAGCTCAGTCCAGTGCTCCAGTGTGGGTCTCTGTCTCTATCTCCATCCATCGCCAGATGAAGGTTCTATAGTGATATGCAAGATATTCATCAGTATGGCTATAGGATAGGGTCATATCAGGTTCCCTATCCTCAGCTGCCCCAGGAACTAACTGGGGACATCGCCCTGGGCACCTGGGAGCCCCTCTAGGTCCAAGTCTCTTGCCAACCCTAAGATGGCTCCCTTAATTAAGATGTGTGCTTCCCTGCTCCCCTAACCAACCTTCCTTTATCCCAATCATCCCGTTTCCCCAAGTTCCCCCCACCCTCCCCTTCTCACATTTCTCTCCCTTTCTCCCCTTACCCCCTCCCACCACACCCCCAAGATCCCAATTTTTTGCCCGGCAATCTTGTCTACTTCCCATAACCAGGAGGATAGCTATATGTTTTTCTTTGGGTTCACCTTCTTATTTAGTTTCTTTAGGATATCAAATTATAGACTCACTGACCTTTATTTATCTCTAGAAACCAATTATGAGTGAGTACATCCCATGTTCATCCTTTTGGGTCTGGGTTACGTCACTCAGGATAGTATTTTCTATTTCCATCCATTTGCATACAAAATTCGCGAAGTCATTGTTTTTTACCGCTGAGTAGTATTCTAATGTGTATATATTCCACACTTTCTTCATCCATTCTTCCATTGCAGGGCATCTAGGTTGTTTCCAGGATCTGGCTATTACAAATAATGCTGCTATGAACATAGTGGAACAAATGTCCTTGTCATATGATCGGGCATCTCGTGGGTATATTCCGAAGAGTGGCATTGCTGGGTCCATGGGTAGGTTGATCCCGAATTTCCTGAGAAACCGCCACACTGCTTTCCAAAGTGGTTGCACAAGTTTGCCTTCCCACCAGCAATGGATGAGGGTACCCCTTTCTCCACAGCCTCTCCAGCAAAGGCTATCATTGGTGTTTTTGATTTTAGCCATTCTGACAGGTGTAAGATGATATCTCAATGTTGTTTTGATTTGCATTTCCCTGATCGCTAAGGAGGCTGAGCATGACCTTAAGTGCCTTTTGGCCATTTGAACTTCTTCTGTTGAGAATTCTCTCTTCAGATCAGTGCCCCATTTTTTAATTGGGTTAATTAACATTTTAAAGTCTAGTTTCTTGAGTTCTTTATATATTTTGGAGATCAGACCTTTGTCTGTTGCGGGGTTGGTGAAGATCTTCTCCTAGTCAGTGGGTTGCCTTTTTGTCTTAGTGACAGTGTCTTTTGCTTTACAGAAGCTTCTCAGTTTCAGTAGGTCCCATTTATTCAATGTTGCCCTTAATGACTGTGCTGCTGGGGTTATACCTAGGAAGCGATCGCCTGTGCCCATTTGTTGTAGGGTACTTCCCACTTTCTCTTCTATCAGGTTCAGTGTGTTCAGATTGATATTGAGGTCTTTGATCCATTTGGACTTGAGTTTTGTGCATGGTGATAGATATGGGTCTATTTTCATTCTTCTACAGGTTGACATCCAGTTGTGCCAGCACCATTTGTTGAAGATGCTTTCTTTCTTCCGTTGTATACTTTTAGCACCTTTATCGAAAATGAGGTGTTCATAGGTTTGTGGGTTAAAATCCGGGTCTTCTATATGATTCCATTGGTCGACTTCTCTATTTTTATGCCAATACAATAAATCGCTCAAAGATACTCCTATATTCTTCTTTATTTAAAAAAGTATCGATTTCCTGTTATTAACTCTGACATTGAAAAGTGAGCATCAAGGAGCCTCCATCCTAATGTGAGAAGCCTGTATGGAAATAGGCAGATGAATACTGGATGGTAACCAGTAAAATAAAGAGGGTGAGACACTGCATGCTATGAAGATACAGGTGGCATCCTTACTATGACTACAAAAGGCATCATGGTACGAGTGACATGTGATGTGTGACCAAAAAGCAAGAAAAGGTTCTTTTTGTGTCTTTTAAGTATATCATAGATGTTGGTAATGTTTCTAAGAAAGTACAAAGATGGTACACTATGAGAAAGCATGATTTTACCAACTGCTATTAGGAGAGATCCGCATTCTTTTCTATCATCCTGCTCCTTTGTCATGTTTGTTTTCTTCCCAATAACTTTTTTGTTTTCAATTATACTCTACGATGATCTGAAAATCTAATTACCTCTTTATGCTTATCTTTTGCCTCCATCCCTCACCATGTGAATATTCGAAGGTCCTATCTGCAGTGGAGTAATGACCTTCATTTACTGTCCTCCTGCTTCCTGGAAAGTATTTCCCTGGAAGCTTACGTCTACATGAATGGAAACTAACTGAGGTCACTCATTCCCTCCTGCAGGACCAATGCCCTGGAAAGCTGAGGAAGGCAGCAGCATTTCAGGCAAATACTGTTTTGTCCTAGTTATCATTTGATACCGCTGAAATAAGCCGAGGGAGTCTTGATTGTCTCTGATATCTTTCTTCTTCCATGACCTCTAAATCTACCAGTTCTTTTACTTAGCATATGTACCTACATGATTTATCTCAGCCATAAACAAGAGATACCTGTTAAAGAAACACATGTTGAATCAATTCAAATAAATTTAAACAATTCAAGAAAATTCTATGTTAAAATGCAATATGGGTTTTTTTTTTTTCTTGAAAAACCAAATATGTGACTTAGGAAGTAGTAAGTTTGACATTGTTAAAACAGCAGTGCTTCATCTGTAACCAATTTATCATAAAATAAAAACACTAGCAAAAATAGGATGAACCAATTTAAAACAAAGCTGAACTACAAAAATCTGTTTTTTATTACAGCTGTTTTTCTCATATGTAAGCAAAAATATTAGCTTGTTGACGTCACTGAAAAAGAATGAACAAAGGGCTAAAAAACTGAGCAGTGGCTAACTATTATTACATAGAATGAATTGTGAGCTTAAATTGAAAAGAATTTTCCAAATACTTGCAGCTCAAACAAACTCAACAAAGTCATATTGAAATTTTGTTATTAATGGAATTGATCACAGAGTATAACTGTAGAAGTAGGGGAGGAAAGAAAATTCAGCTGGCAGTGTTAATAGTATTTAGAGCACATTTTCTAAATTAATATCACAACTCTTCTGATGACTTAGTATTTGTCATACTTACAGTAAGCTGAGAAATGAAATGTCTGAGGAACACTATCATATGAAGTATTCATTAAGTATAATAGTCAGATGAAGGCTATTCAGCATAGACCTCCTTGTTAATGAATATTAGTTTACGTTACTCATCTAACAGTATTTTTTTAGTTTAAATATTTTATGATATAGCATGAAGAGGCAGAATATGTGTGAACAGGCTACTACTGCAGACACGCTGTTTAGACATGCTCTTCTGCAAATCACTGCGAATCCTTTGCTCATGTTATTATCAGTTACTGCTAACATAATATTAGCTTACCAAATAGATTCAAAGAAAATGTCCAGACATCCATAACTTGTAAGAAGATTGGAAAACCCACCTTGTTCTCTTTACTGTGAGCAAGCACAAAACCATATATGAGGTACATTTCTGAAACAAAACCTGGGAAATGGAAGGGTAAATTAATGTGCCCATGACCAATCTTTGCTACCTATGAAATTCAGCGATAGTCTGAGCTACATGAGATCCTGTGTTAAAGCAAGATCTGAACAAATAAAAGCCTAGACCAATAAAAGTAAGAATTTATTCAAATGTCTACGTAAAATGTGCTCTTACTCTCTTTCTAAAATATTTAATATTTTAAATCTCATCAACTGAATTATAGAATC
Source organism: Microtus obscurus (assembly GCA_963919715.1). Classification (NCBI taxonomy): domain Eukaryota; kingdom Metazoa; phylum Chordata; class Mammalia; order Rodentia; family Cricetidae; genus Microtus; species Microtus obscurus. Next base: position 93,975 of record CAWTZC010000100.1, on the reverse strand, counting down.
ACATGAATAGCCTTCTGAGAATTACCTGTCAATCATTTTTTTACCTTTTAAAATTTGCCATTAATTTCATTCCATTTGCAAATATTCATTATGATTTTACAAAAAATAACATTTCTCAAAATTATTATATATGCTAACTGTAGATTATGGTAGTTCTTTTAAAAACTCAATATTTAATTAATATAAACAGAAACAGAGAGTTTTGAATATTCATATAGCATATGAATTTTGTATAAATTACACCTGTTGTGTTTAAGAAAAATTTTTTAAGTGATCCTGAATTTATCAAAATCATAGCTGTGTGTCTGAAATAGTAGTAGAATTAGACATATTGCTTCTGTAACAAAAATGCATTAAAGTCAAGAAAATTAAGCTCTTATAATCTTTTCCCTTCAATTATAATTTATTAAGGACTGATAGAAGAATGAAATGAGAATTGTCCTTTAGCACAAAAGTTACATTCTCAATTGTAGCGCCTGCCTCTACTACATGACACTACGGTACTACTCTTGTATTGTGGTGACTGCACTACAGGACCATTCTTGAGCCTCTGGCAAGGGGCTGGAGATTGAAACACACAAAGACACACTGAGACAACACAGAGAGAGACACACACACTAGTCACTGGTAAAGACACCCTTTAATGAATAGCACCACAGAGGCTTATATACCCAAAACAGTGAGGTGAGCCAGCAGGTGAAATTCTCATCTCCTGATCCTCAGTCAAGGACAAGGCAACACGTGCTCAGGAAGCAGAGCTGGACACAGCTTTCGGTAGCTCAAACCAGAAGGCCAACTAAAGGTCACTAGCAGGGGAGAGCAGCTGGAGGCCAGGACTCCAAATTGTCCCAACACTCAATAAGTGGAGAAAAGAGGACTGTCTAGCTTTGTCATCAAAACACAACTTGCCAATCACCTGTGACATCTGCAGCAAACACATGTTGACTTTCTAGTGCTATATACTCCCAGGTCAGACTTTATTCTGACACTACAATTTTACTCTTCATAAGTAGTCCCTAACTCATGAAATGATGTTGCCTGAAGAACAATTAACTAAGGACAAACTTTCTGCAACTTCACTAATAGAAAGGTAGAAAAATATCAATGAATGATCAGTGATATCGAGGTTCTTAAAATGCCAATATTTATTCAAAAGTGCTTCAGCATTGTGAGCTGAAGTCCATATTATTGAAACTGTACAGTGTGTCATTCACAAAACTAACTGGGTACTTAAATTGGAGTCAAGATTTCTCCATGGTCAGCAAGCTTTATACCCTACAGGAGAAGCACACTAAAGTCAATGCTATAATCCACTTATTAATGATGCCTGTTATTAACACTTAAATTTCCATTATTTATGAATTCAATGAATGTCTGCATTGACAAAATACAGACATATTTATTTTTAGAATGCATAAACTTTCATCAGTAAAACTAATGGTTTCAAGATAAATCAACTAGATACAATGATTTGTAGGTGCATATTATCAGTGCCCATTGCATTAGTAGTCGCAATTACCAGGTGTCTTGTGTCTTAAGAAAATACTCTAAAATTGTCTTTCTCAATAAGCACTGAGCTATTTACTTATATTTCAAAGAATGTTAATACATAGTTAATTCATAGTATTTTGGATGCAGCCTCTCATACATTGGGATAACAGGTATGTACAATCATTCTCTAATCAAAATAAGCTTTCTAAAGCAGATATCTTGAGAGCACTTCTGATTGCTGAGTATGTGAGAATCTAAGTTCTTGCTGCTATCACTGCTGAATGTTCAAAATGTGGATATCATAACTATGGATGTTTTCTGGGTGGTTTTGTGTGTTAACTTGATACAAGCTAGACTCATCCAAGGAAGGAGCCTCAGTAAAGGAAATGTCTCAATGAGATCCAGCTGTAAGGCATTTTCTCATTTAATGATCCATGGTGGAGGGCCCAGACCATGGTTGGTCTTAATATCTCTGGACTGCTGGTCCTGAGTTTTATAAGAAAGTGAACTGAGCAAGCCATGGAAAGCAAGCCTGTAAGAAGCTCCTGTACATGGCTTCTATATCAGCTCTGGTCTGTGGACTCTTGCCTAGTTTGAGCTGCTGTCCTGAGTTCAATTAACAGCAATGAAGAACAACAATGCTGAAATATAAGCCTAATAAACCCTTTCCTCCCCAACTATCATTTTGGTCATGGTATTTCATCATAGAAATGGAAACCATAAGATAAGGTGATATCATATAAATAACAGAAAGCACACACTTCATTACAATAATGTTTCTGTCCTATTTGTTGAAGAAAATATGACAACTGCCTACAAGTATTCAAACCTTTGTTACTAAAACTGAGCTTGGTTTTAGTATTTATTCATACAACTTGTTCATACAACTGAAAAGGGTGTATTTATTCATACAACTTGTTCATACAACTGAAAAGTCCAGGGGATAGACCACTAGCTTTATGCACAGTTGGAAGTAAAGGCATACACACTGTAATCAGATCCCAGGTCTCTCCTACCTCTTATAGCTGTTTTGCTTTGAATAATCTTTGTTTTCTGTCTACTTCATTCACACAGTAGACCCTGTTGTTTTCAATTTTTAACCTATTAAGTTAACTCATCTACACAAAACGAACTTCTCCACTACTGAATAACATGCCTAGAGTTCATTATCAGTGGGTAAATATTAATCATGAATTCATTCCTGTACCAATAACTAGAGTCATCACGGACTTTAGTGATTGATGAGGTTGGAATAACAGGTCCAGCACAAGATTTAACAAGAAATAGAAAACAAAGAAATAGAAGCTGTCATCAAAAACTCCAAACCAAAAAAAGCCCAGGATTGGATGGTTTTAGTGTAGAATTCCATCAGAACTTCCAAGAAGAGCTAATGCCTACTCCTCAAAGTGTTCCACTTAATAGAAAGAGAAGGGTCATTGCCAAACTCTTTTTATGAGGCTACAGTTACCCTGATACCAAAACCACACAAAAATTAAACCAAGAAAGAGAATTACAGACCAATCTCACTCATGAACATGAATGCAAAAATACTCAATAAAATACTGACAAACTGAATCCAAGAACACATCAAAAAAATTGTCCACCATTATCAAGTCAGCTTCATCCCAGAGAAATAGGGCTTGTTCAAATTATGAAAATCTATCAATATTATCCACCATATAAATAAACTCAAAGAAAAAAATATGATCATTTCATTAAATGCTTAAAAAGCATTTGACAAAACTCAACACCCCTTCATAATAAAGGTCTCGGAGAGATCACAGATACAAGGAACATATCTAAATATAATAAAAGCAATATACAGCAAACTGACAACCAACATCAAATTAAATAGAAACTCAAAGCAATTCTACGAAAATCAGAAACAAGACAAGGCTGTCCACTCTATACATATCTATTCAACATAGTTCTTGAAGATTTGGCAATAACAATAAGACAACAAAAGTTTATCAAGGGGATACAAATAAGAAAGGAAGAAATCAAACTTTCATTATTTCTGTGAGTTCTCTTATTTCTCTGTTAAGTTGACATTTTGTCTTGTCCATTGGCAAGAGTGGAGTGTTGAAGTCTCTTACTATTAGTATGTTGGGTTTGATATGTGATTTAAATTTCAACAATGTTTCTTTTACATATGTGGATTCTCTTGTACTGGGGCATAGATGTTCAGGATTGAGATTACATCTTTTTTATTTGATCTTTATTATTTATTTCTGTTAGGAGTATAAAATGTTCTCTAGTTTTTCTGATTTATTTTAGTTTGAAATAAATTTTGTTAGATATTAGGATAGCTATACCCACTTGTTTCTTAGATCCATTTGATTGGAAAACTTTTTTCCAATGCTTTATTCTGTGATAGTATATGCCTTTGAGGTTGAGGTGTGTTTGTTGTATACAACAGAAGGCTGGATCCTGTTTTTATATCCATTATCTTAGCCTGTGTCTTTTCATAGGTGAATTTAGTCCATTGCTATTAAGCGATGTTAATGACCAGTGGTTGTTAATTCTGGTTATTTTTTAGTAGTGGTGTTTATGTGTTTCCCTTCTTTGGGTTTTGCTGATGGGGTTACCATTTGCCTGTGTTCTTGTGGATGCAGTTAGCTTCCTTGGGTTAGGGTTTTCCTCCTAGTACTTCCTGTAGGTCTGGGTTTGTGGATATGTATTATTTAAATCTGTTTTTGTCAGGGAATATCTGGTTTTCTCCATTGATGGTGAAAGAAAGCTTTGCTGGGTATAGTAGTCTGGCCTTGCATCCATGGTTTCTTAGTGTCTGCAACACATCTATCCAGGACCTTTTGGCTTTCATGGTTTCCATTGACAAGTCAGATGTAATTCTGATATGCTTACCTTTATATGTTACTTGAACTTTTCCTTTGCAGCTCTTAATATTATTTCCTTATTCTGTATGTTTTGTGTTTTAATTATTATATGGCAAGGATATTTTTTTGATCCAGTCTATTTGGTGTTCTGTAAGCTTCTTGAACCTTCATAGGGATGTCCTTCTTTAGGCTGGGAAAGTTTTCTTCTATGATTTTGTGGAATATATTTTCTATGCCTTTGAGCTGAAATTCTTCTTCTTCTATCCCTATTATTCTTAGGTTTGGTCTTTCCATGGTGTCCCAGATTTCCTGGATGCTTTGTGTTAAGAATTTGTTGGATTTAATGTTTTCTTTGACCAATGAGTCTACTTTTTTATAGTATCTTCAGCACCTGAGATTTTTATTTTTTTATTATTTTTTATTATTATTATTATTATTTATTTATTTATTAAAGATTTCTGTCTCCTCCCCACTGCCACCTCCCCTTCCCTCCCCCTCCCTCGATCAAATCCCCCTCCCTCAACAGCCCAAAGAGCAATCAGGGTTCCCTGCCCTGTGGGAAGTCCAAGGACCACCCACCTCTATCCAGGTCTAGTAAGATAAGCATCCAAACTGCCTAGGCTCCCACAAAGCCAATAGGTGCAGTAGTATCAAAAACCCATTGCCATTGTTCTTGAGGTCTCAGTAGTCCTCATTGTCCCCTATGTTCAGCGAGACCGGTTTTAACCCAGGCTTTTTCAGACCCAGGCCAGCTGGCCTTGGTGAGTTCCCGATAGAACATCCCCATTGTCTCAGTGTGTGGGTGCACCCCTCGCGGTCCTGAGTTCCTTGCTCGTGTTCTCTCTCCTTCTGGTCCTGATTCGGACCTTGAGATTTCAGTCCGGTGCTCCAATGTGTGTCTCTGTTTCTGTCTCCATTCATCGCCTGATGAAGGTTAATATTCAGGAGGATGCCTATATGTTTTTCTTTGGGTTCTCCTTCTTATTTAGCTTCTCTAAGAACCCGAATTATAGGCTCAATGTCCTCTATTTATGACTAGAAACCAAATATGAGTGAGTACATCCCATGTTCCTCTTTTTGGGTCTGGCTTACTTCACTCAGGATAGTGTTTTCAATTTCCATCCATTTGCCTGCAAACTTCAAGAATTCCTTGTTTTTTACTGCTGAGTAGTATTCTAATATGTATATATCCCATACTTTCTTCATCCATTCTTCAATTGAAGGGCATCTAGGTTGTTTCCATGTTCTGGCTATTACAAACAATGCTGCTATGAACATAGTAGAGCATATACTTTCTGGTGTATGATACGGCCTCTCTTGGGTATATTCCCAAGAGTGGTATTGCTGGGTCCATGGTTAGGTTGATCCCGAATTTCCTGAGAAACCTCCACACTGATTTCCAGAGTGGAACGTCTGGAGGCATTACCATCCCTGACTTCAAACTCTATTACAGAGCTACAGTATTGAAAACAGCTTGGTATTGGCATAAAAACAGAGAAGTTGACCAATGGAATCGAATAGAAGACCCTGACTTTAACCCACAAACCTATGAGCACCTGATTTTCAATAAAGGAGCTAAAAGTATACAATGGAAAAAAAGAGAGCATCTTCAACAAATTGTGCTGGCAAAACTGGATGTCAATCTGTAGAAGAATGAAAATAGATCCAAATCTATCACCATGCACAAAACTCAAGTCCAAGTGGATGAAAGACCTCAATATCAGTCCGAACCCACTGAACCTGATAGAAGAGAAAGTGGGAAGTACTCTATAACAGGTGGGCACAGGAGACCACTTCCTACGTAAAACCCCAGCAGCACAGACAGTAAGGGCCTCATTGAATAAATGGGACCTCCTGAGACTGAGAAGCTTCTGTAAAGCAAAGGACACTGTCGCCAAGACAGAAAGGCAACCCACTGACTGGGAGAAAATCTTCACCAACCCAGCAACTGACAAAGGTCTGATCTCCAAAATATATAAAGAACTCAAGAAACTAGACCGTAAAAGGCTAATCAACCCATTTATAAAATGGGGCACTGAGCTGAACAGAGATCTCTCAACAGAAGAAGTTCAAATGGCCAAAAGACACCTAAAGTCATGCTCAACTTCCTTAGCGATCAGGGAGATGCAAATCAAGACAACTTTAAGATACCATCTTATACCAGTCAGAATGGCTAAAATCAAAAACACCAATGATAACCTTTGCTGGACAGGTTGTGGAGAAAGGGGTACACTCATCCATTGCTGGTGGGAATGCAAACTTGTGCAACCACTCTGAGATTTTTTTTTTCTTCCTTCTCTTATATTCTGCTGGCTTTACTTGTCTGTGTAGTTCCTGTTCATTTAGCCAGATTTTCCATATCCTGAATTCCCTCGGTTTGTGTTTGCTTTATTGCCTGGATTTTTTGTCTTCACTTATAGAACTCTTTGTTTCAACTGTTTTACTGTTTTTTCTTTGAGAGATTTATTAATTTCTTCCAATTTTTTATTTGTCTTTTCTTCAGTCTCTTTAAAAGAGTTTTTTTTTTTTATTTCCACTTTAAGGTCTCCATCATTTTCGCAAAGTCACATTTACATTCGCTTTTTCCTGCTTCTTCTGAGTTAGGATGATCAAGTCTTCCTGTTGACTGACCACTGGTTTTTGGTGTTACTATTTTGCTCCTTAGGTTGTTAGAGAAATTCTTGCATTGGCGCCTACCCATCTCTTCATTCAAATGAGTGTTTTTGTGCCCATTTCCAATCCTTGCAGTGGCAATCTGAGTATTTGGGAGTTTTTCTTGGTCTACACTGTACTGTCAATGTCTGTCTCAGAAAGCCTCTGAGGTCTTTATAAGCCTGCTTTCTTGGTTTTCTCTCGTGGTTTTCTCTTTTGCTCCCCTCAGTGTTGTAGCAAGCTCTTAATCTCTTCAGTATTGTAGCAAGTTCTAAGCTCTTAGGCGGAGTGTGACTAGTTCAGCAGGTGCAGTCGATGGAGTTGGCTTTTGGGGGAGGCTACTGGCAAAAAAAAAGTCTGCTGGCTGGCTAGAAAAGCCAAGGGAGCTTGGGGAAGAGCCTGGGGTTTTGTCCCACTGTGGAGGTCAGAGAGAGTGAGGTGTCCTACTGCCTGGCTGTTCATTCACCTCTCAAGTTCCCTCAGTATTGTAGCAAGCTGTTTTTCAGAGTTCCAATGAGGTTGCAGGGAGATCCCTTTTTCATTTATATAGAATTTATTTCCTTTAACACATTGAATTAGTAAATTATATACAAGATTTATTGTTTCTATCAGACTAAACATGGATTAAAAGTTCTGTCGGTTATTACATATTACATGTCAATCCTTTATATATTTAATAAAATATAACTTAAGAAACATGCTGATATATTAATAATGAAAATCAAAGTAATTTTTTGTTATTTATTTTTAGCCATATTTCATTTTACTAATGTAACTTTCCTTTGGAGTTCATACAAAATGAAGCAATGCTGGGAATATTTATTTCAATCATTTATTTTTTTATGCTATTTTTCTGTAATATTACCTATCTCCAGGTATTATAAGAGACAGAAGTCTCCATTTTCTAATCAATTCTCAGTGTTTACAGATTTTTGTCTGTCCAAATCTCATATGCTCTAAAAGGCAGGCCTAGTCTTCAGGTCAATATTCATGTGCTTTTGCAACTAGTTTTGGACATTCAGGAATTAGTGAACTAGTTCATTGTCCATTGCACATGCTCACAGCTCAGGCTGAGTAAAGAAATGCTTATTTCAGCACATTCTCTAGGTACATTTGTCCTACTTCTTGCTTGCTTTGTGTTTGTTTATTCCTTTATTGATTGATTTTTTTTTTAAATCAAAATACCTTCAAGTGCAGTGTTAAGTCACACTTTAGGTTGCTGGAAAAGGACAACTGTGTTTTATTAAAAAAATGCAAAGAAATTCATGGTCAATAAATTTTGTCAGTCTTAATGTCTCAATGCTAGATATTAAATATGTGTTTTAACCAGTAAATCATATGAATCAAATACATATTGATCAGTTGCTTTAAGTGATTTTTTCTAAAAGGTGGAAGGAACCTAGGCCTGGATTACTTTTAAAGCAAAGATTCAATAATAATGTAATTATTATTACATTACATTATTACAAGAGTAATGTAAATTGATTGCATTTATTGACCCTCAGCAAAGGTTTTCTTTTATTTCCTTCCTTCCCCTTCCTTCCTTCCTTCCTTCCTTCCTTCCTTCCTTCCTTCCTTCCTTCCTTCCTTCCTTCCTTTGTTTTTTCTTTTTTTTTATTAGAAAAAAAAAGAAATTTCAGCCTCCTCCCCGCCTCCCATTTCCCTCCCACTCCTCCCTCTCCTCCTCCCCTCCCCCCACTCCTCCCCCTCCCTCTCCAGTCTGAAGAGCAGTCAGGGTTCCCTGCCCTGTGGAAAGTCCAAAGTCCTCCCCCCTCAATCCTGGTCTAGGAAGGTGAACATCCAAACTGGGTAGGCTCCCACAAAGCCAAAACATGAAGCAGGATCAAAACCCGGTGCCATTGTCCTTGGCTTCTCAGCAGCCCTCATTGTCCGCCAAATTTAGAGAGTCCGGTTTTATCCCATGCTTTTTCAGTCAGAGTCCAACTGGCCTTGGTGAGCTCCCAAAGAATCAGCCCCACTGTCCCCACGGGTGGGCGCACCCCTTGTGGTCCTGACTTCTTTGCTCATATTCTCTCTCCTCTGCTCCTCATTGGGACATTGGGAGCTCAGTCCCTTTGTTTTTTCTGTTGGTGGAATTCAGTGATTGTTTCCGTCATTGTCCAGTAAATAGAAGAAGAATATCAGATGATCTGCGTCTCTTCTGTTGCCTCTGGGCTAACATGAGCATCCAAGAACTGAAGCAAGGCAGTTTTAGTGATCAGCAGAGCAAGCTCTGCAAATCTGTCCTGTCAATACTGCTTCCTGGAGAGATGAGAGAACCTCAGACAAAAGAGCAAAATTTTATGAGGCTATTTTCACTGCAAAATAATCTGAGGCAAGCAGTGGTCTTAGCTGTTACTTCCTGCAGATGTAACCGCAGGCAGAATGCCTGTTTTTGTCTGGAAACCCAGTAAACTCAGAGGCCAACCAAAAGGCTTGTAATGAGCCCTTTCTTTGCTGTGTTGAATGGAAATTCCTTTACTTCTTCTCAGGAACAATTATTTACTATAAGATCAAAATATGTGGTTTCCAGCATAATTACAATATATTTTTGCAAAGCATCTACATTGTGAAACTATATGAGGTTTTGTAACTGTCATTCATTGTTCTCCTAGCAGTTCTCTGTAAACAAGAATCATCTTCACCTGTGTTGTGGGCACCTTTGCACAAACAGCTTTTACTAAGAAACTGGGATAATAACAAATATGGAATAGTAAAATAACAAGGAACATTTAAAGGTGAAAATAAAAGTCATATAAAGTGGGGTAGAAAGTGTTTTATAATTTATTTTACTGCTTTTAAACTGATCAATTTTATCATTTATGCTCTTTATTGCAACAGTTGAAGATGGCTATAAGTCATAATTTTGCCATTGGATATTCCTGCTTTCTTTATTTAGTACTTGAGAGAAAGATGAACATTAAGAGAATGCCTGCCTGCCCACTTTCAAATCTTTCTCTCTCTTTTCTCTCTCTCTCTTTCTTTCTTTCTTTCTTTCTTTCTTTCTTTCTTTCTTTCTTTCTTTCTACAAGGAAAATACTTTTATTTCTGTATCTAAGGGTTAAAAGTTGTTGACAAGACACAAAAAAGGTTCTAGAAGCTACAGATAATCATTATTGGATTTAATCTCCCTTCATTTGTTTACAGAGCATCTGGTACACCCCCAACCCAATCTTAAGCATGATGTGTTCAGGTGACATAATTAGGGTTCCCTTCCATTAGTAATCAGCTTCTTTCTTTCTTTCTTTCTTTCTTTCTTTCTTTCTTTCTTTCTTTCTTTCTTTCTTTCTTTCTTTCTTTCTTCTTCTTTTTCTCTGGACTAGAAACTGCTGTGCTGGTGCACGGCTCTTCCCCAGAAAGTGGCTCCTTCCTTAATGTGTTTCTTTTTATGCCTCTTCTTCTTTACAGATGGCTCCTCTTCTACTACCTGTTCTTCCTCCTCCGCTGCAGGCGGATCTCTGTGAGTTCAAGACCAGCCTGGTCTACAAGAGCTAGTTCCATGAAATATATATATATATCCAAGATTTTCTATAAACTAAATCTTGTCATCTTTCCCTGTCATCTTTCAACAATATCATAAGTTTTAAAAGATTTAAATACTTTTCTTGTTAACTTTCTTTGCACTTACCTTAACAAATATTTTTCATTAAATGTTCAAGGTTTCACATCTTCATACATTTAGTGTGTGTTTTTGCAGTTCAGAACTGGAACACGAATTGAGAACCTTACATTGAGTAGAGTTGTGTTTTCAGCAAGCTTGAGCACCAGGTCAGTGGTGTCCCAGCTAGAACTTCAGGAGCATTTGCACAAACACATATTGGTCTCTCTGTCTTCAGTTCACTAAGTTGTTCCTTCATGCATCTAGATTAAATCTGGGTGGATTTTTGAATGTTTCTTTGTTTTGTTTTTTGAGGTTTTATATTAGATTGGGTATCTTTTCTTTTTTTGAGATAGGCTTTCCTTGCATAACTTTGGATCCTTGTCCTAAAACTCACCTGGTAGCCCAAGCTGGCCTTGAACTCAGAGATCTGCCTGCCTCCGCCTCCCGAGGACTGGGATCAAAGGCATTCACAGCTACCACTCGGTAAGATTTGGTCATTTTTATTTCATGTGTGAGTGTTTCATCTGTATAAATGTCTGTCCACCATGTACACGACTGATGTCTGCAGAAGTCAGAATGCATGTTCCTACTGAATATACAGCATCTAATTTCTAAATGATGCAACGTGAAGCTTAATTGGTTTCTATGCTCAAAAAGGGTGTAGTTCACCAAAGTTCCTAATAAAAATCCAGATTCACAATGTCTAGTTACAGAAAGATAAGCAGTGTTCTTCCACATGTTAGATAATGTCCTGACATTGGCCTATAGCTCAAGCCTAGAATGTTTTAAAGAAGCAAACACAGGGATGTTCTGTTTATTACAGCTCTTCTAGAAAGAAAATGTAAGCGCACATGAAAAGCATCTTTTGTTTACTATCTTCACTGAGTCAATCTTATTTTTTTTGCAAATAACCAGATTTAAATAAAACGTCATGTATTGATAATAGTATTAAACCATTTAAGTATTACTGCAATTAACTTTCATACCTTTGCATTAGATTCATCAGTTTTAAAGTTTAGGGTACTTCTACAGTGGTACACCCCTTCTGTAGGGGTTTTTCTTGTTTGTTTCTAAAGTTTTTGTTGCTCATTTATATAATTTCTTTATATGAAAAGTACTACCATAATATGTCTATTTCTATACCCATACTTGCCCCTTGAAATAAAGAAAGAGGCAGAAAACTTGTGAAAATATGCTTTTGTTAAAAGACCATGAAAGAAAGAAAAAAAATAGCAGGAAATATTTCACAAGCTAGAGTAACACATGTTAAATTCTACACACTAAAATCCTTAAACAATCTTCAAAGGCATTTTACCAGTTTCCTGGGAACCATATCATTTTAGTTAGTGTTGCAGGAAATTTAACCTCATTTTTAACCTAAACTTATCACACTGATACTGATTGCATTTTATTTCTTGGCTTTTATAACCAGGAAGGAAATAAACCTGCTGTTCCCCATTGCTAAGTAATAAATTCACACTTCAAAAGAAGGGCTTCATATAATATTGATCAAATACATAATCTCCAAAAAGAATAACTGTGTAATTGCTATAATCAAGTTCACTTCACCATAAATCTGGTACAGAAGGATATTTTTGGCTCATTTGTTTGAAAACATGGATTTAAAAATACCAAAGTTTATTCTTACTGGAAAAAAAGGTCTTTAGCATTTGGAGGACTGGAAAATTTTGGTAGTCAGTTTTAATGCAACAAAAATTTCAGATCAATTTTCTAAACATCAACTACAGAGATTTATTGCCGAGGTTCCTGTCATGCCTAGTTCCTGAAGTTGTTAAGTCCCAAAGAAGTCACATAGAGGTCTACCTTAATTATAAACTGATTGGCCCTTTAGCTCAGGCTTCTTATTAACGCTTATAACTTATATTAGCCCATTATTCTTGTCTATGTTAGCCACGTGGCTCAGTACCTTACTCAGTCAGGCAGACACATCTTGCTTCTTCTGTGCCTGGGTCACAACTGCAGAATAAAACTTCCTTCTTCCCAGAATTGTCCTGTTCTTATTGACCTGCCTCCACTTCCTGCTTTATTGTCCCACCTATAATTTCTGCCTGGCTACTGGCCAATCAGCATTTTATTAAAATGCAATTGACAGGGTACAAACCATTGTCCCACAGACTGGGACTCTCTTTTCTTTTTTTCTTTAGTTACATGCATTCATGATCTTCCTAATAAAAGCAGTAATTCACTATTAAAACAGAGGAAAATAAAAACAGCATGGTAGAAAACAAAAAGTACTTTGTAGAACACTCATGTTGTCAGACATATTGCAGAATGCACACTGAAGAATTCACAGATTAGAAAATTAATGCCCAGATCATTGTAGCAAAACAAAACAAAACAAAAAGTAAAAGAGGAGCTCCACTTTGAAATGCTTGTCCATCACATATTCTCTAGCGAACTGACTCTACGGAGAATATACATATCTCTGTTCAGAAACAGAAGCTATTTTTATGATTCAATGCAAATAAAAAGTGAATAATTTGCACCAAATCTCTTCAGATTTGTAAAAGAACTGTTTGCATACAGAAACAGGAATAGTTCTTCCTTATCCACAGATTGTTGTTATGTTTTTAAACAATGTTTAATACAATGCACTGCTTCCTGTAAGATGTTGAATAAGGATCCACCAAATATTAGTTTATACAAAGACTGTGTTTTTACAGATTGTGAAATAATTCAAAGAAAACTCACTTTAGAATGCTGAAAGAGACTTAGAATAATAAAATATTGAGTACATAAAAGTATAAAGTTGTGGATTCCAGTTGTCAAAAAGTGTAGTAGTTATTTGTATAATAACATTGTTTCATGAAACTATTGTGTGTATACTGTATAATGATTTTCACTGGAACCACATTTGATTTTTTTCTCTGTCTCTATTTTTCTATCTGTCCATCTGTCTTTGTCTCTCTGTCTCTGTCTCACTCAAACATAAAGACTATGGGGGGGGGGGGCAGATTGTTTGTAGAATTTAAAGAATTTAAAAGGAAAGCAATAGGTTAAACTTTTGGTGAAACCCTTTTTTTTTTTTTTTTCGGCTTTCAGGGTGTGAAAGTCGCAATGTAGGTTACAGTGTTTGCATCCTGAGATAGTCTGGAGAAGAAGAGACAATGAACCATTCTAGATGGCTTAGACATGTGCTACCTTGAGGCTGGGTACTGCCAAGATGATTTTCTAAGCTTCTGTCAAGCACTATTAATCTGTTCTTCTGGGATGTATGGTTTTATAAATGGTGCATTCCATAACTCAAAACTGAAATATAAAGGAAAAATGAAAGTATATTTTCAGTACTCTCTTTTCATATTTATTTCACAATACTTTACTACCTCATGTTTACATTTCTAAGTGTTTAGCATCATTTTATTCTTCCTCTTTAGAAAATTTCAGAGTATATATTACTCTAAAATATTGTTGAATTTCAAATGATTTTTGTATAAATACCAGTTCTCATATATGGGTGACAAGACATTCAATCAATTTATCAAATTAATCTGTACTGATTTTCAAATTGCCTATGTACAGCTAATTCTTTTATCATCTTTGAAGAAGTAATATAAGTATTGTGATTTCTCATTTCTCATTTTACACCTGTGTGGCAAATTTTATATGGGTAACCATTAGGAGATTTGACACCTAAATTGTATGAAGAATATCAGCAATCTATAAAAATGTGAGTACATTTTGTATCAAATATGAAATAGGACATTTAGGAACTCTAGCTCTGAACATGTTTGTGGATTTCCTCCTTGGGTATACAGTAGAATGACACATAAGCTCAACACAGAAAATCAATAAGGATCTGGTGGCTACACAGGATAATTTTGCCTAAAGTGATTGAAGTCACCAGAATGAGATCGTTACCCCTGTTTTGATTTACTTGTTCATAACTGGAAAAAAATTGCAGTGTTGCTTCCCAGAAATAGGATTAGCTATCAAATTCTTTTAGAATCTAGCTCAAGACCCAGAAATATCACTGTTGAGCATATACACAATGGATAAAGACCAATATGTTGTTGGGGTTTCTGTTCTGCCTGGTTCCCGCAGTTGTTAAGTCCCAAAGAAATCACACAGAGGTCTACATTAACTATAAACTGATTGACCCATTAATTTGGCTTTCTTATTAACTCTTATAACTTATATTAGCCCATTATTCTAGTATATGTTAGCCAAATGGCTCTGACCTTTTTCAGCGAGGCAGTTATATCTTGCTTCTTCTGTGTCTGCATCCTCTTCCCAGAATTTTCCTGTTCTCCTTGACTCATCTCTACTTCCTGTCTGTTTTTCCTGCCTATACTGTCTGCCTGGCTACTGGCCAATCAACATTTATTTAAAATATAATTGACTGAATACGGACCGTGGTCCCATACCACTTCCCCCTCTTTTTTTTTTTTTTTTAAAAAAAAAAACAAGAACATCATTGTCCATTTTTTGGGAATGTGGGCATAGTATTTCAGGCTACTTTCTGATGGTTGGGGGCACTAATAATCTCATAGGGACCTAAATATAATTTAGAATTATGATGAAGTCCTGACTGGAATATCCTGTGAGTCTTGATCATCTCAGGCAATAGTCTTGAATCTACTTTCTGTCTGTATAGGTTGTCCTGCCTATACTTCCTGCCTGACTACTGGCTAATCAACATTTATTTAAAATATAATTGACAGAATACAGAGCCTGGTCACACACCACCAATACACCGGAATAAGTACTGAACTATGTTCATTGCAACATTATTCATAATAGTCAAAACTTAGAAACAACCTAGATGTCTCTCAATCAAATAATGGATAAAGTAAATGTGGTACATTTACACAATGGAGTACTACAAGGCATTAAAACATAATGACATTTTGAAATTTTCAGGAAAATGAAACTACAAAAAACTATCTTGAGTGAGTTAATCTAGGCACAGACAGACAATATGTTCTCACTCAAGTGTGGATATTAGATATAAAGCAAAGGATAACAAGTCTACTGTCCACAACCCCGAGAAGAGAGGGAACAAGGAAAATCCTGAAAGGAAAGTAGACAAGATCTCCTTAGTAAATTGGCAGGATGAGGGGAGGGGAGAGAGGGCAGGGAAATGGGGAGGGGAGAAAGGAAGCAGAAAGAAGAACATACAGGGTCAGGAAGATAGAGCTGGTAAAGAGAGAAAGTGGGAGTAAGGAAAGAGATAGTTTGGAAGAGGGAGCCATTGTGGGGTTAGAATGAAACCAGGTACTAGGAAAACTCCCAGGAATCGTCAAGGATGACCCCAGATAAGAATCTAAGCAGAAGTGGAGAGTTTTCCTGAACTGGCCTTCCCCTGTAAGCAGATGGACAAGTACCTTAATTGTTATCATAGAATTTTTATCCAGTAACTGGTAGAATTATATGCAAAGATCCACAGCTAAGCACTGGGACAAACTCCTGAAGTCCAAACATAGAGAGTGAGGAGCGACATTAAAACAAAGGGGTCAAGACCATAATAGGGAAGCTCATAGAAACAGCTGATCTGAGTTAGTGGGAGCTCACAGACTCTTCACTGACAGCTGATGAACCAGCATAAGATCAAGCTCTCCCTCTGAATGTGCGTAACAGTTGTGTAGCATGGGCAGTGTAGTATGGAGAAGGTGGAAGGAGTGTGAGGACAGGAGGGAGAGGGAACTGGGATATGTATGTAAAATAAAATTGTTTAAAAAAAGAAAGGAGAGAAGGGAGAAAAAGATGGAAGGAGGGGTGAAAGAGTAAAGAAGTGAAAAGAAGAAAGGAAGGAAAGAAGAAAGGGATGAATGGGGGAAGGAAGAAAGAAAATAAGGAAGTTAGAATGGAGGGAAGAATGGAAGGAAGGAAGGAGGGAAGGAAAAAAGGAAGAAAGAAAAAAAGGAAAGATTGGAGGAAGGAGGTATGAAGGGAAGTGATGTGGGATTCCCCTCTGTATTCTATGAATACCAATCCTTAATACAAAGTTGTCTTGGCCTGTTATAGGGCAAAAGAGTAGAGCTGGATGCTGGCAGAGTCAGGAGAAGCCATGTAGCCCAGCACCAGATGGAATGTTATCTGGTAAGCCACAGCCACATGGTGATACACAAATTAATAAAATGAGTTAAATTAAGATGTACAAATTAGCCAATAAGAAGTTAGAGCTAACAGACCAAGCAGGGATTTAATACATAATGTCTGTGTTATTATTTTGGGAGTCTGGGCAGCTGGGAATGAACAAGTGGCCTTATTACAACAGGGAGGGAAGAAAGGAATGAAGGAAGGAAGGAAGGAAGGAAGGAAGGAAGGAAGGAAGGAAGGAAGGAAGGAAGGAAGGAAAAACGTTCTTCACACAGAACCAGCATCCTGTGCATCTGTGAACTTTTCAATATTCTAAATGAGATAATACTGAATTGACTGCCAACCTCATTCTCTATCACCATTTCTCCTCATCTCCTAGGACAGTACTTTTTTCTTAAATTCTAATTTTACATTTCAAGCCACCAAATCTTGTCTTACTCATTTTCTTCCATTACAAAAAAACATACAAAATATTAAAAATAAAAATTAATGTGAATGCTTGATAAAATCCAGTCTTCAGGCAAATTTTCATTATTTTATAACAATAAATATATTTACTGTAAAAAATAGAAAAATATTTCATGTTCAGTACTTTTTGTACTATATTCTACTTAATAATAGGAAAGTTATTTAAAAATGAGCACAAAACACTTCTATCCATGTTATATATTGCTTCTTTAGGTCATTAAATTATTCCAATATTTTCATGAAGTGTTGCCATTAGTTCCAGCACTCAGGAGGCAGAGGCAGGAAGATCTTTGTGAGTTTGAGAGCAGCCTGTTCTACAGAGTTAGCTCCAGGACAGGTTCCACAGCTGCACAGAAAAACCCTGTCTTGAAAAAAGAAATTAATGTATACAGACAGTAGGTAAAAGAATTAAGATCTGTATCTTCACTTATAAATTTTATTTTAATGTTGTCATTGTTATTTATACAATTTTGCATGCAAAACTGTGTTCTGCTCAATGACATTGACTATTTTGACATTTTAGAATATGAATAGAATTTATCATTTGTCTCAGCATGCTGTGCTTAATATCTTTAGACCTAGTTTCAGGAACCCGCAAGGCAAAATTTAATGAACAGTATTTCCTGGTGAAGTACCTGCAATATTCAGGGTTCTGCAAGTGAATCTGGTAGACTCTCCTGAGCATGAATTTGCTCTTTTGGAACTCTAGGTTGGCCAGAGTTATTTACAAGTGTGTTTGAAAAACATGCCATTTTCTGACATGATGTCAAGAAACAAGCAAGCACTTCAGAATGAAATTCAAATTTCCTCTCCTAGCAGAAAAATCCCTTCACTGACGAGTGGCAACCCAGTTTTCTGGTCTCCTGATACACCTCTGTGATCCACATACCTCCCTAAATATGTATGAATCTACTTATGGTTTCTGGGTGTATAGTTTTTATTTTTAGATTCTGTGTTGCTCTCAGTGTGAAATCTTTTGTAACTGCTGTGTGCTGCTTATAGCCTTCAAAGTCACTTTATCCAAACATGATCTGTTCAGTGAGCCCTGACCTATTCATGAGAATTGATTTTACTTTCTTTGCTTCCAATATACAGCACACTTTATTTTAATTTACAGTTCAATGTTTTAAACTTTCTGTAATTGTTTCTGTCTCATTAATTAGCCATTTTGTTTGAGAATAGTTGTATTACTTAATACTCCCTATTGGATAAATAATTTCACTATATAAAAATAAACATTTTCACATGCTTTTTGACTCAGTGATTTATGTTAATAGTCATAGGCAATACAGGCCTTCCAAGTCTTTTCAAAATTCCACTTATCTTTTTAAAAAAATCTTCAGTATTAACTTCAAAGTTCAGTCAACTGTGTGTATGTGTGCTTTTTCTTGAGTATTCATAATTCATTGCTTAAAATTGGCAATCTCAAGTTTCAGAATTTGTTTTTTGCTATTATGCATGTTTATCTCCCTTAATTTCAAAATAGAGTCATTGTTAATAAGTATTTTTTCACAGGTTTATTGGAATAACATATTTTCAGTTAATATTTTTATTAATCAAGAATTTTAATATTCATTCAAAAATTTATAATATTCCCCCAAATTCTCCCAGATCCACTGAGTGGCTTTCCACCTCTTCCCAACATTATGTCCATTTTTGTTATATTCTTGTAAGACATAGAATCTAATTTGCAATGGACCTATATTTGTGGCTATGTAGGCAACCACTGGATCATGTTCAAGTTGCCAGGGTCCACATGCTTACAGGAAATTTTCCTCTCTCTACCTAACAAGTCCCTATCAACTGTTAATAGAGCCTCAGTTGGGGAGATACTCAGCAACCCTTCCTTGGTCTGTGTTAGGATGTTGAACATCTTGATCTCATGAGGTTTTTTTGAAGACAACAGTAGCTCATGTTGTCCAAAACACCTGGAATGTCCAAAAGACATCACTATGGTGAGGTGGCCCTTCCAGATATCTGAAACATTCCGTACTTCTTTCTTCAATGGTTCCTGGACCTGGTAAGAAATTTGTAGGCAAAAGCTTTCAAATTGGATTTATGGTAAACTTCACAAGAAATAACAAATGTTTGACACTTTAAATATGGCCAAGAATTCAGAATTTTAACACCACAGGTTTATATTGTCAAATCAACACAGAATCAAACTGACACCTAAATTTATATATCTATATCATGGATTACTGCAGCTCTCAGACCACATCACGAAAGACTTTTTGTTTATTAGAAGGCCATGAGTATAGAAAGTTACAATAGATCAAAAAGAAGAGAATATTTGCCTTTGGAGTGCCTAGCTGAAACAATAACTTAAAAAAAACCTTGAGATAAATCCTAAGCACTATAAGAAAGGAGGAAGGATTTATTTCACAATTACAACTTCAATTCCCTACCAGAATGCCTCACACAAAAGATGGTCAATAAGTTTACTTAGTTGAATAAATAAATGAATTAATTCCAAATCTGTTAGTATTCCCTACATGTTTAAAGATGTCTCTCACAGTAAACTTGATTCTCATTATTATATAAAATTATTCTAGTATGAAAACAGAGAAAAAGCAAAGAGATGAAGAAACATAATTCTTAGTAGGTAAACACATAGTGGAGAGCATAAAACACTGTGAAAAGTCAGATGCTTACCAGCATTTAGATATTGCTTACAAGAAAAGTAATGGTTAAATGTAAGTGCTTTGGTTGTGCTGAAAGTGATGTATTATTTTATATTTAATATTGCACTCACGCAAGTGTTTGAATTTTATAGCGTTTCAAGATTTAAACATGTACAAAACTACAATCTCCCTGTTTTTCAGTATGGATCCACTCTGACTCCACTATGAAAAGTAGACCCTTTCCAGACCAATTTGTAATTGAAAATAAATAGGTAAATTAAATTGTGGGAAACTGTCTTATCTGCTGATTCTTTGTCTGTAAAATTGTAATGGTCAGTAGACAACATTTACTCACAGGAACATGATATATTAACCGTGAGTCATTATTATTATCGTAACATCATCATAATAATCAATACCCACAAAAATGAATACAATGTGCAGCAAATTAATTCATGGGTATGAAACTGGAAAGGTTAAAATAAGGCAGGATGTGGTAGGAGAGACTTTTAATTCTAGCACTCAGGAAGCAGAGGAGTGTGGATCTCATTGTGTTCAAGACTAGTAATTCTAAATAGAGAGTTCCAAGACAGCCAGAATTACATAATAGAGAGGTTATTATAGGAAGGAGGCTGCTTGTTTATCATGGCTGCCCAGAACCAAAATAATCACACAGAAATTGTATTATTTAAATCATTGCTTGGGGCATTAGCTCTAGCTTCTTATTGGCTAACTCTTACATATTGATTTAACCCATCTCCATTAATCTGTGCATCACCACGAGGTCATGGCCTACCAGCAAAGTTTCAGCACATCTGTTCCTGATTGGGGCTCCATGGCTTCTCTGACTCTGCCTCCTTTCTCCCACCATTCCGTTTAGTTTCACGAACCTAGCTCTGTTCCTCTATAGCTCTAAGATTGGTTCATTCATTAACCAATAAAAGCAACACACAGTCAGAAGGACCTCCCACACCAGGTTATGTCTCAAAAACAAAACAATTTTTTAAAAAGCTATTTAGGAGTGCTTAGTTCTGCTTGGAAAGTTTAACAGTAGAAGAATGAAGAATGAGTTCTGCAGATGTATTTACCTGATTAAAAAAGAAGAACTAGTTTGTATAATAAATAACAGTGACATATTAAGGGACTTTGAGATGTACAAGCATACCAATCCAGGATGCACGCATTATGTTCTAGACAACGCCTGGTGTGGTGGTGGTGAGTTGTAAATGTTGATAAACCATCTTTCACATGCAGATGTAAACGGAAGCCATAGAAAATCGTTGTCAAAATTAGCTAGAGGGAAATATAGAAATCCAGAAGGAATGCATATTTTAGACTCTAAATACGAAAAGATAGAGTGTGTGACCTCAGAGGCACTGGTAATAAAGAGAGTGACCAATATAACCAAAGGACACAGAAAAATAAGGAAGATTTTGTCCTGAAAAATATCTTCTGATAGATTTGTCAAGTAGTATCATTGGAGCCAGAAATGAAGAAGCTCAGTTTCGCTGAACTGAAGCTTAAATGGAGGTAATAAAGCAGAAATAATAAGTGTCCTTGAGGGAGATCCCTTCATATGGCTTCTGTTATCTTTGCAAAATGAAAAACAAGGTCATCTACTAATCCCCCATGACGTGCGGTCAGAAAATAATGCTCAATGTCAACGAACCAATTTAGGTAATGGAAAGCCTTGTCACTATTTCTTTGTTATGATACCAGAAATTCAATGCTACTCAGCTCTGCACTCATAAATATGATGCAAGTTCGTTGAAGAGTGATTCTGAAATGAGGGCCAACAGGCCAATGCATCATTATGAGCAGGTCTGAAAGGATCTATGGCTACTCCCTCATAGGCCTTACACTACCTTTTGATGAGCCCCTCAGATATAAATATAATTTTCTAAAATTCACTAAATTCTAGAATTTACAGTTTCAAATTTTTACATGTAACTGTAATTCAAAAAAAGAGAAACATATTTCCCACAAAGATATGTTTTGCTTAAATTTTTCCGAATAAAGAAGGGCTCATATTTATTTGTATATTTTTGAAGTATTTTATTTTTTAGCACTTTCATGTAAGTATGGTATTAATTGTACATGTTGCCATTCATCATTGTCCTCTCTCTCCAGCCTCTGATAATAACCCTTGGATCCAATAAGGCCTTTTGGAATCTCATGTCTTATATTATGACCCACAATATCTATCTACTTCATTTATAGTATGTATTTACCAAAAATAATAATAAAATAATTTCATTAGCATGAAAAAAGATTTTCTTTTAACATAATTCATACACATTAAAAGGTATTGTCTACCAATTTAAGCACCTTTGAGCTTAGTGTGGTCGATCAAGCATGTGATATTATTACATTGAAGGCTTAAGCTGGTGGAATGTTGCAGGTTAGAATACAGGATAGACTGCATCGAATTTTTCATATTAGTCAGTGCTATAATGGAAGACTGTCTCAAAATGCAAACAGACAAAAATTAAAATTAAGTTCTCGCATACACATAAACAGAAGGCATTTAGATATTATGCTATGTAAATTAACAACATTCTTTTAGTGACTTGTGGTGTTGAACATGTTTGAAAGGGGTTATTACCCACCCAGTCTTTTTTGGGATCCAGAGAAACACCTGTGCACAAAAATTTAAAAATGGTTCTCTACCATTTTGTGGTGGTTTGAGTAAGAAATATCACACAAAATACTCTTTGGCATTTGAACACTGAATCTGCAATCAATGACATTTTTGAGAGGTTTAAGAGTTAAAGTCTTGTTGAAGTATGCTGCAAAAGGCAGTCTCTGAGAGTAAGAGACACCACCTTTGTCCAGTTTGGTCTCTCTGCTTGATGTGGGCTCTCTCTGTCCTGTCAAAATACTTGCACCTTTTCCATGCTTCTACTCTTCCATTATCGACTTTTTTATTTCCAAAAGGTAACCCAATTAACCGTCTTGTTTGGTCATGGTATTTTATCAATGAAACAAAAAGAAGGAGGAGGCAGCAGCGGCCGAGGAGGATGAGAAGAAGAGAAGAAGAAGAAGCAGAAGAAGAAGAAGAAGGAGGAGGAGGAGGAGGAGGAGGAGGAGGAGGACGAGGAGGAGGAGAAGGAGAAGGAGGAGGAGAAGAGAAGAAGAAGAAGGAGGAGGAGGGAGAAGGAGGAGGAGGAGGAGCAGGAGAAGAAGAAGAAGAAGAAGAAGAAGAAGAAGAAGAAGAAGAAGAAGAAGAAGAAGAAGAAGAAGAAGAAGAAGAAGAAGAAGAAGAAGAAGAAGAAGCTAATGCACAATTGTTGGCTGTGGGGTTCCCAGGTATACTTGCAGACCATTTGTTGGCCATTTGCATTATTTGGTCCATGTCATAGAAAATGAAGCACAATCCGAATTGTGAGGCTTAAGTGGATTACGCCATCCTCACCCTGAACTCTTTCTAAAAATCAAAATTTCATGTGTATGTACTAGACGAGAGAGAATTCAAAAATAGAAAAAGATGAAACCTCACAAAACTTTCAATTCATACAGAATAGCATCTTCAATTAAAAAATGTTTTAAATTAGAAACATAGGAAACATAGTTATCGTCTAAAGTCATAACTCAGCATTCTAATGATGCCCTGATTTCTAAGAAAGGTAATGAAAATGATTTGAATTTTTCATGTGACTAAAGGACTTATGACATTCCCCAGAAAGAAAAATTAAAACAACAAAAATATCTTTAGACATGACAGAGAAGAAACAAAGGACTAGTAAATAAATCAAAGAAAAAATTGACTAGCCAAGTAAGAGTAGTTGGAGGAGAAGTAGAAAATGATAAGGTGGTTGGAAAAAAGGATAAAAGTTTGTAGTTGCTGCTGATTGTGCTTTTTGGAGGTCTTCTGTGTACTTATTATTTTAACCAGGTATCCATATGAATATATTAATAGGGGAGACTATTGACTGAGGCAGTAACCTTCCCTGCTTTTGTCTTGAATGGTACTCTTTGGAATAAGTTAATATTCACAACTACAGAGACAAGTTCTTTGCCTTTATCTCTTGAAAATTATTTTGTTTTGACAATTACACACATATACAGAATTTAATATCCAACACATACTGTCTACAGCAATACAATCTTACCTTGCAGTCCTGCCCGGGAAACGAGAGCTGGTACTGTTTTTGAAGACTTGGAGACTTTATGACAACATTTTGCAGGGAGACATCCTTTCATGGCTACAGTTTCTCTTTGTGTTAGAGTAAACTCATATAAGGTGTTCCTGGTTAAATTTTTTTATTATATTTGCATTTTTAGTTACTTTATAAATTAATGTTTCCATGTGGCCTTTCCAAAGATTTATGGTCTTAGTTGACACTTTTCCAAACTATCCCATTCTCTTATCTCTCCTCCCAGTAACTATTAAAATTTGTCTGACCCTTGATTTGTCCTCTGCTGTAGCATGATTTCTAATATGTCTTAATAATAAAAACCTGGGGTCAAAAGTTAGAGGGTAAAAGATGAAAGATCAGAGAAGCAGAGCAGCAACCCCTAGTTTTTATTTCTATGAAATTCTCAGACGAAATGGAGTATTCAGTCTCTACAGGTCCACAGACTGAATGCCCTGTGCTCCTGTCTCTTTCTGCCATTATTCCTCTCTCCACCCCTCCATATCCCTTCCTGTCTTCACCTTCCTAATGCTGGGATTAAAGACATGTGATTCTCAAGTACTGTGATTAAGTGTGTGAGCCATCGCCGCCTGGCTCTGCTTCTCTTTTATACTGAATTTGTCTTCTGTAGCCCAGGATGGCCTTGAAGTCACAGAGAATTGCCTCTGCCTTTTGAGTGCTGGAATTAAAGGTATGTGGCACCACTACCTGGCCTCTATGGCTAACTAGTGGCTCGTCTCCACATTCGGATCTTCAGACAAGCTTTACTTGTTAGATCACAAGCAAAATACCACCACACTCTGCTTTCATGGTATGTTTTTGCTCTTTCCCAACCCCAAATACGTTTTCAACACTTATGGGCTAGACCATATCTCTTTTTCTCATGCAGAACTATTCATAAAATTAAACATGAACAATTTTGAACTATGCTTTCAAAATCTACTGATAATTGTTAAGAAAATACGCATTCCTCAATACTCATTTAATACAAGTTTTGTTCAGGAACATTAATTTCATGAATAGCCTGCTTTAATGCTAATCTCTGTCTTCTTCATGATGATGAATTTAGTAATAATACTAAATTCTTTACATAAGTTTATATACAATTCTGCTTCATTAATTTAAATGATTGGATGAGTTTTATAGCTATTCTTTCTTCTGGTATATTTTCCTCTTAATTATGAGTTAATTATTCATTATGGAAATATTTATGCTATCAAAATATATTTATTTATTTTCCACTGAAACATTCTAAGATGCAATTTTAAGGTCTATTTAAGTATGTTTTGCTTCTAATTCATAACGAGAATTTAGAAATCATGTCACTACTTTCTAGACAGTTTCAGAAAAGTCTTCCAGTGTGTTAATAAGAATATTATGTCTTTGCAGATACACACATGGACCTAAGCATAGATTAACAAAACCTCTAGTACCAGACACATGAAAGCTTTTTTATTGGTTAGTCAGGGTAATTCTAGTAATTCACCATACTAAGACTATTGATTTATGCCATGGTTATTGTAGGAGGCACAACACAATTAGGCCAAATGACTTGGGTGATTACAGGTGGATCTGATTTGAAAGTCTCTCACCGGTGGTTGACCTCTCATGATTCAAGAAAATAGTAGGTGATCTCCCAAGGGAGGGAAGCACCTAAACAGCTACAACACATGTGAACCATGGCAATCACCATGGGAAAATATGCATAAATGCAGAATGAGGGGCAATAAAATATTTGCAGTAACTAGCAACTTTCCACTTGAACTAATGGTCAACACAGCAGGAGGGAAAGATTATGGGGTCAGAAAACTTAGCCTGCTTCCAAGGCTGGTCATGATCCTTAGGAAAGAATCTATTCCTTGCTAATATAGTATAATTGATTAGTGTATTCTAAATATTCTTATACTCACTTACAAGGTATATATATATATATATATATATATATATATATATCTTTTGTTTTACATGGTCTATGTACATATGTATATACATACACAAAGCATCCTCATATATAAATATATATATTATAAGCATATATATATATATATATATATGAGTATGAGTGTGGGTATGAGTGGCTCTAACAACAATATCATGATAAATAAATATTATTATGAGTCAAATCTTACATAATATACATACCATGAGATACAGAATAATAGACATACTGTCAAAGGTCCATTAAACCTTTCAACCCTAATAAGGCAAGTGATTATTTTTCAACATTCTTGTGCATGGCATTTATTCATATTTCAAGTATTTTAGATTATGTTTTCTTTTTCATGTCAGTTTATTTTATATCTTTTTCAAACACATACTTTTATAAAACAAATTTCTTCTATAAAGTAAATTATGATAATGCATGTATAAATACATGTTATAAATATCATTGAAATTTAAGGGTATAAGTTTTTTTAAAGAATTAGGGAACTTTTGAGAATTACTATCTTATTTCTTTCTTAAAATTTTTGTTTATTCTAATGATATCATTTGGAAAATACTCGATTTTACTCTATAAAGCAGATTTGGTTAAAGGAGAATTCTTGTCAGCAGACCTAGATTTGAGGATTAGAACTCTTAATTATTCATGGACATTTGTAAAAATCTGATTACCCAAAAGATTGAACAAATGTTGCCTCATCTTCTTGATTAAAAGCAATCAAAGTTTTGAGATTTGCCAGACCATCTGAAGAGGGGGATAAAAACAAACTATAAATAAGGCCATATGTTTCTGATTTAAAACAGAGTGAACATTTACTTTCCTAAAGTGTTGTTATAAACAACTTTTAACAAAACAAAATAAACACTCCTTGAGACCATGATTATTGGAAAAATGCTGGTATTGCTGGTATTAATTTTAATGTTTCTAATAGGAGTTTAGTTATGGATATTGCTATTATTCTACTGTTTGGAAGCTTTTACTCTACTTCTACTTCCTTCACAACTTTCAATAATCCCTGAAAGCTGTTCAGAGTATAAAAGGAAATTGTTCAGGTTAGATTACAGGTTGAAAGAAGTAGTTTCTTCTATCATGATGTTGAGTGATTTAAGAATGTAAATTTGGTATTAATGGCTATAATGCAAACTCTAATGTTAGCTTCTCTGTTACTTTAAGGGCAGCAAAAATAACTTGAGTCATTTAAATAATTGAATATGTTTACAAATAAAAAATGATGAAGCCAACAAAAGATGATGAGGCCAACATGTGGCACTAACTTATTGAGTATGCATGTATCCTTTGGCGTTATCTTGAGGAGAAGAAGTGATATAGTTCTGAGCATACCAGTTATTTTTTCAAAGCTACTAACATATATTCTATTTTCTCTGAGTACATTTGAAATGAATAGAACAAAAGAAGGAAGACAATAAAGCATGACTTTACTTTTAAGATTATGGATAATTGAATTGTTGAGAAGTGGCTCATAGGATATACTTGAAAGTAGGGTCAGTATGAGTAACTGATGAATTGAAAACCATGGAGTTGTGAAAAATAAATATTATAAACAATGAATTTTAATGCACATGTTTGTTTTGCTGTGAGACAACTATATAATTTTCATATAAAAATTTTGAGTAGCCACGACACAGGGAATTTAGAAATAAAACCTTATGGATCATCTTCTTTTAGTTATTATACAATTATAAGCAAAACACAATTAATAGGGTGTGGGTGTCTTTCTAGTAGCTTGTTCATGTCACAGCACTCAAAAAGCATATTTCTAGGGTATGTGCAATTTTATCACAGAGAACTTTTCATACCTTGCCTTACACGTTGTCTATGCCACCTTTTCCAAATTAGTGTGCTCTAAGATGATTACAAAGCAATTGTCTCACATAAAAGACTGATAAAATAAACTTCTGCTTATAATTTGAAAGAATTTCTACTCTGTGATTTGATATTAATTATAAAAGTACATTTGAAATATTATAGAAATAACCTAAAATAAAACAAAAGAGATATATTAAGACTGTTTATTGGTCATAGCCCATCACTGTGGCTGGTTTTTTTTTTTTCTGTTGGGAAAAACTATTGATTTTTGAGTTTGAAACTTCAAATTTCAGTGATACTGTTTTATGTCATAGTGCACAGTCTGTGGAAATGAGAACTTTAATAAATAAAATATTCCTATCAGAATGTTTATCATGTAATACTAAAACTCTGAAGTGATCACTATGGTAGTAAATATTGACATTGTGTAAATGTGGCATAATGTGATAGATATGAGCACCTTCCTTCTCCCTCTCAAAATCTCATAATCCTGATAATTTCAAGAGGAAAATAAAAAGTTACAGTGGAAATGTCTTCTAAGGAACAGTAGGCAATCTCAGAAGGCAATCTCAGAACTAAGGATGTTGCCAAAAACAAGAATGTTTGAGAAACAATTCCTAAAAGTTTGAAAACTGAATAAAAATGGTATCATGACCTGATTTTTAAGATAAAAATGATGTTAGATTAAATGCTAAAATGAATAAAATACAGTTTTAAAAACAAAATAGTATTATCTTTATGATTACATCACAACAATTCAAAATGGTAATAGAAAATAGCAACTGTTACTTGATTCTAGCTCTTTGTGAATTTTCTCAATTTTGATTTTTTTAATCTATGCATATTAAGACTAAAAAATTAATGTTTATGAAGATAAGAGAAATTCAAAATATAGCGGTGTTTGTCTTAATAACAACTACCCTATAATTTTATTCAAGCTATTGTGGAGTATTCATAATACAGATATTTAAGAAAATAGTTCTTTCAGGATACATAAATATTTTAGACAAAAGCACTAAAAGTGTTCAGAAAAAAAAAACAATGAGACACTACAAAAAAACACTAAAGTTTTTTAACATATAATGTCTGCTGTGAAAGAACAAAAATGCCCACTGAGCAGAAAAAAGTATTCTGTATCTTTTAGATATAATCAATTACAATCTATTACAGTTCTCTATACCATTGATATTAGTGATTGAATGACATCTGTATCTACAATTATGATGTGTGAAAGGAGATATAAATAAACAATATATAGTGATGGTTCTACTCACTGCAAATTCTTGAAAAGAGAAATTAATTTGCTGTGACAGATAATGACTCAGTTTTCCTAGATTTGGGTTTGGAGTTTGGAAAAGATTTGGTGAAATACAATGGGAGAAAAGAAATCTGTGGTGTAGATGTTCATTCTCATAATTAATTTGATAGGTTCATGTAAAATGCATATATATATATATATGAGACTAACTATTTTATCTATTTGCAATATATGCAATATACATAATTTACTTGATATATATATATATATGATACATTTAAAAGAACCTTTCATTTTTATATGTAAGGCATTACTACACTTAATAATACAAAAAGAATTTAAAAATATGAGCTCATATCCTTGTGGCACAATTGAGCATCCTATGGATATATACCCAAAAGTGGTATTACTGGGGCTTGAGAAAGGTTGTTTCCTAATTTTCTGAGAAAATTAGGTTGTTTATAGTTAAAAAAAATAATAAAAGAAAGAAATTTAAGAATTTTATGAACACCAAAAATATGAGTTTAAAAAAACATATTTAGTTGAAAAACAGTGTTTGGAATAATGTGATTTCTTTGTGTTTGTCTATTATCTCCCTCAATTTCAAATGAAGAACACACATCAATTTCAGCAGTTTCTCAAATCCACTGAGCTAAAAGTTCTACAAGCTTTATTAAACTATGTATGAAATGGACCCTAAAAGAGTCTTCTTTCATCAACCCCACTGACCTAAGTTTGGAAATCCTTATACAGTTATTGTTCTCAAATATTTTCAGACCTAGGCACAATATGACATGGCAAATATATTTATGACAATGAATTTTAATACTTTGCTAGTGAAGCATTGTATTTTTCATCTGATATTCTGGATCTTTCATTTTTAATACCCTTATCTAAAGTTTCAATTTCATACATTAAAAACTAAATATAAATGTTTACAGTGAATAGTGATACATTCAATATATTAATATTCATTGCTGTTCTCCAGTTTCACAGGATTAATATCCTGTGTTCATTGTCACACACACAGTTCCAATATAATAAGTCCATATATAATGCATAGAAAATGAATAGGAAAGTAGGCACTGTGTTTCTTTTTTATCTGAAACTTCTAGGTTTCCCTTCAGTTCTCATAAATCATTACCATGTCATACATTACTTATGACTTCAAATTAAATCTTCAAAAGCCATTACTTAGTGATAGGAGAATTCCATGAAAATTGATATCAGATCAGACTAAAATAATTTCACATTTCAGTTTTTGAGTTTTAATAAGAATAACACACACCCCGGTAACACTGCATATAACATTTTTTCCTGTGATACTATTAATTGTATAAATTACTGGGGAAAATAAGAACTTCATAAACAAGTTAAAAGTGTCATAGTTGTCATTGGCTTACAATTGGCTTATCTTCTTGGTTTATAGAACTGTAAAGTTGCAAATAATGTTGAATTAATCGATTTTCAGGCATGGCAGTTTCCAAGTCTGACATGCAAGTTTCGACTTTGGACTAATTTCAGGGACAGTAATTTTTTTCTCAATTTAAAGCCCCTAGTTAAAAAGGAGAAACTGTAAAATTATATTTAACGAATTTGTCTAAATATTTTTATTTTACCACTTTTTAAAGTCACTTTAAGTTTTCTTCCAAATATTTTAGTTATAGACGTTCAGCTCCCATGACTCCTCCCAGATTCTCTGCAACCTGACCTCATGCTCTTTTTCTCTCAAAAACCAAAAGTCAGCAAACCACAATAGTAAAAGCACACAGGGAAAGATGGAGTTCACTTTGTATTGGTCAAGTACTGTTGAGTATAAGGCTGGCCCTGGAGTGTGGCACCTTTCGAGAATGGTCCCTTTGCTAGTGTGTATCAGTTAGAAATAGCTTCTTGATTAGGAGTGGACCTTTTTGCCACCGCACTTTCTCTTTGTAGGGATTTTGTATCTCTTCATTTTCTTGGCAGTGTACACCTCACAGACTCTGATTTCATGTGTGTGAGCAGTCCAGTTTGTGTCTAAAGATCATGTTTTCTGGAGCCCTTTACCACTCTGACTTTTTTCCCTCCTCTTCTCTATAGATAGATCACCTAGTCTTGAGAGAAGGAGTTTGAGAAAGCAGTTAAAAAGCTGAGTGTCCCAAGGCCTTTCAATGTTTGCACAATGCCCAATGAGGTCTCTATATATCAACTACAGGAAGAAGCTCCTTTGATAAGATTTTTAACAATCTACCCAACTATGGGTGTAGCAATATGGAAAAAAAGTGTTTTTATTCATTTATTTTTGCTATGCTTGTTTAGCAGAATAATAGTAGTTGGTTTTCTTCTAGGATTTGTGACTTTTCTAGTAGCAGGTTCTTGTCATCATGGACAATATTAGCTGTAGACTCCACCCAATAGAGTGAACCTTACATATAATGAAAGCATAGTGTGGCTTTATTCCACAGAGTGAGTCTGACATACAATGAAAGCATGATTGCTTACCTCTGTAACGTTTGTGACACCATGGCACCAGTATATCTTGTAGGAGTCTCACAGTTTTAGGTCACAGGTTTTATAATTCACAGAGATTGATAATTAGTTTTCTCTACTGGTAGAATATATTGTACAAATTTGTGACTGAATGTAGCTCTACACATAACTGCACATGTCACACACATTTGTGCATAATATTCAAAACAGAATGAGTTACACAAGGGATTAGATAAAAGTGGGCACATCTATATGGTTCAATTCAGAGTTGGGAAAGTATTCTTTTATTTTGTTTTGTTTTGCTTCTCTTTGCTTTTTGTTTTTTGAGACTGGGTTTCTCTGTAGCTTTGACGGCTGTTCTTGAACTAGCTTTTGAAGACCAGGCTGGCCTTGAACTCACAGATATCTGCCTACCTCTGCCTTCTAATTTCTGATATTAAAGGCATGTGCCACCACCACCTGGATGAGAAAGTACTTCTTTACAATATACACATATTCTAATCAAAGTTTATATATTTTAGTCATTGATATGGCAAGTAAGCACTTTGTTTTAAGCTTGAGACAGATAGTTGCAAGAAAAGACCAATATCGGGAAAAAATTACCAATACTAATGACTAATTCTTAACTGGAATATATAAAATCATGTCTCATATTTACTTTGAGATGAGTCATTTCCATTGTGCTTGAAAAGTATTATCAATAAAACCATGTTAGGAGTTATTTTCATATATTGAAAAGTTATTAGACAAAGGCAATGGGGCTGCAGACATAATGAAGACGGGCCTGCTTGGGGATGCGGAAACTCCTTGCTTGTCATCTCTTTAATGGTGTCAAATCCACCCTGAATAGTCCTTTGAAGACTCATCTTGACTTATCCTAACAGTTCTATCTCAAGTTTTACAACTACAAGCTCATATTGAAATATATTTACTTGATTCTTTATTTTACATTCCAACTATTTATATCTCTTTCACACCTCCTCCCACTCCCTCAACTACCCCCACAGCTAGAGGTCAGCCTAGGATACATGTGACCCTGTATCATGGAAAAAATACAGACTAAAGATACAGGCAAAATGCATGTGATAGTGTATATAAGTCATATGTGGGAAAATAAATTCACATACAGTAAAGAAAGTCAAATTTTTGAGAGCAGAAGTATGTCTGACTTTAGCCAATATTTGCTCCCCAAATACAGGAAATTATTAAAATCAGGTTATACAAATTCATATTTTTCTCATCATGTTAATATTTCAGTTAAGAGAAGAATTTAAAAAGGGAATTTTTCAACTTCATATCTACTCTGATCCACAAATATTATTAGAAAGAGATAACAGCTCTGTACAAAATATAATTTTTCTTAATAGAAACATAAATAAATTGAATAACAAATTTATTTTGCAACTCAGAAGAAGTAACTAACATTGTGAAACAGAAACAAAAACAGAGGAAGAAAGGCTGGAAGAAGGGGACAGGAAAAAAAGAAAAAAAATTATCTCAGTTTTCTCATGTGTTTTTCACATATATACAGTACATTCACGCTGTGTGCTATTTCTAATTTTTATATATAAAGAAATTCTAAAAAATATTATACCAAAAATTAACATAGGATTTTATATTAGATCAGAAAAAAAATTATCACAAAACACGCTAGTATACTTGGGAAGGAGGCTTCTAGACAATGTTTACATTTTCAAATAAGTAGTGTTCTTGAGACAAAGACATCTAAACCAGAAGACAGGATGACTGAAATATTTATATCTCTCCATCACCCACTATTATCAACAGGGGTTTAGTTCAAGGTAGTTTTGTGGTAAACAGACAGAAGATTTATGTCTCAGTTGAATGAACTGCTGCTCCTCACCTGGCAAAGCAGCACACAGAGACACTGCTCAGAACAGCGGCATTTGTTACAAACATGATTCATGCTATCAAGCACAGAAATCACAAACAATGTGACTTTCACCTTGACAGGACATTAATCAAGAGATAAAACAATATTACAGCTAAGTCCAGTTAGGTAGGAATTGAATTGTAAAAGCGAATTTCCATTAGGCAATCAATTTCAGATCCAGCCTATGACTGACCACAGAAACTGTGAAGTACACGGTGAGGACATCACAAGTAATAAGCTCAGGAAAAAGTATGATACAACTTTATAAAAAAAAATCAGAGTGATTTTGAGATTTTTCTGAGATAAACAGTATAAAACCAAGCCTGAATGTGGTAGCTTTCATTGTTTGTAAATTATTTCTGGTACAGTAAAGATAAGAATGACTTTCTTCCTTTACGGGAGTAAAACCAAGGTTTTTACTATAACATCATACTGGTGCAAAACAAATTTTCTTTGACAATATCAGTGGGAGCTTTTTCTTCCTTGAAGTTGTTTATCACATAATAGGTCATATCTATATCTTCCTCATGGTAATTCCCTTTGAAATTCTTTATTTTATTAAGAATTTTTAATGTGATGACATTGGCTATGTGAGGGTTAGCTATAGAAATAAGGTACTTTTACAAAGTAGCCAGGGATAATTTTAAAGTGGCTTCCAGGGAGCAAAAGTATCTAAAGGAGAAAAATTAACATACTAAAATATAAATTAGAATAATTAAGAAAGACTGGACGAAGGGAGGGAAAGAATTAATGAGTGTTATGTCAAAACACAATATCCTTGTTCTTTAAGATTAAATTCACAATTCCTTTGTTATTTCAATATGTTTCACAACACACTGTTTTCTTTTAGATTGTTTTCAGTTCTGCCAAAATAATCATGACTTAGGCTTTAAATGACTGACCCTGGTCTTCTGTAAGAGCCATATTCAATACAACCCTGAGATTCCGTCTTACACCTGTAATAATGGTCAAGACAAAAAGCACTGATGAAAACTGGAGAGGATGTTGAGTAAAGAGAATATTTCACATTGCTGGTGGAAGTGAAAACTGGGACCACCTCTTTAGATATCAGTATGGTGATTTTTCAGAACATTAGGAAACAACCCTCCTCAAGACCCAGTAATACCACTTTTGGGAATATACCCAAAAGATGCTCAATCATACCACAAGGACATGTGGTCAATTATGTTCATAGCAGCATTGTTTGTCATAGGCAGAATCCAGAAACAACCTAAATGTCCCTCGACAGAAGAATGGATAAGGATAATGTTGTATATTTACACAACAGAGTACTAAACAGCAGGAAAAAATAATAACATTTTGAGATTTGCAGGCAAATGGATGGATATAGAGACATCATACTTTGTGAAGAAACTCAAACCCAGAAAGACAAATATTATATGCACATACTCATAAGTGGCTTTTAGACAGGTCCTGCTGTGTATGTGTTGCTTTTATTGGTTAATGAATAAAGACACTGCTTTTGCCTATAGCAAGGCAGAACTTAGCTAGGCAGGGAAAACTAAACTGAATCCTGGGAGAAAGAAGGCAGAGTCAAAAGGAAGCCATGTAGCCCTGCCAGAGATAGATGCTGGATGAAACCTTGCCAGTATGCCATAGCCATGTGGCAATACACAGAATTATAGATATGTGTTAAGATGTCAGAATAAGCCAATAATAAAAGCTAAAGCTAGTGGCCAAGCAGTGATTTAATTAATGCAGTTTCCATGTGGTTATTTCAGGACTGAGAAGCAGGAAACAAAGGACCTCATACAACACCTGCCATCACCAAGAACTTGCTGCTAGAACACCATTTAAGTATTTGGTGGCAGTGCCTCTTAATAGATCTGTGAGTTTTGGCAGTTAAGCTGAATCAGGAAGCCTGTCTTACAGGAGTCTAGCCTCTGCTTGCATCTAACAAACAGGCCTACTAACAACAGTTACCAAGAAATGCAAATATAATATTTTTTTTTTTTTTTTGTATTTTCGAGACAGGGTTTTTCCGTAGCCTTTGGTTCCTGTCCTGGAACTAGCTCTTCTAGACCAGACTAGCCTCGAACTCACAGAGATCCACCTGCCTCTGCCTCCCGAGTGCTGGGATTAAAGGTGTGCACCACCATTGCCCAGCCTTATAAATGATTTTTGATGGTCTTAGGCAACCCCTGTACAAAGGTTTTCAGAATGAAAGGGCGTTATGACCCACAGGTTGATAACCTCTGCTCCAAGAGAATGGTGTAAGAATCAGCCCTACTAGGCCTTAGATTTCTCATGTGAAGAGTTTTTACAGTCTAAACTATCCTATATCTTTAATATTAAGGTGTGCACTCTTCCTTGGCCCTGTCCCGGGTATCATATGTACACACTTATATGATGTACTAATTATTTGCTGATAGCAGCCAAATAGATGGTATCAGCATCCATACGAATTAAATATCCACCATAAATGTTAGAACCAACCTACAGATATGTCTTGATAATAGATCTTAGTTTATCGTTTGCCTGTTTGGGTGCTTGGGGTTAGTTGCATATAACTTCCTTCTTTTGAAGTTCAGTTAAAGATTTATGCAAAGTATTTTTCATTTGTTCCTCTGTCACCCTTTTGTCCTATAAAGCACAACAAATACAGAATAAAGCTCTTCATTTTGAGAGACAGGCATACGAACAGACAGTAGACAGTGTGGGTATAGGCTCAGATGTATACAATAGATGAACCATAGATAGTCCACAACCATAAACTAGAGATACATAAGAGAATCAAGAGAAAAATGGAGAACTAAAAATTGTGTTTGCTCTTGGTCAGTTTACTCTAAGAGGAAGTACTTTATTATCATTCCTGAAAACATTAATTGTCGACAGTAAAAGGATATTAGAAATTTGCTTATGGAGTTAAGAAAATAGACAGAGAAATATCCACAGTGATTCAAATCAGAAGACATGAAGATAATTAGAATAGACAAAACCCAGGATTATAGATAATGTGTTATATAAGAAAAATTTAGTAATTCTACTTTTCTCCTTAATAAAATAATTGATCATTTTAAGCACCAGTTACTTTTGAATATCCCAGACCTTAGGCAGTTTTATTTATTTCATAATTTTAGTTTTGGGAGCTTAGCAAATAAGTATATTTATCTATAAACATGAAATGAAAGATAAAGTGATGTAGGAGTGTCATATATCAATCTATTGATTTCATTGGATAAGCAATAAATAAACTGCTTGGCCCAATTGGTTAGAACATAGGTGGGAGGAGTAAACAGAATAGTATGCGGACAGGAAGAGGAAGTGAGCTCAGAGAATTTATGCAGCTCTGCTCAGAGATGTCAGGATCCTGTCTAGCGGGCAGACAGGATGGCTCTGCTCTCTGAGGCACTTGTGATGAAGCTCCGACCAAGATGGACGTAGGCTAGAATCTCCCCGGTAAGCACACCTTGGGGTGCTAACACAGAATATTAGAAATGGGTTAGACCAGGTGCAAGAGTTAGCCGAGAAGAAGCTAGAAATAATGGGCCAAGCAGTCTTTAAATGAATATAGTTTGTGTGTTGTTATTTCGGGCATAAGCTAGCCAGGCGACTGGGGTGATGGGGACGCAAACCTCGCCGCCCCAATTTCAACAATAAAGTATCTTCAAATTATGAGAAATGAATGCTGAGAAGACAAATATCAAGGGTATTCATGAACAAAACAAGTCTGTGAGAAGGTTAGATGCTTCAGGAAGTTAATTCCTGGAATAATAAGTGTTGCTGGTCAACTTCACTAAATTTTGAATTATCTAGCAGACAAATTCATGAGGGAGTTTTCTAACTGGAATAACTGAAGTAGGAACTCTCATGCTAAATGGATGAAATACCATTCTATACACTGATGTTCCAAACTAGATACAATTAAATGAAACTGACCACCATATCAACCTTTCTATGTTTTGGATTGCAGATGCACTGTGACCAGCATCTTCTGCGCAACTCTTCCTGATTTTTCTACCATGGTAGAGTATATTACATTTTCAAGTAAAATAAATCCTGTCCTCTTGTGTTGCTTTTCTCAGGTTCTTCTTCTGTGTGAAGAGAACAATAATGAATTAAATCTTTATTTCTCTATAATATCAAGAGTTTATAAGAACACGACTCATCCAGTTTACAAGGAATTAAGTTTTGCCAGTCAATTGCTTATTATTGGTATACAATAACTAGAATGTGGAAACATTAGAACTGATAAAAATAGAAAGGTTATGATAAAGTGGAAACAGATCTTTTGGGAATGAAAGCTTTCTGAATAATTTGGTGGAGCTCTAATCTGGGAAGTCTAGGGTGGATTTAATCTAGTAGTGTGTCATTTTTTCTAGAAAAATAGAGGCATGGTGGTAAATGCCAACATCCCAATGTTAGGAATTTTCTGAGGAAAGAAGAAGAAATGACAACTCATCCCAGACTGAGAATTTACCGTAGACAAAGGAACAATTCTCTCAAACTCAGTTTATTGGATTACTCACAGGAGTATAGGCAAGGAGTTACTTATAGGAACAAGTATTAATCAAAGCAATAATTATTATTATAACCCACTACTAAAGGAATTTACATAACTGGTGCTCCCTTTTAAAATTGCAGGCACTTTTGGGGGCAGATAATATCTCCTTTTTTTCAATTTTATTTTTTATTTTTATTTTTTTTTTAAGTTCTAAAAAGGAAATTTTTTTATTGGAAAAAAAAAGAAATTTCGGCCTCCTCCCCGCCTCCCATTTCCCTCCCACTCCTCCCTCTCCTCCTCCCCTCCCCCACTCCTCCCCCCTCCCTCTCCAGCCTGAAGAGCAGTCAGGGTTCCCTGCCCTGTGGAAAGTCCAAAGTCCTCCCCCCTCATCCTGGTCTAGGAAGGTGAACATCCAAACTGGGTAGGCTCCCACAAAGCCAGAACATGAAGCAGGATCAAAACTCGATGCCATGGTCCTTGGCTTCTCAGCAGCCCTTATTGTCTGCCAAATTTAGAGAGTCCGGTTTTATCCCATGCTTTTTCAGTCACAGTCCAGCTGGCCTTGGTGAGCTCCCAAAGAGTCAACCCCACTGTCTCCACGGGTGGGCGCACCCTTGTGGTCCTGACTTCTTTGCTCATATTCTCTCTCCTTCTGCTCCTCATTGGGACATTGGGAGCTCAGTCCAGTGTTCCAGTGTGGGTTTCTGTCTCTATCTCCATCCATCGCCAGAAGAAGTTTCTATGGTGATATGCAAGATATTCATCAGTATGGCTATAGGATATGGTCATTTCAGGTTCCCTATCCTCAGCTGCCCCAGGAACTAACTGGGGACATCGCCCTGGGAACCTGGGAGCCCCTCTAGATCCAAGTCTCTTGCCAACCCTAAGATTGCTCCCTTAATTAAGATGTGTGCTTCCCTGCTCCCCTAACCAACCTTCCTTTATCCCAATTATCCCGTTTCCCCAAGTTCCCCCCACCCTCCCCTTCTCACATTTCTCTCCCCTTCTCCCCTTTCCCCCCCTCCCACCACACCCCCAAGATCCCAGTTTTTTTGCTAGGCAATCTAGTCTACTTCCCATAACCAGGAGGATAGCTATATGTTTTTCTTTGGGTTCACCTTCATGTTTAGTTTCTTTAGGATATCAAATTATAGACTCACTGACCTTTATTTATCTCTAGAAACCAATTATGAGTGAGTACATCCCATGTTCATCCTTTTGGGTGTGGGTTACCTCACTCAGTATAGTGTTTTCTATTTCCATCCATTTGCATGCAAAATTCGCGAAGTCATTGTTTTTTACCGCTGAGTAGTATTCTAATGTGTATATATTCCACACTTTCTTCATCCATTCTTCCATTGAAGGGCATCTAGGTTGTTTCCAGGTTCTGGCTATTACAAATAATGCTGCTATGAACATAGTTGAACAAATGTCCTTGTCATATGATCGGGCATCTCGTGGGTATATTCCCAAGAGTGGCATTGCTGAGTCCATGGGTAGGTTGATCCCAATTTTCCTGAGAAACCGCCACACTGCTTTCCAAAGTGGTTGCACAAGTTTGCATTCCCACCAGCAATGGATGAGGGTACCCCCTTTCTCCACAGCCTCTCCAGCAAAGGCTATCATTGGTGTTATTGATTTTAGCCATTCTGACAGGTGTAAGATGATATCTCAATGTTGTTTTGATTTGCATTTCCCCTGATCGCTAAGGAGGCTGAGCATGACCTTAAGTGCTTTTTGGCCATTTGAACTTCTTCTGTTGAGAATTCTCTCTTCAGATCAGTGCCCCATTTTTTAATTGGGTTAATTAGCATTTTAAAATCTAGTTTCTTGAGTTCTTTATATATTTTGGAGATCAGACCTTTGTCTGTTGCGGGGGTTGGTGAAGATCTTCTCCCAGTCATTGGGTTGCCTTTTTGTCTTAGTGACAGTGTCTTTTGCTTTACAGAAGCTTCTCAGTTTCAGTAGGTCCCATTTATTCAATGTTGCCCTTAATGACTGTGCTGCTGGGGTTATACCTAGGAAGCGATCGCCTGTGCCCATCTGTTGTAGTGTACTTCCCACTTTCTCTTCTATCAGGTTCAGTGTGTTCAGATTGATATTGAGGTCTTTGATCCATTTGGACATGAGTTTTGTGCATGGTGATAGGTATGGGTCTATTTTCATTCTTCTACAGGTTGACATCCAGTTGTGCCAGCACCATTTGTTGAAGATGCTTTCTTTCTTCCATTGTACACTTTTAGCACCTTTATCGAAAATGAGGTGTTCATAGGTTTGTGGGTTAAGATCCGGGTCTTCTACACGATTCCATTGGTCACCTTCTCTATTTTTATGCCAATACCACACTGTTTTCATTACTGTAGCTCTGTAATAGAGTTTAAAGTCAGGGATGGTAATGCCTCCAGAAGTACCTTTATTGTATAAGATTGTTTTGGCTATCCGGGGTTTTTTGTTATTCCATATAAAGTTGATTATTGTCCTTTAAAGATCAGTGAAGAATTTTAATGGGATCTTGATGGGGATTGCATTGAATCTATAAATTGCCTTTGGTAGGATTGCCATTTTTACTATGTTGATCCTCCCAATCCACGAGCAAGGGAGATCCTTCCATTTTCTGGTATCCTCTTCAATTTCTTTCTTCAATGCCTTAAAGTTCTTGTCAAATAGATCCTTCACTTCTTTGGTTAGAGTTACCCTGAGATATTTTATGCTGTTTGTAGCTATTGTGAAAGGTGATGCTTCTCTGATTTCCCTCTCTGCTTCCATATCCTTTGTGTATAGGAGGGCGACTGATTTTTTGGAGTTGATCTTGTATCCGGCCACATTACTAAAGGCGTTTATCAGCTGTAGGAGTTCTTTGGTGGAGTTTTTGGGGTCGCTTATGTACACTATCATATCATCTGCAAATAACGAAAGTTTAACTTCTTCCTTTCCAATTCGAATCCCCTTGATCCCCTTATGTTGTCTTATTGCTATTGCTAAAACTTCAAGCACTATATTGAAGAGGTATGGAGAGAGTGGACAGCCTTGCCATGTTCCTGATTTAAGTGGGATGGCTTTGAGTTTCTCTCCATTTAGTTTGATGTTAGCTGTCGGTTTGCTGTAAATAGCTTTTATTATATTTAGGTAAGACCCTTGTATCCCTAATCTCTCCAAGACTTTTATCATAAAGGGATGTTGAATTTTGTCAAAAAGCTTTTTCAGCATCTAATGAAATGATCATATGGTTTTTTTCTTTCAGTTTATTTATATGATGGATTACATTGATAGATTTTCATATGTTGAACCAGCCTTACATCTCTGGGATGAAGCCTACTTGATCATAATGGATAAATTTTTTCTAATGTGTTCTTGGATACGGTTTGCCAGTATTTTGTTGAGGATTTTTGCGTCGATGTTCATGAGTGAGATTGGCCTGTAATTCTCTTTCTTGGTTGAGTCTTTGTGTGGTTTTGGTATCAGAGTGACTGTAGCTTCATAAAAGGAATTTGGCAATGACTCTTCTGTTTCTATATTGTGAAATACCTTAAGGAGTATAGGTATTAGGTCTTCTTGGAAATTCTGGTAGAATTCCGCATTGAAACAATCTGGTCCTGGGCTTTTTTTGGTGGGGAGGTTTTTGATAACAGCTTCTAATTCTTCGCGACTGACAGGTCTATTTAGATTGTTCACCTGGTCCTGATTTAACTTTGGTATATGGTATTTATCTAAAAAAGTGTCCATTTCTTTTACATTATCCAGTTTTGTGGCATACAGACTTTTGTAGTAAGATCTAATGATTCTCTGAATTTCCTCTATGTCTGTGGCTATGTCCCCCTTTTCATTTCTGATCTTATTAATTTGCAAATTCTCTCTCTGCCGTTTGATTAGTTTGGATAGGGGTTTATCAATTTTGTTGATTTTTTCCAGGAACCAGCTTTTTGTTTCATTGATTCTTTGGATTGTTTTCTGTGTTTCTATTTTGTTGATTTCAGCCCTCAGTTTGACTATTTCCAGTCTTCTACTCCTCCTAGGTGAGTCTGCTTCTTTTTTTTCTAGAGCTTTCAGATGGGCTGTTAAGTCTCCAATGTATGCTTTCTCTGTTTTATTTAAGTGGGCACTAAGGGCTATGAACTTTCCCCTTAGGATTGCTTTCAAAGTGTCCCATAAGTTTGAGTATGTTGATTCTTTATTTTCATTGAATTCAAGGAAGACTTTAATTTCTTTCTTTATTTCTTCTTTGATTCAGGTGTGGGTAAATAGTTGACTATTCAGTTTCCATGAGTTTGTAGGCTTTCTGGGGGTAGCATTGTTATTGAATTCTAACTTTAGTCCGTGGTGATCTGATAAGACACAGGTGGTTATGGATATTTTTTTTGTAACTGTG
This sequence comes from Microtus obscurus, assembly GCA_963919715.1. NCBI lineage: Eukaryota > Metazoa > Chordata > Mammalia > Rodentia > Cricetidae > Microtus > Microtus obscurus. The sequence continues at coordinate 51,885 of CAWTZC010000100.1, read as the reverse complement.
GAAGTTTGCTTTGTTACCGAGGATGTGGTCAATTTTCGAGAAGGTACCATGAGCTGCAGAGAAGAAGGTATATTCTTTCCTATTTGGGTGGAATGTTCTATAGATGTCTGTTAAGTCCATTTGATTCAATACCTCCATTAATTCTCTTATTTCTCTGTTAGGTTTCTGTCTGATTGACCTGTCCATTGGTGAAAGAGGAGTGTTGAGATCTCCTACTATTAGTGTGTGCGGTTTGATGGCATCCTTGAGTTTTAGTAGTGTTTTTTTTTTTTACATATGTGGGTGCTTTTATATTAGGGGCATAGATATTCAGGATTGAGACCCTCATCCTGATCAATTGTTCCTGTTATGAGTATAAAATATCCCTCTCCATCTCTTCTGATTGATTTAAGTTTGAAGTCAACTTTGTTAGAAATTAGTATGGCCACACCTGCTTGTTTCTTAGGTCCATTTGCTTGATAAACCTTTTCCCATCCCTTTACTCTAAGTAGGTGCCTATCTTTGTGGTTGAGGTGTGTTTCTTGTAAACAGCAGCATGTTGGATCCTGTTTGCGTATCCAATCTCTTAGCCTGTGCCTTTTTATAGGTGAGTTGAGTCCATTGACATTAAGGGATATTAATGACCAGTGGTTGCTAACTCCAGTCACTTTTTTAGTCATAGAGTTTGTGTGTTTGCCTTCTTTTAGTTGTGCTGGTGAAGGGTGTCTAGATGTTTGAGTTATTGTGGTCATTGTTGGTCTCCTTGGTTTGTGATTTTCCTTCTATTACTTTCTGTAAGGCTGGATTTGTGGCTACGTATTGTTTAAATTTGTTTTTATCCTGGAAAATTTTGTTTTCTCCATTTATAGTGAACGAAAGCTTGGCTGGGTATAGTAGTCTCGGCTTGCATCCATGTTCTCTTAGCTTCTGCAGTACATCTATCCAGGACCTTCTGTCTTTCATGGTTTCCATAGAGTAGTCAGGTGTAAGTCTGATAGGTTTACCTTTATAATTAACTTGACCTTTTTCCTTTGCAGCTCTTAATATTCTTTCTTTATTCTGTATGTTTTGTGTTCTGATTATTATATGGCGAGGAGATGTTTTTTTTTGGTCCAGTCTATTCGGTGTTCTGTATGCTTCTTTAACCTTCAAAGGAATATCTTTCTTTAGGTTTGGAAAGTTTTCTTCTATAATTTTATTAAATATATTTTCTGAACCATTGAGCTGTACTTCCTCTCTTTCTTCTATCCCAATTATTCTTAGGTTTGGTCTTTTTATTGTGTCCCATATTTCCTGAATGTTTTGTGATGAGAATTTGTTGGTTTTGCTGTTTTCTTTGATCAGTGTGTTAGTTTTCTCTATGGTATCTTCAGTGTCTGACATTCTTTCTTCTAACTCTTGTAATCTGTTGGTAGTACTTGTCTCTGTAGTTCCTGTTCGTTTACCCAGATTTTCCATCTCCAACCTTCCCTCGGTTTGAGTTTTGTTCATTACTTCCATTTCATTCTTCAGGTCTTGAACCATTTCCCTTACCTGTTTGATTGCATTTTCTTGTTTCTCTTGGTTTTCTTGGGTATCTTTGAGCGATTTATTCATTTCCTCTACCTTTTTGTTTGTAATCTCTAATTGTTTTTGGCAGTTTTTCACCTCCTGTTTAAGGTCTTCTATTATTTTCAAATAATTCACTTTTGAGTCGATTTCTTCTACTTCTTCTGGAGTAGGGTGTACAATTCTTCTTATTTCGGGATCCCTGGTTTCTGGTGATGTCATGTTGCCTTTCAGGTTGTTGGAGGATTTCTTGCATTGGTGCCTTCCCATCTCCTCTTTCAAATGAAGCCAAGAGAGGCCTGGTGTCTTGGTCCTGTCTTTGCTGTGCCTGAGTCTCTGGGTGTATCTCTTCAGTGTAGAAGCAGGGACCGTCCCCAGCAATGTCCCTCCTGGCACCCGGATCCTATCTCCCCGCTGCCTGGGCGTCCTGCGAACAAAGGGCCGGCCCCGCTTGGTGCAGGCCGGCCACCTAGACAAAGGAGCCACCATGCTCCCGAATGCCCTCCCAATTCGGACCCTGTCCCAGCGCCCAAACAGGCTGAGCTGGGAGCTGCTGTGTGGATCAAAGAGGGAGGGGGGTCAGAGGTAGTGGGGGAGGGCCTTGGATGCAATCTGGGTGGGACAGGAATGGAGAGGAGGTATCAAGCAGTACAGCCTCGCAGACTGACCAGGAAGTGCAGGAGGGGTGGGGAAAGTCTGAGCTCCCTGTCCCGGGCTGCCGCCGCGGCCAGAAACTCACTCACCCCAGTGATGTCCCTCCTGGCACCCCTTTATTTTTTATTTTTAAATAATATTTTCCATTCCCTTTCTTCCTCCAGTTACCACCAGCTTTCTCCAAGCCACACATTCTACTCCTCAGAGAGGTTAAGGCTTCCATGGGGAGCCAACAAAGTCTGGCACATCGCTTTGAGAACTGATGACTACCTTAACTGTCATCATAGAACCTCCATCCAGTTACTTATAGAAGCAGATGCACAGATCCACAGTAAAGCATTGGGTGGAGTTCCTAGAACCTTACTGAAGAGAGGAACGATACTATGAGCAAAGGGGTCAAGACCATGATGGGGATACCCATAAAAACAGCTGACCTAAGTTAGTGGGAGTTCACAGACCGTCTCTTCTTTGTAGGAAGTTAATACTTACATAACCTTAGGAGGATTCTTAGTAAATTTCAGGGACTTCTTGAGGCGTGTGAGTCATTTACTTCTAGATATGCATCATTTTTATATACTTTCTGAACTGTAAAGGTGCTTCCCTCTAGAGTGGAATCATTTATTTTGGAGGAAATTGTTATACAACAACAAAAACTTGGAACACAAAATGGAGACTTGTGAACTGAAGCTTGACTAATTAATGGATCAAGCACATTACAAAAAAAAAACAAAAACAAAAACAAACAAATCATCATGAGCCTGTGAACTTATGTCTCTCTGCTGAGACACTGAGAGGCAGCCCAGTTAATAATACATACTGTGCTTCCTAATCAGACAACTTTCAATTTGTTTGAATAAATTGGTTAAGTAAGCTTTAAGTTAACTTGTACAAAAAGTTTCTTAAATTCCTAATCTAGCTCAAACTAATGAAATATATGTAGCTCATTTTGACCCAAAACCAGTGGTCTCTGGGCTTATAGGCAACTGCCCCATGATCTATAATGTTGTTTATTATGTGTTACATTGTTTCACAGTCAAGTTATAAAGCAGTGGTGAAAAGTATGTTTATTCAACTGTTACAACTAAAATAAAAGGTATTTAACCCATGATATTGAAAAAGGCATGCTTTGTGAATAACAGTACACAACCAACTGTTAATAAAATAATGTGTGACTGAAATGTCTCAACAATCCACCACATAAATGTATTACAACCTATCTCAATTTTAAAAATTAAATTAAAAAGACTGCTACATGAGTCTATGATTTAGAGTTTGGCCAGAGGAGTTTGAATACCATCAGAGAGAAAGGCATGAATGAGAACAGGAGTGAAAGCAAATTCAGTGTACAGAAATAGGAAGCCAAAGAATGAAAGACCCATGGGTGGAAAGTGGTATTGAAAATAAGTAGAAGAACAGTACTGTCTGATGCTAGAGATGAATTGACTGCCAGAACTGCTCATAGAGGTTTGTTTCTTTTAATACAAGAGATAATTTAATGAGTTTAAATGCTACTTACCAAGTCAACTCTGTCAGCTTCTTTCTTAATGAACATGACTATGCACCCTAAATCTCTATCTTTATTTTTATAATTATTAACATAAAAATTGATTCATAATGTAACCTTGATGTGTCAGATATGCACACACACACACACACATATGTGTGTGTGTGTCCCTCCTACCTAACCCTTATTCCACCCTGAAGGCATTTTAGGGGGAGTAAATAAAGTCTGGCATATCAAGGTGAAGCAAGACCAAGCCCACTGCCCCCTGGATCTAGGCTGAGCAAGGCATCCAACCGTAGGGAATGGGCTCCAAAAAGTAAGTTCATGCACTAGCGATAAGTCCTGGCCCTGCTGCCAGGGTCTTCCCTCAACAGATCTAGCCAAATAGCTGTCACTCACATTCAGAGGGATTAGTTCAATCTCGTGCAGATTCCCAAGCTGTCAGCTATATATTAATAGATATCTAAATGAAATTACAGAAATATATAAAACGATAGAGGTTTCAATAATATATAATTTGTAATTTAATTATTTACTGCTAAAATTATGAAAAAACAATAAATTTCTAAAGTTTTGTTTATTTTTATGTGTGCTTTTGAAAAATATAATAATTTTTTTATTTAAATATGTAAACTCATGTAGTTATTTAAACAATACCAAATGTCATAATTTTCCTAGAAATTCAATAAGAAAATTTCAAAAATTGAAGTGACTTTTTCTAATTCAATGCATATGTAAACTTCAGAATGTTTCATTGATTGTTAAATAAAATATTACAAAGATTAATCTTACTTGAAAAAAATATTATGGAAACTTGTCCAACTTAAAAAAGGTTCAAGAACACGTGTAATTATTTCCACTGTAAGGTTTTACTAAGTGTAGGGTTGTTGCAGATTCTTGATTTACGCTAATGCAGCAAATACTTAAACAGTTTTTTTTTTTTTTATGGGGCTGCTGGGATCCCTTAAGTTGTTCTGGGTTATTGGAAACTAGAGTTGCAAAAGCCTGGAGTAACAGATGGAACACAGTTGGCCAAGCCTTCTGCTGAAGCTAACACAGTTGCCAACATCCTTGAAAGTAAGAGTCGAGTTTGCGAGCAGTGTCGGGAAGAGCAAATGTTTGCTACTGAAACAAACATTTGAAATAAGGAAATACTCAAATTAAACATTTTCTTTCGCAAAAATAAATATTTTACTCCATGAATTCTTGATGAAATAAATATGCCATTTCAAAATTAAAGTACAACAGAATACTAATAGAGGCTTCCATAAAGACAAAACATGGTGTTTTATTTTTACAGTATGTACCTATATAAATTTTGCTATAAATCTTCACATGGTTGACATTGATAGTATAGCTTAATTAAGAAAATTAATTTAAAGAATTAATTATAATATTTGTGTTATATCACTTAACTCACTCAAATAAAATCAGGCGAATACTGCTACAGTATATTGTAATTTCTTAGTTGCCTTACATTTTACATCTTCACGTAATATTTGGGTGACTGACTTTGTGCTCTACTAAAGTAACTCTTGCATAAGCTCTGTATGATTCTCTTTTGAGGAGTGTAATTATTCGGAATTTTGAAGGTGTTTTTTGAAGGGATTTTAAATCAATCTAGTTTAATCTATGCACTAATTACAGATAGGCAAATTGAGTTCTAGAAAGGTTAAGCTGTTTTCTCAAATCATATATCAAATTAGTCACAAAGCCAAGATAAGACTCCCAGGCTCTTAATTATTGCAACAGTTTTAAAATTAAAACTGTAATTTCTGATTTAGACTGCTTCATGCCATTTTCTCTACAACATAAGAGTTAGGAGTAAAATGTTATGGAACAGAACTTCAAAATTGATGTGTACAGTTGAAAGTGTGTTTTGTATGCTCATCTGTTTATTTTTAAGCTAATGGTAGAAAAATAAACTTAAATGTAACAGTGAAATAGCTTTTATTTAAGTTTAGCAGTCTTAAAGAAAGATAAAATGTTTTGGTTTAATAAACATGTGTAAATATCTATCTTTCTTCACAAGCTCTATGTATATACAGCTCATTCAACTTGCAGCTACTGGCAGTAAAATTAATCTTGGCAAAAATAGGACTTGGATTTTCTTTTAGATGGTGAGGTAATCTCAGATCACATGGAGTTTAACTTTGAGACTTTCTGCATCATGACTGCTACAAGCTAACTTTATATTATGGTGTACATTTGTGGCCTTATGATACCACTGGCCTCTAGAAACACTGAAGAATATAATCAGTCTTACACGAGATCTCTCAAACTTCTGCAATTGTTCACTAATTAAAACAGTGCTTTGGTTGGACAGATGGCTCAGTGAGCAATGTAGCTGCTCTATAAGTAGGTGGGCCTGAGTTCATTTTACCCATGTAAAAGCTGCTGGTACCCATGTAAAAGCTGCTGGTACCCAACACTGAGGATTCAGAGACAGGCCAACCACATGATTACACTAGCCAGACACTTTAGCTGAATCTCTTAAACTTAGGTTCCAGAGCCTACCCTGAGTCTGCAAATACGGTAGAGTGTAACTGTGGAAAGATATACTGCTATGTGTATCCTACTGGCCTGCACACACCTGCATGAGCACCTACATACACCACCCACCCTCAGTCTCAGCATTCACTTCCCTCTCACACACAAAAATGTCTGGGCTGCAATTTTTTTGGATTTTTTTTTATTTTTATGCAGTGTAATGCAATTTTACTAAAATTAATGACGTGAACTAAAATTCTTGATTTGGTGGGAATGATTTTTCTATATAACTTGAAGTTGTCCTACAGTGAGAGAGCACATGTCCACGCTTGACAAAGATTTGTGCTTTGCCCTGTGCACGTTATTCCAGTTTAATTTTATTCTCTTTACTGTCACAAGTTTAGTTGCAAACTGTCACAGTAAATATTATAGCTTATGAGATCTCTGGAAGAGATCTGGAAGGTACAGTGAGTTTTCCAACATGATTAAAATTTGGGATTCTGTGAACATAATTTCTATCCAAAGTAAAGGAGATCTGAAGTCATTCAAACTGCATGTATACTTAACAGAATTTTAGTTTTCATAAATTAAAAAAGCTTCTATAATAAAAAGGCACATAATATCAAATCAGAATAATTACATTGAATTTAGAAGATTGTTAGTTTCTGGACTACACCTCTGCTTAAGGGGAAAACAGAGACAAAGAAGCATGAAATGTAGTCGGCAAAAATTCTTTTAACTGCATGGAGCTTCATGTTGAGAGGTTTGAGCTACAGGTGTCAAGAAATACATAAATATAAGTATGTACGCACGAAAGAAAACATTAAGCGTTTAATAGCATTAAATGAAATCTCTAAGATGCATGCACTATTAAAGGACAGTAAATCCTCATGAAGTTGCATTTTAATGTTTCTACTATCAGCTCCATGACCAAGTCACACATGGTTTTCCTTCATCCACTGTGCTTGCTCAGACTTAAACTGTGTGTCAGTGTTGGGAGTTAATTTCACACTCCTGAAATAATTTGAAATTATCTCATGTCAAACAGGCAACAGTACAAAATATTTTAATATATATTCATTATTAGTGCAATATACTTGAACATTAGCAACAATGTAAAAATATACTAAACATTCTGAAATTTTCCATAAAGAGGATTACATACAATTTCTTTAAAATATTTAATACATATCACTGTATTTTGAAATAAATAACTCAACTTAGTTTGTTGAATTAAAGGTCAAAACTTAATTTTTTAAACTTTTGAATGTTTTATTGTTAGTTATTTTTTGTTTTGTTTTACATCCTGACCATCTTTTTCTCTCTTCCCTTTCCTCCTAGTTCTTTACACTCAATTCTGCCACCGCTTCCACTCCTCTGTTTGTCTTCAGCCATAGAACATCAAGTTTCAGTGACACTCAGCTCTGCTTCTATTAAGGACAGAGGAGGCAATTCAGTACCAGATGTGCTGGAGTAGCTGGCATAGAAATTGTGGGAGTGGCCATCCAATCACTGGCCTAGCTTGAGACATATACTGTAAGGGAGACCTTACCCCTTAGAGCCAGGACCAAGGGAGGGATAGGCCAAAGACTCAGTATAGAACCAAACACACACCATGAATTAATTAGCCGCTTTGTTTTAAATTGAGTGATCCAAGCCGGGTGGTGGTGGCGCACGCCTTTAATCCCAGCACTCGGGAGGCAGAGGCAGGCGGATCTCTGTGAGTTCGAGACCAGCCTGGTCTACAGAGCTAGTTCCAGGACAGGCTCCAAAGCCACAGAGAAACCCTGTCTCGAAAAACCAAAAAAGAAAATAAATAAATAAAATAAAAAAATAAAGTGAGTGATCCATTTATATCTATTCTCTTCTTTAAAACCAAAAATACACTTTCTACAAGAGCTGATATCTGAAAAAATAAGTATTATTTAAGGAAGAATATTCATCTTAAATTTTCCCAAATACATGAACAAACTGAAATTAAAACTAATGGCAACTGATATTTCAATGCTAAATGCAAAACTGACTTGTATAGTGATGTTAGAAGGCCCTTCTGAGTAATTTTCTTGTATTTGTTGTTTTACCACTTATGAAACTACACTTGCCTTGGGCTTTTATTGTCTTTGTTACTTTCTTCAAGTCAGATTCTGAAATGAAAAATTACCATGGAAACAAATGGGAAGTGACATAATAGTTTAATGTTTATTCTTGAGACAAGAGATATTATATAAAATGTGCCTTAAATTCTTTCAACAAACTTTAGTTTATTCTTTCTTTGTGCTATGCATGGCATGTATGTTGTATACATATGACTATGTGTCCACATACATTTGTTAAAACACACATGCAGTTCAGTGTAGGAGATTAACATCTCTATTACTTTCAGTCTTGTTTTTGTATTTCTAGCAGAAAGTAGAAAAGGGATTAATTTACTGGCATCACATCAGGTAGAGAGAAAAATAGCTCCAATGACAACCATAAGGCTCTCTTTAAGGTCCTGACATAAGATAATTTTGAGTAGTGGACAAATGACATAATGTCTGGTCCCTGACTGAACCAGTTCTCTAAACCAGCCATTGATTTCTTGGAACTTTCCTGTCTCTACTTCCAAAGTATGGGATTTAGGAACCAGTGGTCATTTCATGCTTTTATATGGATGTTAGAATATCAGCTTAGGTCCTCTTGCTTTTCAAGAAAGAGATTTATTCATTGAACATTCCAATTAATCTGTTGTGTTTATTCTTGAAGTTGACATTGTATATTTGTCCAATCCTCTTACTCTAATTGCGGAACGGCTTCATTAGGTTGAAATCTCCCTGACTACAGTGACGTGAAGAATTAATTAATAGTGAATCACGTGAAAGCTACCATGTAAAAGTAGTTGTTGAACTTGTTGAGAAGGATTCCAGAAGGGGGTTGAGAGGGAGAGAAAGAAATTGAGGATGTAAATACCTATAATTTGTCAAACAATTAGACATTTTAATGAATGAATTCACAAATATAAGTGAAGTACTTATGTTCATTTTCTAGAATACATTCAGTGGTGTATTTTTCTCCAAAATACATGCCTTGAAGTTAAAATGCTGTTTATTTTACTTTTAATATTTTGTCTTGAGAATAAATTTGATATTGGTTTGCTGTTCTCCCCAATTTGTCCCTCTTCTCCAGTCCTTACCACCTCTCAAATTCATATTTTCTAATCTTTAATTGCAATTGTGATATATATGCCTATAAATACATTCTGTTTATATCATTTCTTCTTGCTCATATTTTTAAAAATATTTTATCTTTGCAGAACACATTATGTTCAAGTTACAAATAATGGTATGTATGATGTAAACCCCACATTTAGAATTTCTTCATATTAAGAGAATGGCTTTTATGAAAATCAAAGGCAATTTCTCTTGATTAACAATGAACTATCTATTCTAAATGTGTTTTCCCATGGGAAAATGTGGATAATTGACTCTGAACTGATGTGAACTTTCAGATGAAGTATTTTAGAGGAAATTTAGTTCTCTGCAAAGAATTATATGATCTCAATTGATATATATTGCAATTTGAAGATTGTTGTAACATCCAGTTTCCCTGTTTTTAGCAAAGCAATATCTTGGACCTCAATGAAAAGAATTATTGAATACAGATTTACATGAAACTGGATTTAGTAAATTAACCCCATAAAATCAAATTTTGTAGCAAGATGATGAAGTAGCCCTGCAGAACCATCTTGTTTTTGGCTTTGTGTACCAGTCTGCATTATAAATGCATACAATTAGTAAGCACTACTAATAGTGGTTATTTACAAGTTTAATTCCAATACTAAATGTTAATACATGTCCTATAAGTTTGCTATTTTGTTGAGTGTTCTTAAATCACAATGTTTGAGTACATTGTGAACTTTAATCCAAGTATACAAAGCAAGTAAATGTACATATACAAAGAAACTTTTATTGCTAGAAATTTTCTGTATTTTAAGATATGATATTAAACATCTTTGCATATGCAAATTTCATTCAAAAAAGTGTTTGATTTCATATCACACTCATCTATGATATTTTATAATTATATATCTATAATCTACAATAGTATTATAATTATATATAATTATAAAGTAGAAAATCTATAATATCCACCTGTTTTTGTAAAATTAATAACATGCTTGTATTTTATATCACTAAATTTGAAGAGTCAGTCTGAAACCCTAAATATTTCTGTAATATATTTAAATATAGCTCATCAAGAAAATTACTATTGTTTTATAAAACTGATAATCCATACTATATTATTGTAATTGGCTAGTGTTACTACTAAATGTAAATGAAAGGAAATATCAATTTTCATGATTAGATTATGATAAGCATATGCATCAGACAAATGGTGATCACTGCATCCCTTTCCTGTTCTTAGGTTCCCACAATCTTTCCACTCCCTCTCATCTTTGGACATCAGGAACAGTGATTTCTATATCCTGTTTGGAGCAAAGCTCTCTATAGTCAGTTTCTCTTAGCACTTTGACCTGTGGTGTGTCCCTCTTTTGACCATCACTTAATGCTAAAATGTTTTCTCTGACCAAAGGGGACAGCTGAATAGTCTATAATCATAAACATAAATATTTATAAGTTAATTTAACTAATATTTGTTTGATAAAAAATAATCAGAAAAAGATTTCACTATAAGGCTTGTGACTTCCAGAGTCTTAGGGTTTTGAATACTGTTCAAAATGTCAGGCATGAATTCTTTCTCATGGAGTGTGTTTTAGATACAGCTCGGATAACTAGTGACCTCCAGAACACTCATGCTGATATGGACTAGTGGTCATAGCTTTCCAGAAAGTTTAGTTCCTATAGAACGCAAGTTCTATCATTAGGTTTTTACTAATGATGATTTTTTTTTCTGCATAATAGCCCACACAGCACCTTTACAGCCAGTGAGTGATCGTCAACAGGAAGTTCCCATCTCAATTTCAGTTGGGTTTCCCTTTATCATATAGTAAGTATAAATGTGTCTTTTCCTTAGCAGTGTGCTCTTAGTACCAAGTTTATGGAGTACCTCAAGCAATGACAATAGTTGTGAAGTCGTAGAAAAGTGAGATCTTTAAACATAAAATACTAATTTTAAAAGTTTCAAAACAAAATGGTGCCACTTTGATATGCATTTATATATAGCACAATTTTGAAGAGAGGAAGTTTAAAAGGTAGAATTAGTGATTGTACACTTCTTTGCCATACTTTGGTTTAATTATTACCCAAATATAATTTTCTTTGTTGATTAACAAGTAAGTTTTGTTATTGGAAAACAGCACATTTCTGTATTTTTCTCAAATTAAACCTAATTTGTATATAAAACTTAGATAAATGTCTATAAAATGTATTTGAGTTAATCAACTAATAAAGAAGAAAATAGCATTTTGATTCAAGATTTCAGATCATTATCACATTGTTTTGTGTTTCTAGATAATGCTATTATCCATAAAATAAATGGGAAGTTGGTCATCATATAGAAGCTTGTAAAATAAAGAGTGAGACAGGAAAGAATGTGTGTGTGGAGGTCCGTTATCCCAGCACTCCTGCATTTGCAAACCTAGTATCACTGGAAGCCACTAACTCTCTATAGGGTTGTGGCTTATAAACCAAGTAGATAGAAACTTTAAGAACAAGGAATATATGACCCATAAAACATGTTTAAAGGTAATATATAAGAGGGGAATGAAAGAAATTTGTAATATCACTCAAAAATCCGATGAAAATATGCTGGCACTCTATCATAAATTGTGCATAGGCACATATATACAAATACCAAACATACTCGTTGGCACATAATTCTAGGTTAGATTAAAGGCCATTTTCTACAACTCTTTAAAGAGGCTGAAGATTATACTATCTATACTAAATATAATCTCTATGTATCTAGAAGACCTGATTAACCTAAAAATAAACATGACAAACATATAATTCTCAATACCTATCTAACTTGAAGATTAAAAGAATAAGCTGTGCAATATATGAAGACAATGATCTTCATCTGTAAACAATGTCATTACATATCAAATGTAAACAATGATATTACATAAATAGTATCAGAGGTAGAAATGTACATTTTAATATGGTAGATGTATCAATACAATATAAGCATACTCTTATACAAAAATAGAGGTAGGAAAACTCACATTCAATATTCAATATATCAATATACAGGAAACAGTACCAATATAATTTTCTAAAACAGTAACTCACAAAAACCAATCATCCCATCAAACCAGTTAATCCCCCCCCTTTTTTAACATACCCCTAATTTAATAAAACATCTCCCCATCCCCTCAACCCCAAGCCAACCAACAAAAGATGTCCCTAACCCTGAGGGCAAACTCTGTTGGAAGAGGGGACGTCGTCCTCTAAGATTGCTTCAAGCTAACATGGGAGTGACGTTCTCCTTAGGGGCTCCTGTGAAAGCAAATGATGATAATATTCCCAAATTAACCTTTGACCTAAGAAAATTGTAACTAGTCTCTGTGTGTTCTGAGAAGGTCTGGCCAGGGTGTTGTCAAAAATGTGCACCATTCGAAATTGTCACGTGCAGATGGTAACAAAAAACAAGTCTAATATTAGCGCTTAAAAAGAAAAAAATATATATGTATATAATCATGACGTCTCGCACCTGGACTAGCCCATTTCTTATACCGTGTGTAGCACCCCAAGGTGTGCTTACCGGGGAGATTCTAGCCTGCGTCTGTCTGGCATGGGAACATCATGGCGATTCCTCACTCAGCTTCTCTTTCCCAGCATCCTGTTCTGTCTACTCTGCCTACCTAATTTTCTGTCCTATGAGAGCCAAGGCAGTTTCTTTTTTAGTTAACCAATGAAAGCAACAGATAAGATACAAGACCCACCTCCATCAACTATCGTCACAATTCGTTTTCAAGGATAATTCACTGAAAACAATAATTAATAAGTACTCTAAATTGTTATAATTATACGTTGATTTCTTTCTGTCATGACATTACTCTTTTTAATAAACCTCTTTAAATTTATTTTTAATTAATTATTTTAATTTTTTTAGAAAATAATATTATTTTTATGTGCATTAGAGTTTTTCCTGCAAGTATGTTATACCCCCTTGAACTGGAGTTACAGACTGTTTTAACCTACCGTGTCACTGCTGGAAACTAAACCCAGGTCTTTTGGAAGATCAGCCTGTGCTCTTAACCACAGAATCATCTCTCCAGCTCAAGATTTGTATTTATCACACTTGAGTTTTATTGGTTGGGGATTAATATGGTATTATGGTAAGAAGACTTTAGATAGCATGCAATTTAGGATTGGATTTTTGTGTTGAAGAAGATGTCACATTTGTTCTATCGTTCACACTCATGTAAAATACAGTTTTTTTTTAATTGTACTTTGCAATGATGATCAGAGAACCATTTCATTTACCAAAGGTGGTCAATGCATGCTTGCAAATTACGATTGCTTCTAAAGCTACTGAAAGCAAAAATAGAACATAAACTCTAGTCAATGTTGTGCCTTTGAAATGTAAGATAGCTTAAATAGCTTACACAATAGGAAATGTGGACTTGATAAACCTACTCGTGGATCAGTAGGTTCTAAGTAACACACATGGACAAGAATCAGAGATGTGCCATTGAACAATCTAGATGGCAATGGCAATAAGACTCTGGACTTTTAAAAAGTGCTTGAATGTTTGCTCCATGAGGAATCATACTAGTTTGGGCAGATGGATGTGCTTTGCACAATTTTAGCAATTATTTTAACCGATCATTAAAATGAAAACAAATAGATGCATGCAAATGTAATAAAAGAAATCAAACATCATGTTACTACATTAATATTCCTGGATTTCTTTTTATGAGAAAATTAAAATGAATGGCCGGGCAGTGGTGGCACACGCCTTTAATCCCAGCACTCGGGAGGCAGAGGCAGTCGGATCTCTGTGAGTTCAAGGCCAGCCTGTTCTACAAAAGCTAGTTCCAGGACAGGAACCAAAAAGCTACGGAGAAACCCTGTCTCGAAAAATCCAAAAAAAAAAAAATTAAAATGAATGTTACAATCAAACTACAATGTATAAATCAAATCGTACATACATCATGACCTTTCCATGTGGACATTGAGTCCTAACTGCCCAGACAGTAAACCTCCACTCCTCTTCTTTAAACTTATATAAATGTGGGTGACAAAAGATAGTTACTTAAATTACAATATCGTTGAGGGCTATGCTGTGACTAAGAACTCTCAACATTCCATGTTCAATTTATGTTGTTAAATAGACATTCTTTTTATTCAAAGATAGCAGGAAAAACAATAGCTTTGGTATCTGTATTTTCTTTCTGATTCTAGTTTCTAAAGTATGCCAAAATCAGTTTTAAAGTCCCAAAAGTAGCAGCTGCCAACTATCACAAATGTAAAATAATATGCATGCAAGTATACTGGAAAAGTACTCACAATTTCATACACTGTGATGTAACCTCAGAGTCATGGGTTATGTATGTTTAATAAAAACTATTAGCATAGAAATATTAAAACCACTTATATTAAGACTGTGACATTCTACTTTGTTATCAGTAGCATTGTCATTACAGGGCATGGTTATCATGCAAGCCTGATAATATCTCACTGGAGGTAAAGTCAGTTTAAGTATCTCTCTATATGCATGTGTATACAAACACACATTGACATGTAATACATAATTGGATTTATGTGAAATGCATATCAGTGAGTTTTAAAACATTCATTTTACAACAAACAGACACTATTTCTAACTGTTCTTATCTCCGCAGTGGTTGGAACCCTAAAACAGAAGTTACTTCAAAGATAATTTTGACTGTGAAAATTTTTACATCCTGATACTCTACACTATAAAACTTCAGTGGGAACAATTTTCTTAAGAATGCAGCTGGGCAGGAAATATGAGATAGTAGTGAAAGGATTTTATCTTCCTGATGACTGAGATAACATTGCTCTAATAGAGTCATGGTGTTTCATCAGCCTTTTGCCAAAAATAAGTCAGCATTTCTGCAGGAAACGGAAATCAGAGAAGTGGGATTTGATAGAGATCTCAATACTATAATAGGTTCCGGAAAAGATGAATTCTATTTCCATAATATGAGGCTTTGTGGAATTGTGGAATGGAAAATGTAGCTTAGAAACCTGCTCTCTAGCATGTAGTAAATGAATTCCTTTAATGAACTCATAAGGTTTTTTCCAAGAAACATAAATGTTTGCCATTTTAGGCAAGCATTTAGCTATTTAAATAACCTATTCAATACAAAATTCAACCATTAATCTGTAAGTTTTAAAATTAATCATATGTATTTCAACAAAACAGGTTATGAATTAATTTTTTTTAATTTACAATAACATTATTAAAAAATAAAATGATTGTGTTTTAATTGTGTGTGATGATTCTTGAAATATGTATACTAGTTTAAGTTTTAAGTGAACTTGTCACATCTGACATATTATACATTATTTTAAAGTAATTAAACAAAAGAGTGTGCTACAATTTACAAATGTTAAATAGGTCTCCTAGGTAAGTTTAACAGATTTGTGAAAATAATAAAATCAAATAAATATCTATTTCTGTATATGTCTGTGTGTATAGTGTACAACCGTGTCTGTATGTATTTGGATGTACATGACTGTACCTATGTGTTCTCATGCATATAGGGGGTCCAAAACTGATGTTAGTACTCTTTCTCTATTCCTCCCCCAATTTGCATACTGAAAAAGAGTCTCTTACTGAACCTAGAACTGTTGATCCAGATAGTTTATCCAGCTAGTTCATTCAGGGACTTTCTAACTTCATGTATCCTCTCTCTGAGTTATTGGAAAAACAGTTGGGCTGCCACATTCATACAACACTGACGTAAGTTCAGGGTGTTTGAACAATAGTCTTCATGATTCCTACTTGTGTAACCAGTCAGCTGACAACTTTGTCATATCCATTTCTCTTCTTCTGTTTTGAAAAAAATAAAATGTTTATTTTTATTTATTTATTTTTCCATTTAAAAATTTACACTTCCTCCCCTCCTCCCATTCCCCTCCCGCTCCCCCACTCCTCCCCCTCCTCTAGCCCCCTCCCTCCTTAAGAGAGGGCAGGGAACCCTGCCCTGTGGGAAGTCCAAGGCCCCTCTTCCTACATCCAGGCATAGGAAGCTTTGCATCCAAATAGACTAGGGTCCCAAAAAGTCAGTACATGAAGTAGAAACAAGTCCCAGTGCCTTTATCAATGGCTTCTCAGTCTGCCCATATTGTCAGCCACATTCAGAGAGTCCCATTTGATCACAGGCTCATTTAGTCCCAGTCCAGCTGGTTTTGGTGAGCTCCCATTAGAACAAGCACACTGTCTCTTAAAATGTTTATTTGTAATGCTTATGGTATTTCATCAGAATGTATGTCAGCATCCCAATTAAATGCCTGTTGTCCTCAAAGGCAAGAAGAGGGCATCAGATTCACTGCAAGAGGAGTTAACACGCAAATGAAAGCTGCCAAGTGATTGCTGAGAACCGAACCGTCCTCCAAAGCAGCAGCCAACATCCCATTTTCTCTTCTGACTTTATTCTTTTAAAATAGTTGCTATTGACTTTTTGAACTTGGTGCACACCTTTAATCCTAACACTTGGGAGGCAGAGGCAGGCAGATCACTGTGAATTTGAGGCCAGCCTGGTTTACAATAGCTATTTCCAGGACAGGCTTCAAACTACAGAGAAATATCCTGTCTCAGAAAACCAAAAAAAAAAAAAAAAAAATGAACTCAGTACCTTTTTTAAATGTAAATATCCATTACTAGCTTTATATCATTGGACTTTTCATATAAATGTGATTTATGGATTTTTTAGTTTAATTTTCTAAGTCATTAGATAGAATTATTAGCAACTAATTAAAATCAAAGTTAAAAGTGTAAATATTTCTGTAACCTGACTTATTCATCACCTGTAGTTGGTCTCTTATAAGACAAATAAAGTATACAATTTTACATCTAGACTCTCCATATTTTCAGTTTACTACGCCTTTGAAATGAAAATAGCATCTTCCAGTTTTCTTTTCTACATTAATTTGCATGCAATACTCTCATTTCCTTCAGACAAAAAACCCAAAGTAGAAAAAAAAAAAAAAACTTACACCAATTTGGCAGTACTAACTGGGTCAAAGGTTTTCATTATTAGGTAATAATTTTCTTGACTCTGAAAAATATTAGTCATTGTATTTAACATGTTATTGAAAACACAGTATTGGGAAAGTAAAAAGACAAAACATATTGATTAAACAATTCATCTAATGGGAAGCCAGTTGACAATAGAGTATGACCTTATTTCTGCAGGGCATCTCTGTTGCTACACTCTTCCAAATTAAGAACAGTAGAATTTTCACTCACAATATTTAATAATATTACCACATCCTGTCAGTATTAAGGTGTCTTTACATTTAATAAATGAATTTAGAAACTACATTATTTTCTAAAATTTGTGTCACATGGATGAACTTGGTGACATATATTAGTTGTTTTATTTACTTTTTTTTGACAAAGTGAAATACACCTTAGATTTTCCTTCTCAATAGAGAATTGATACAATTACTTTCATCTTCTGTTGAGAAATTATGTAGTATCAACCCATGGCCATTTAAAAGAAGGACAATTGTCTGTTTTCATTTTTTATAAACATGATTTTCCCATGTAATTAAGATAAGTCATCCTCTAAACAATAAGGATTATATAATTTTTTCAAATGTCAAGTTTGATAAGAAATTTACAGTGCCATATACATCCAACATAATTTATAATCATTACCATATTTTATAATTTTAGTTTGCCAAAGTCTTGTCCATGAATATAAAACCCAAATATTGCAGAAAATATTCTGCACGAGAAACACTTTTTAACTATATTTTATTTTATTTTTGCTTCTAAAAGGCAAAATATTTTCAAGACATACTAATACCAAACTGAATGCCTCTCTAAAAAAATCATTATCATTGTTACTTTAAGGAGACTAAGGACTGCTAATATTAGCCACCAAATCAGAGATCTTAGTAAACTGTGCCTTTAGACTGAGATATTAAGGATGACAACATAGAAAACAATACATTTTTATATTTTAGCATGAACTTTCGGGTGACAAAATGCAGTTTTTACTTCTTTATGTTAAAATGTTTATAGCCCACTGGTGTGGGAAGTCCTTCTGTATATGTGTTGCTTTTATTGGTAAATGAATAAAGAAACTTCTTTGGCCTGTGATAGGATAGAGTGGAGCTAGGTGGGAAAACTAAACTGATTGCTAGGAGAAAGATGGCCGAGTTATAAGAGGTCATATAGCTGCCACCAGGAACAGATGCCTCTGCTGGAAACATCTGGAACGTTGCTGGTAGGCCATGATCTCGGGTGATGTACAGACTAATGGATATGGGCTAGATCGGGATATAAGAGCTAGCTAACAATAGCTTTAGTGATTGGCCAAGCAGTAATTTCAATAACATAGTTTCTGTGTCATTATTTTGTGGCTGACCAGCCAGAAATGAACTAACAGCCTTTCCACCTACATTCCACTTGTATTGATACAGTTGTCTGCTACTGTTTTCTTTTATTCTATATTTTATATTTCTTTCTTTAGTACATTAGTACCTTGTTTTCATTTAAATATTTTTGTCATATGTTTTATATAAAAATCCCACTATAGAATTTCATTTTTTATCATCCCAAATTTTACTTTATTAATCATAAACTTCCTTTTTATAAATGTTATTTTTCTACTTTTTATGCTGGCATCTTATGAAGTAATGGGACTTGGAAATTTATCCATTATCCTTCTTTTAATACATGTCCCATTTTCATCTTCAAAGAGACATAATGGCAATAATTACAGTACTGCTTTCACTCAGAAATTTTAAGATGTTTCCAAGTCATTGAGTACAATGCGATGTTCAATTGGGAATTCTTAAGGCGTTTCATTTGCATTACTATGTTTTGAAAATTAACTTTTTCTTCTTTGAAGCATCTGTGGAATAGTATTATAATGAAATGTCTTTTGGGTCTTTCTAGTTATCATCTATTACAGAGGATAAGCTCCCATGCAGAACAGACAAGTTTTTTTCAGTCTTCCTACAATATCTTCAATAAATCATTTTTTTATTTTCTGAATTCTCCAATTTGCTGTGTATATTTTCTGATTAGAAGGTCTATAGCTTCTTGTAACCTAGATCACTTTCCAAAAGGATAGTTCCCATTTAAATAAATAAACTTATTTCCAATATTTATGATTACACTAGATGATAACTTTCTATTTTAAAATGTATACATTATTATTATCTATCAAAGTACCACTATATGCATTTTCTCTTAGGAGATAAATGCAAAGACTGTGCTTTTTCTTTTTAATTCTCAAAACTCTATGTAGTTAATCATGTCCATTAGTGGGTGGTGAGAATTGAAAAGTCTTTTTTTCTGTTTCTAAGTATATACTTGTTTATGCAATACATTTCATAACTATGAATATAGATGGTAAAGTTATCAGAAGCTAGAGCCTGTATTAACTTGATTCCTGAATTTACCTAGTGTTATCAACTGACTGAATCTCCCTAAAGGGGTACTCAAAGGGCTACTATTCAAAGAATATATCATATCTAAACCTTATCATCTTCATTTTCTACAATTTTTATTACAACGTAACAAATATTCCAATAGTTCAACTTAAATGAGTGTAATCTCAATGGAGATCTATTACATTTATGTGAGTTTAGGCGAACCTTTTACCTTGTTCATGTATTTTTATATATATTTATGGTTGCTTATATATTTACTCCACCCTCATTCTTCAACCATTCCTAAATTCTAAAAAAAAAATGTTCTTTGGACACATTTTAAATATTGTTTTTAAGCTACTTTTGCCTATTTAAGAAAGATGGGACTTTAGAAGGACTGTTTAATAAGAAATCTCATTTCCTCTTTGTAATACCATTAAGTGAATAAGCTTTACCCATGGGTAAAGTAGTAGGAATAAACCACACCTATCTCTCTGGGTGTGGCTTACTGTTGAAAGGATGACATCACATTCTATAGATAACATTTTATGCAGTGGTGAAATAAACTAATGTTTGTAAATCATCTCCAAGGTTACTATTAACAGATTCTACTATAAAGCTTCATACTCAGAAGTGTTAGGTAAGTTATGACCTTGGTAGTGATTAGCTTCATTGATTAATCAGGTCATAGAGAAAAACTGTTCTAAAATTACAGTTTATTTCAATCTAAAATATTTATTAAAATTTTCAGTTTGTGATACGTAAAGTTCAGTTTCATTGGAATTCTTGAGAACTTTGGCTTTGTCTTAACTATGACATATATGGATATATATATATACACACACATACATATATATGTATCATACATGTGTATGTAAACATATATGTGTGTATATATAACTCATGTGTCCTGCGTAGTACATAAGTATACATTATTTTATTATGTACAAATGTTGTGGGAAACAGGTTAGAAAACAGTCTAAATTTATTAATCCTTCTTTACTGTTATACACTTGTAGGTCTGGTTTTTAGGCCAAAAATTATTCTAACGAATTGTATGTATGACATATATCTGTGCATTTTGAATTATTTCTACATAATATGGTAAATAATTCTGGTTGTTTTTGTAGGTTTTATCACAGTAAATGAATCAGAGTAAGCAGAAGATTTATCTAATTAAGGCAGGTCCATCAAATTCTAGTATCATCAACCTCTGTGACATGTTAGTTATTAAAATCATCCCATCAATGGTATAACAGATGCATACATTCTTTAATTCTTTTATTTATATAAATATACAATGTTAAACTATTTACTAATTTTACAAAGACTGCAAACATCGATGTTTTTCAATATTGAAAAGTATCTTTTTGATAAAATAAAACAATTGCATAAAGAAATAATAATTTAACATCAAGAAAAATCACCAAATGATAAGTTTCATATGATCAAATCAGTTCACGTAGAAATAACATCTTTGGTAATACACACATTAAAATATTGAAGTTATTATTCAAAATAAAAGTACTACCTCACACATGAGGAAAATAAATATCTATTTCCAAGACATTCATACAGAATGCTACAATGTAGCTACTGAAAATTTTTTTATTTTATTATTTTATATTTCAGCATCTTGCAGAGAATTACAATAATATTTAATACTAGAAACTTTTCTTTTTGAAAGGTTTACACACAGTATTCATGAATAAAATAATTTTGGCTTTGACATTTTACTTTAATAGCCAAGGATATTTAAAGTACTGATGTGTATTTTTCTTAACAATTTATTGATGTTTCCTGCATAGACAATGATTAAAAGCAGTTCATACCATCAAAGCTTTTTTATTTGTTTTGTTGAAAGTGGAGAGATAGTGTAATGAAATAAAGAAAAGAGAGATGCTTACAATGAATGTGAATGAATGTCATCTGTCTTCTTTGGAAATGGCATGCTAATCATCCAACTATCTCTTCCTTTGACATTCAGAGTCCTCATTGTGTGCTTGTTGATGAATGCTTTGTTCAGGAGGAACACTTTAAGCTACTAAAAGTCATGGCATCTGCCAGTGTTATGCTTATATTCCCAGACATAAAACCTCCTCTGTTGTATGCCTGACAAAGTAGCACGGGTCTCCTGTTTCAATAGAAAGCCTTTTATAAAGAGCTTAAACTTCAAGTATCTTTGCCAAACAGTCTTCCCTTTCCTAAACAAATTTAAACAGATATTTGACATTCAGGTTCATGTCCAACATATTTAGCTGATATTGACTGGGAAAATCTGTGCCAAGTATTTAATTATTAAGAAATATTTTGATAAGAAGCAGGACACTGACAATTTACCAGTGACATTGTAACTAAAATGACTAACAGTCTGACAAGCACAATGTGTTTTGACATGATTTCGATTACTTTCTACTCTTCCTTTTCCTTTTTTTTTTTTTTTTGGTTTACTAATAAACACACTGACTTTATGCTCTATGCCATCACCTTTGAGACAACCTTATATCTATCTGCAGATTCCCTTAAGATTAATGTGGACTTATCTCATTTTTATAATATTCTCAAATATTTTTGTTAACCATATCCATTTTGCTCCTCAGAGTCTAGTGAAATTGCTCTTGTAAAGTTGACTTTGCCCTTCTCTGGGCACAGTGAAGCGGTCTGTCTGTTCTGAAACACTGATGAGCACTTTTTGGCTAGAACATTTACTTTATTTTTCCCTTTATTCTTTCATGTGTATTTATCTTAAGAGAGGCTTATAGTGATGTTTTAGTCACTTCATGAAAATTGTCTGGCAAAACGCTTGGAACATACTGAAACTTCAGTGATATTTAGCAGAGGTGCTGAGGATGAGTTGTCACAGATCATTCTTGGGTTTTTTTCTGATTTACCTGACAGTAGAGCATGGAACTTTGACATGAGATGCTGTTCATGCTACCTGCTATACAAATAGGTAATTATTGCTGGGCCAAGACCATTAGTACCATCTCAGGCTCTTTGTTAGGTAGTAATCTTAAATGTGTGTGTTTAGAGAAGATGCCAAGTGAATAATGTACTCAAAAGTCCTGCCAATGAAAAAAAAAACTGCTTTGGATACAACAGGAGACAGTGTCTCTGCCAGAAATAAACCTCTGTTTATTACACTAAGATTCTTCCATGAAAGGAAAACTGCTATTCAGTACTCTGTATTCAACTGTTAAATGGCTGCTGGACAAGAAACAGGCAGCTTGCACCTTCTGCTACTGCTGTACCCATGTGGATTAATTATCTGTACTTGCTAACTGGACAGCTCCCTAGGATCAAGGTCAAACATTTTTTGCAAAAAACTTCATAAGAGAATGTATGCTTTCACTCTGTTGACTTCTCCAACTAGTGTTATACTGATATGGTGGGTACTGCAGGCATCTTACGATTTTCCCCAGGATGAAGACCTAGTTTCTTCAGCCACTGCATTCTTCCACCAAAAACATCTTAAGATATATATATATATATATATATATATATATATATATTTCCCTTGAAGTAGTCTAAATAAAAAATATAACAAACCCAAAGAGAAAAATTTACTATTTTTAATTTAATGTCTTTAATATTTCTGGTCCCTGGTAAATTAGTTTATACTTATTCTTTGTGTAGGCATGAAATGCCTGTCTCAGTGATGCCTATGTAAACAATTGCCATGGTAACTTGAACAGTTGGATGAGCTAGCAGCATATACACAAAATACCATTTTTAAAAACCTGAGCTAAAATAAGCAAATAAAGTATAACTTACCTAATTTGAGTATTTTCAGTTTTTCTAATCATGAACTGAGTGGACCTATTCTTTCAATAAAGAAAACTTTCTAAATGGTGGGTAACTGGAAGCACTATTAAGCGTATTTTTAAGTATTATGAGAGTTTGCACATCATGAGTAACTAAAGAGGATACTGGTATTCATTGAAAGACAGCTTTGCTGTGGAGTACTCTCACACTATGTTTTTATGGGGTACACAACAGAAACAAAAAACAATTGAGTAGCTCTTTGCTCCTAGGAACGGAGAAATAGAACAGTAAGAAATTTAAAGCTGGAAAAGAGAGACCCTTGTGCTTAACTGCTAATTGTCACACAGAAATTCCTGTATTTTGAATTTCTTTAATACAGAAAACATAGATCACTTTAAATCCCTTTTTGTTGTGTACATGTATGCCGAGAACGGATGAGAGGAGAGGAGAGAAAAGAGGAAGGGAGGGGAGATTAAGATAAAAAAAAACAGAAATAATGGTGGGACACAGAGACAGACAGACAGAGAGACAGATAGAGAGAGAGGTGGAGTAAAGAGAGAGGAAAAAAAGTCAAAATAAATATTTAAGTCTGTTTCTTTTATATCCTGTACTTTACTAAAGAATATAAAGTTTTTTGGAACAGTTATGAGAAAAAAATGAGATTTTGAATGTCCTAAAGAATTTTTATTACTGATAATTAACTAACTTGTACAAGGATGTTTGACATATCTAAGACATAGATCAGACACTGAGTCAGTAGAGAGAGCTGTATTAAAACAAGCCAGTGACCACAAAGTCATTTTAGCAAGCTATTGAAAATTGTGTCAACTGATCTCATTGCCTCTAGCTAATTAAGAACAGGCAGATGGCATAGAACTGCATGTCTATTAGCCCATTTCTGTAACTTCATAAAGCTGTACTTGAATTGATATACTGCTTTCCTCACAGTTATTACATATACATGAAGAGAGTATTGTTTTCTTTCTCCTCTTGTTGAACATATTTATCCTACATGTATTTTTACTACCATTTCCATTATACTTCAAACTATGAGCAGAATTATCATTCATGTTGTCTTAAAAATTTGTATTTTTAAAGTTTGATTTTCATGAAGAACAATAAAAGATAACTCATCTTCATTGACTTTTTATTCTGTATAAGACTATAAATAGATTTTTATTAATACTTTTTAATAGAGTATGACGGTATTATGTTCCAGTATGGTAACAGAGATCAAGAATCAGAAAGTGAGAACATTAAGGAAGCCAGTTATGGACTTTATGTTCACTGCGGAATAAGAGCACCTGTGCTGACTGAGATTTTCTGTCCTGCCCTGTTCCCATAGTCGTTAATTCCCAAAGAAATCACACAGAGGTCTAAATTAGTTATAAACTGATTGGCCTAGTATCTCAGGCTTCTTATTAACTCTTGTAACTTACATTAGCCCATTATTCTTGTCTATATTAGCTACCTGACTCAGTACTTTATTTGGCGAGACAGTCACATCTTGCTTCTTCTGTGGCTGGGTCAGGACTGCAGAATAGGACTTCCTTCCTCCCAGAATTCTCCTGTTCTCTATTCATTCCTCATCAAACAATTGACTAAGAAATAGAGTATTAGGTTGCTGCTTACTTTTGCTTTTGGAGATGAAATTTTAATAACAATAGCACTCCCTTCCATATGTTTGCTACACATTCTCTCATATAGACCTCCCCACTCTACTTCAAATTCACGTCCTCGTTTTTTCATTGTTATTACATGCAATCTGTATATTCATGTATGCATAATATACATACATATATATGTATATATATGCTCAAATATTACCTCTTTATTCCATATAATGTTACTTGTGTGTGGACTTTTAGGGCTACTTCTTGGAACCTGACAGCATATTGATGTTCTTTTCCCTGAGGTGGACCAATGTTTCTGATTGAGTGTAGGAAGTCCTTCTGTATATGTGTTGTTTTTATTTGTTAATGAATGAAGAAGCTCCCTTGGCCTGTAATATGGCATGGTAGAGCTAGGCAGGGAAAACTAAACTGAATGCCAGGAGAAAGAATGCAGAGTTGTGAGATGCCATGGAGCAACCAGAGGGGAAAGACCAGAGCTACCAGCTGGAATCTTGCCAGTAGGCCACAAGCCCTGTGGTAAAATATAAAATAATGGAGATAGGGGGTAAGAGATAGACAATAAGTAACTAGAGCTAAAGGCAAAGCAGTGATTTAAATAATATAGTTATTGTGTGATTCAGGACTGAGCAGCCAAGAACAAACAGTTTTTCCTACTTCATCTGATCTCAGTTGCCACAGTTCTACACATAGAGTAAAGGCGTCATGGATTTTTTCCATCTAGTTTAAAAGTCCACTGGTAACATCATTGTTCAAGTCTTGCGGGGCAGTCATGTTGGCGAGACATTATCAGTAACTTGTTTTATTACTAGGAGACACCTCTCATGGTGAACTCCCAATCCTATTATACTTAAAATCTTTCCCGACCCTTCTTCCACTGTATTCTCTGAGCCTGATGTGT
This sequence comes from Microtus obscurus, assembly GCA_963919715.1. Classification (NCBI taxonomy): domain Eukaryota; kingdom Metazoa; phylum Chordata; class Mammalia; order Rodentia; family Cricetidae; genus Microtus; species Microtus obscurus. The sequence continues at coordinate 25,887 of CAWTZC010000100.1, read as the reverse complement.
TTTGTAGAAGTGTCTACTAGGCCAAGGTAGGTTTTTCATATTCTTTCTAGAGTTAAATATTTTGTCATCTATAATCTAAATATTATTGAAAGCAAATATAAGTCTAATTTATTCTTTGCACATTTGGAAGCAATTGCTAGTGTCTTAAAAGAACGTAAATAAATATTTTTTCTTAAAAGTCCAGTTATGAATTTTTTAAAGTCTGACTTTAGTACATGCCCTTCCTTTGAGCTCTCTTTTTACAAATACAGCAAAAATATATTTTTCATAACACATGCTTTCTACCAAGAATAGTCACAATGATGGCTTTCACTACAGTGTTTTAAACAACAGAAGAATGAAGTATCTTTGTATTTGGCTATTGAATAAGAAATTTAAGGATACTTTTAAAGTTTTAGTAGAAATCTATCAGAATCATTTTATGTTTTGCATTATAATGGAAGATACAAATGTAATACTTCAGAAGATTGAATCCAGATACAAGCATCTATATTAAAACACAGAAAGACATTTATATCAATATTCCTTTTCCAAGGTAAGGGAAGCTATGCTCTACTGAAGCTGAGAAAGAAATATACAAGAAATGATTGAATCATTATGACACAAGTACACACAATAGGAAAATAAATGGGTACAAGTTACATTCATATAGAAAATGAGCATCTTTTTGAGAAGCAATAAATATAGCTGGGAAAACACATATTCTATTGCTCTTTTTAGGCATTATTTAAAAATATATGAGACGACATATTAATTTTGGAAAAATAATCTAAAATTAATAAAACCATTATGAGATTAAGAATATATCAGGAAAGGGAGTGATTTATTGAATTTACTAATATTAAGTTTAGCAAATTATTTCAGGGAAAATGTCATTGATTAGTAGTAAGCTTTGTGTATCATGATTTTGTAATTTTTATTGAAAAGATACTATTTCTATGTATGAGTTACATTTAGCCTTGTATTTTGATGTCCAGTAAATCTACTGTATTAATAGGTTTCCTCTTCTTAATTTTTTTCTTCCCATGTATCTCATGAACTTCAGTGATCATTTCACAATATTCCAAGTTTTGTTTTAAGGATATGATGTGGTTGGTATGACATAGCATTTGCCTTTCAAAGTGTATTGCTCTTTTAGCTTACTAATGGGTGTTTAATATTCATACATATCTCTCTGTTGTTGTTTCCCTCAGTTGATTTGGTTTACACTCAATTTTTAATCTTTTTAAATTACCATTAATGAGATTTCTATATCTGGAGAACTCAGGTTTCATGATGGATGCATATGACGTTTACGTTGCAAAGAAATACACCTGCACATGCTTGAGCACATTTAGGAACACATGTATGCATATAGATATGTCTGTTTACTGGGAGAAACAAAAACTACTATGCACAAATACTTCTGTCTATAGTTGATACTTATTCCCCAGACTTGATAATATAGCTGACATTGTTACTTAAAATTTTAGCTTGTGGATTAGTATTTAACTTTATAAAAGTTTGGAAATAAACCAGAAAGATTGCTCATTCAGAAAGTGTTAGCTAGGCAAGCATAGTGACCCGAGTTTATCACCTAGATTCCACATTTAAAACTTAGTTATGTAGGTGCACCCCTCGCGGTCCTGAGTTCCTTGCTTGTGCTCTCTCTCCATCTACTCCTGATTTGGACCTTGAGATTTCAGTCTGTTCCTCCGATGTGGGTCTCTGTGTCTGTCTCCTTTCATCGCCTGATGAAGGTTAATATTCAGGAGGATGCCTATATGTTTTTCTTTGGGTTCACCTTCTTATTTAGCTTCTCTAGGATCACGAATTATAGGCTCAATGTCCTTTATTTATGGCTAGAAACCAAATATGAGTGAGTACATCCCATGATCCTCTTTTTGGGTCTGGCTTACCTCACTCAGGATAGTGTTTTCTATTTCCGTCCATTTATATGCAAAATTAAAGAAGCCATTGTTTTTTACTGCTGAGTAATACTCTAATATATATATATATATATATATATATATATATATATATATATATATATATTCCATATTTTCTTCATCCATAAAAAAATAAATAAAACTTAGGTATGCTGGCACTCACTTATTCTCTCTGCACACTATTCTTCTGAGGCTAAGCTTATTACTTTCAAAGGTTTGATTTTAATTGGATGCAACAAACTTCCATCTTGCAAAAGTCTAAACCCCAGGATGATTGGATGCTCTATGTGTTCGCACGAATACCCAGCTGTCCTCTTTGCAAAACAAAACAATCATTGAAGCATTTCAGATAAGCTTTTGGAAGTGCTGAACCTATTAAGCCAATTCCTTTAATATCAATAATTGCTTTTATATAAATGGAAACTTATAAATATTAGTAACAAAGAACACAAGATGTTTCCACAATTTCAAGTAAGTCAGATTTTTGGAAGTTCAATATTTTTTCTTGTGAAATTTACTATATTCTTACTGGAAGCTAATTATTCACTGTGTATTATCCCTTCCTAAAACACTAATATTTAATTTCTGCATGGAAAACATTCTTTTATCAGTTTTTATCAAGGTTTATAGTTTTAAACAGAGTAATTTTATGAAGTGTGTCATAATGTTAAACAGCAGTTTGCATAACTTTAATGGTGACAGAATTTCAAACTCTGATTAAAATATTTAATAATCATGGTGATTTTAATGGACTATCCCCCACATTGTTGGACAATTAGTGGTGAAAAATTTAGGTTCTATGTTCTTGCTTGCAATAAGAATGTCCCTGGAATTGGGCTAAGGGGATTTAAAGATCCATGTCATGCCAAGTTTACTTTCTCTGCCTTCAGATTATGATTCATGATGTGAGAGCTGAGCTTTATGCTTCTGCCACCATGCCTGATTATTGTTGCCATGTAGCCCTGCTATAAAAGACTTATTCCTCTGGAACCATCAGCGCAAACAAACCCTTTTCCCTCTACACATTGTATTTGCCATAGTATTTTACCACAGTAATAGAAAAATATTAGTATAGCAACCAAGATCACACTATCAGAAGTATCTCTTTGAAAGTTGATACAATATATACCAAAGTACATATTGTAGAGAAGATCTTTCTGTTCATAGTTTAATACAATAACTATTCTTAGCAAAATCACAGCTTAAAAATGCAGACAAATGTTCTATCTGTAATAATTAACATCATGTCAATGATCACAATCAAATAAATTAAACTAAAACAATGATATGTATTTATTTATGTATCTGTAGATAAACTGCAGACAAGTCCAAGCAATCTTTTGTTAAGATTTATTAAGCCCTATAATGTGCTTGTTCATCCCTGCCACCCAGAACCAAAATAATGACACAGAAACTGTATTAATTAAATCACTGCTGGCCAATTAGTTCTACCTTCTTATTGGCTAATTCTTATACCTTACTTTAACCCATTTCCATTCATCTGTGCATCACCATGTAATCATGGCCTACCCGTAAAATTTCAGCATATCCCTCTCTATCAGCAGATCCATGGCATCTCTCCGACTCTGCTTTCTTTCTCCCAGAATTCAGTTCCATCTTTATCTGCCTACCTAAGTTCTGCCCTATCAGGCCAAGGCAGTTTCTTTATTCATTAACCAATACAAGCAACACAGAGAAGGGACTCCTACATCATTTCCCCTTATCTGTTTTAAAAAATGGAAGGCTTTAACATCATAAAATTGCATATTACAAAACAGTTATCAATCAAGAATTGCAGCTACAACATTTATATCTACTTTATCTTTTATCATAACTAAGGAAAACTATAACTATCTATCTATTCTTCAATTCCATCAAAGACTACAGAAGGATACAATATTACCTAAGTAACAGGAAGTGCATTATACACAACTTCCAAAACTCTAGAATTGGCATAGACATCTCACTGCCTGTACAGTCACTCAAATTTCTTCTGCACCCACCTTTAGCCTACAGGCTAAAGTATTCAGCAGACTTTTCTATGAAGCAGGAAATTTCAAAGACAATTCAGTCACTTTCTTTTGTATCCTGTAGAATGTCTCACAGACTCTTTCATGAAGCTGGAACCCCAAAGGATCTTCTCACCTTTAGGCAAGTTCAGCAGTCATTGCTTTGTGATTCCTGCATGTCCAGTTAAGCAGTCCAGGCAATTTATTTGGGACTTAATGATTACGGGAACCAGGCAGGACAGAAACCCAGACAACACTATAATTTTATTATTAATTTCTATGCCATGTTTGATTGATATTACTTGGAGGACTGCTCTTTTGTGAAAAGGAAAAGAGGCAGAAAGGAGAAGAAAAAGGATCCTATGAGTAAATGGAGAGGAAACTAGGTACATGCAATCTATCAGAGAATAAGTAAATAAATCATGAAACAGATGTAATGTACAAACTATACATTTATTTCACAAATCTAATATGAGAAAAATATGATTTTAGATAAAGACCAGATAGAATAATCTGGTGCCAACACAATTATTCAAAACCAACACTGTACAGCCATAGCTACTGTTCCCATCACTAAATCATTATAATCATGCTAAAGCAAAATTGGTTCTATTGAATATTTTAGTAGTACTTTATTATATTCATTCTTTCCTGAAGTAGATATACTTGAAATACAATATAACATAATTAAATATTTAATGTCAATGGTTGAAAAACTAAATAGGTAGATTACTATAAATCTGAAAATATAGCAATTTCTTTTCCTCATTTAGGGCATGTAGGCTCATTTTCTTCATTGTAACGGACCTACTATACAAAAACATAAAGAAATCGTGCTGCAATATGTCATAATATAATAAGTGACTTAGGGTTTACAGTTGCTGTGAAGAGGTACCATGATGGTGGCCACTCTTAAAAAGAAAATGTTTCATTGTGGTGGATTTCTTACAGTTCAAGGTTTAGTCCTTCATGGAGGGGAGCATAGCACCATGAAGACAGGCGTGGTTCTGGAGAAATAGCCAAGGGTCCTATGTCTGACAGGCAACCGGAATTTGACTGCCTGTCACACCAAGCTGCCACGCACTGCGCCCCCGTGTCTGAGCTCTGTGTGCTGGCACCCAGTTCGCGAGCTTCGGGCAAGGGGGCTGGAGGTTAAAATACACAGACACACACAGACAGAGAGACAGCGACACGGGTCATCCTTGAATTCCCCAAAAAATGCCCCCTTTATTATGTTCAGGGGCAGATTATATAGAGATAGCCACGCCCCAGCCAAGCCCACCAGAAACCACTCTCATGCCATCAGGAACTCCTGAAGGTCTTGTGCTCAGAGCAGCTGTAGGCACTCAGATCGGGGGATTACAAGAAATTCAGGATCTGGGGTCTCACTGCTCCCAACCCCAAACAAAGCTTGAGAAAAGGTCAAAGCCAGCCTCCATATTGACACACTTCCAACTGATGGCATGGTGTGCCCTTGAGTGTCAAGATATGATTAAAGGCACATCTTATCCAGTCTCCTCCAACAAGAATACAATTCCTTCAACAAGCCACATCTCCTAATATTGTCATTCACTATGAATTTATGCGGGGGGGGCGTATATTCAAACTATCACAATAAGATAAACTCCCAATTAAATAATAAACATATAAGACCCCAACAGGATGATTTACATAATATATAAGTTTATTTTCACAAATAATTAATACTTATTGATAAAAATCCAGGAGCTACTGAAACAAACTATAATTAATCTTTCATTATTCAAATAATTTAGAAGTCCTGAGTTAAAAATATATATATATACACCTATATTTATATATTTTAGTAGTATATGAAATAATACAGTTAAGATCCTTGGTATTTTGCTGCAAAAATATTTCAAGGAAATACTTCAAATTGAACAATGGCAGTATATGTAATAATATATAATGACACATATATCATGCCTCACTGTAACAGAACAAATACTCTCTAAAACTTCATGGCAAATATAACAGACAGAATGAACTTTACAAAAGCAAACTCTAAAGTTTTACTTTGGCTTAAAGAATAACCACCAAATACACAGCTATCCCTTTGAGTATAATATGGAAAAATAAGAAATATTAAATTATATGACAGTCGAAGAACTTATTACACTTTCATGACTAAAATCAATAAGATCTTTAAATTCTAATTTCAAAGTAGTATTTTATGATCTATAGAGCTGCCATGTGGAATAGTTGCTCAGCTAAATTAAGATAGGAAGGTGTACCTTAATATTCTATGTCTAAAGTATTGTCATAGATAATACACAAAGTGGTAAGAAATTCAATACCTAAGTAAATTGACCCAATTTCAGATTCACAAAGCACTCAGATCAAACAAAACCTGGAAAATAAAGACATAAACAAGCTATTCAAGTTTTATCTTTTTCATTAATTCTAAGTGATGAGTATGGTTGATGAACACATGCTGGCAAGACCAAAAATGATGTAAGTCACACACTACTCTATATAATACATGATTTTAGGATGCGTGCTTCCTTTAGGGGAAATGTGTATAGTGTTAAACATATTTCAAACATTTGCTTAGAGTTGATAGCAACACTATTAAAACAAAAGTTTAGATATAGATAGGTAATATATTTATTCATACATAGATAACCTTATAAACAAAACCACAACAGTACTGTTCCTATACAATTCAACGACAGTACAATACTTATTTGTTGGGAGCAGTGAGACCCAAGATCCTGAATTTCTTGTTTTCCCCTGATCTGAGTGCCTACAGCTGCTCTGAGCACGAGACCTTCAGGAGTTCCTGATGGCAGGAGAGTGGTTTCTGGTGGGTTTGGCTGGGGCGTGGCTATCTCTATATAATCTGCCCCTGAACACAATAAAAAGGCATTTTGGGGGAATTCACGGATGACCCCTGTCGCTGTCTCTCTGTCTGTGTGTGTCTGTGTATTTTAACCTCCAGCCCCCTTGCCCGAAGCTTGCGAATTGGGTGCCAGCACACAGAGCTCAGACACGGGGGCGCGGTGTGCAGCACATATTTGCTTCCTTGTTTCTGTTAGTTTACTGATATTTCTTTAATAGGTTATCTTGGGGTTTTGGAAGGTAGTTTTCTTGGCATATGCTGGTCTCTGGTCTAATATTCATGTCATTCAAAACCTCTGTCTTAATAGGACAAGATCTTCTCATGGCAGAAGGCTCAAAGGAGAAAGGCCAAACTTCACATATTTTCTTATCTGCTCATTCTATTTGCCAAGGTAAACTTTATGACTCGGAAAAACTATGTTTCTCCACAGCTGAATGTAAATAGAACACATCTGGCCAATTACATATTGAAAATTAGGCGCATATATTAGTCTGGACTTAGTTCTTATTTTTAGGGAAGAACAATTGGTTAAATAATATTCATATGTAAGTAATGAACAAATGTGCATGGGTTGGAGAAGAGGAGTAGGAAACAAATTTATTTTCCTTGAGAAAATGTTGAAATGAAGCAAATTCTATATAGCAAGCTAACAAGATAGACTGATAACGAATTGACAGAAATCAAAAGAGTAAGATTTGTTGATGGTTTTAGGTAGGTTAACACTAACCTAGGAGTGTCAACAGGGCCAAGTTCAGGACTTAATATCATGAGGGTTGCATATATAACCACAAAAGTGGGATTTAAAGTTTCAGTTTTAGAATTTTATCTGCAAATAGAATGCAAAAGGAACCCATGTTTGAAGATTGAAAAGCAGTATGAGGATGTTTTTTAATAGTTTGTCTTAATGTTTCTATAGATTAGTGTAAGTTGCTAACATCAGAGTAGAATATGAAGATTGCCAACTAATAAAACATGACTCCAATGATGTAATATTCAGAGATTAGCTTTTGTCTCGACAAACATTGTGAGCAGAGTTCTATTCCTTTCATGTTTAAAACCCAAAAGATCCCCAACAAGTAATTTTCTAGTCTCCTCTCATAGCTGCAGAACACATAATGAGAACTCACTTGAAAATAATAAAGGGAATTTCATGAACATTCTAAGTGCAAAACCGAATATTGCTACATAAGTATATGCTTCCACAAATTATAGAAGCATTATCTTTAAAAACAACAGGCATAACTTGATAAAATTATTAACTTAAAAAGAAATTTGCATCTATTGTGACTGTGGCCACTATAGTTGGTCTTTGTTGACATTAGCTCTGAAATCTCTCTCCCATTATTTCAGTTAACCTTAAGAGCAGCAACTTATCTGCTAAAGCAGTCTCCAATAATGACTGCTTTATGTTCATTGCTCAATTCCTAATATGCTTTCTGAGTTCAGGAGCACAGAAACCATTTATTTCTATTTTAAAGATTTAAAAAATAGTAACAGTCCAACAATTCAGACAAAGTTCATTCTGTAAAATTATTACTCACAAACACACTAAATAAAAATACAAAGCCAAGGATTATTATTCAAAATATTGTGTGGGTTATAGGTGTATTCAGAAAAGAAAAGATTACCACCTCTTCAAGAAGATAATCCTGTCTCTTTCGCTTCACAATTAATCAAAATTTTCTACAAAGAGCAAGAAGATAACCATTACATTATTGAAAGTAGTCTTTTTAAATTATATACTTTAAAACCAATTTCCACAGCCCAAGACAAATATGAATGACTGGTGTTACAGAGACGAGATGGAGACAGAAGGATCATTAGGTGAGGCCAGTTTGGATTAAAATCACCTTGGACTGTATGATGCAACACGATATCATAAAAATGATCAAAAGTATTTAAATAAATCTACACATGACTAACTTTAGTCATTCATGAAATAAATGGAAATAAATTACTAAAACATATAATGTTTAAAAAAAATGCCTTTTTGACTAAAACTTGTGGTTCTCCTTAAAGAAAAGAAAAGGAAAGATCATGAAAGATGATCATTTGTCTAACGTTACATTGTATGTGTTCTAAATTTTATAATGTTGCAAAAGATATTTTTCTCAGATGAAATTCTTGGGTTAGCAAATGTATTATATTATTCATAGTGTCAATTATATAAGTAGCGTTCAAATGAAAGAAAAATGTGACTGTAAAAAAGAGAAAATTCTTGTAAGCTTGAATTTAGAGAAAATCTTGCATATGATTAGGAGGGATATGTGCTAATTTACAGGGACGCCTGTAAGTGCATATTAGTCTTTCTCGGAAAGCATGCCATTTGTGTTTTCTTTTCCCTTTTTACATAGCAAACTTAGCGAGACCCTCATGAATTGTTTACTTTGTAAAGTCTTTTCCTTTTTACTTTATTTATATCCACTTTGAACAGAAATAATTCAGTCAACTTTCCAGCCTTAGCTGTGGCTGTACAAACAGAAATGCAAAGAAACTCATGGATTTCAGTATATCACCTGACAATTTACCAAGGGCAGTTTTCTTAGTTCTTTTGTTTTTATTTTGTTAAGGCACCTTTGCTAAGGGAGTTTATGAAAAATAGTATTTGGCTTGGGCATATGGTTTTAGAGGATTAGTGCACATAATGGTTGAACAAAGCATGTGGCCATGAACAGCTGAGAGCTTACATTTTGATCCACAACTAGGAACCGGAACAAGAGATTAGATAGATAGATAGATAGATAGATAGATAGATAGATAGATAGATAGATAGATAGATAGATAGATAGAGCAATAGATAGGTAGATAGATAGATAGATAGATAGATAGATAGATAGATAGATAGATAGATAGATAGATAGGATTTAGGTACATTCTATTACCATTAGTTAATAAATAGCTGCTTTGGCCTATGGCCTATGAGAGGAGGGCTAAATATAACTAGGCAGAAAAACTAAATTGAATGCAGAGAGAAAGAAAGCAGAGTCAGGGAGATGCCATGTAGCTACCCAAGAAGCAAGATGTGAGGCAAAAAAACCTACGAGCCTTGTGGTAAGATATAAAATAATCAAATGGGTAAACTTAAGATGCATGAGTTAGTTAATAAGAAGCCTGAGCTAATGAACAAAAGAATATGTAATTAATATTAAGCCTCAGAGTGATTATTTGATAAGCAGCTTTGGGGACAGATAGGCAGAGAAAAACCGGTCCAGGAGGACCAGCAGGATGGAGGTTATCTGTAGCTACAGAGATAGACAGACAGACATATAGATAAATGACAGACAGATAGACAAAGAGTCAGACAGAGGGATGATAAATAGATGATAGATAGATAGTAGATGGATGGATAGATAGATAGATAGATACATACATACTTACATACATTCATACATACATACATTGATGCATAGATAGAAACACAAAGGAGTGAAGTTCTGGGAATGATATGTATAAGCTAACAGCCACTTCCTATTGACTCAGTCCCTTCAACAAATCTACACCTCCTAATTTTTTACACACAGTTCTACCAATTTGGGCTAAGTGTTAAATCATATGAGCCTAAGGATGACATTCTCATTCAAATTTCCACACCTGCTAAGTAGTGAAACACGGAGTAATGAAGGATGCCAGAGTTGATGACAGTAAGAAAACTTGGCCAAGATACTTAATTCCAAAGTTTCTGTGCCTTCAGTTTACTTCTTAGCTACCCTGAGAAGGATCATCGTATACTTGGAAGCTGCCTGTTTATGTACCTACTGAATACATGGTACCTATACATGTACCTATGCATGGTGTTATAATCCATACAACCTTGTTCCTACCTTGTTTGTTATTTCTTTTGGAGGACTTAAGTATTTTCAGACTGTAAAAATATAATTAATAATGTTTGATAAAATGTCAACTGTAGTTAAGGCCTGAGATTATAATGAATGCTACAATCCTTGAATCATAATTGAAAATTAAAGTCACTGAACTGTTAGCTTTGGTAATCAACTTGATACAATGTGCAGTTAGTAGGAAAACTGTAACCTCAACTGAAGTCCTAGCTCCATAGATTGTCCTGTGGTTGCATCTGTAAGGTATAGTTTTCATTGTTCACTGGGGAGGGAGGTTCATGCTGCTCTGTAACAATTCTAGGCAGTTCTCTGTTGCATATGAAAGAAAGCTGAAGAAGGCAGAGAGTGAGCTACTAAGCAGTATTCTTCTCTGTTTCTGCTTCTATTTCTTCGTCAAGTTCTTGCTTTAACGTTCCCCAGCTTTTGACATGGAAGTCTAAACTAATACACTCTATTGTCACCTAATTTAGCTTTAATAATTGTGTTTACCTGGCTTCCTTTTGAGCCACCAACCAGCTCCCAAATCATGACACTGAAACTTTTTATTACTTATAAATGCTCAGTCTTATCTTTGCTCTTGTTTTAATCTGTTTCTCTTTATCTATGTTTTACTTCAGGGCTTTTTACCTTTTTTTCATTCCGTATATCTTATATTTATGTTTGCTCTGTGGCAGATTGGCTGATCGCTGGTGGCTGCCTGGCTTCTGCGCCTGGGAATCACCCTCTCCTTCTCCCTTGTTCTCTTTTCTCCTGTTCTTGTTCCTTGAGACAGGATTTCTCCTCCTACTTATTTCCTCTGCCTGCCAGCCCCACCTTTCCCTCAACTACCTACCTATGGGGCTTTCAGATTTTTATTAGAGCAATCAGCAGTCTTAGACAGGCAAGATGAAACAGCAGCACCTTTTTACATAATTAAACAAAGGCAAAATAAACAAATTTGACACATCTTTGCAGAGTTAAAATAATATTCCATAACAATGGTGTGTTGGGAGCAGTGAGACCCCAGAGCCTGAATTTCTTGTAATCCCCTGATCTGAGTGCCTACAGCTGCTCTGAGCACGAGACCTTCAGGAGTTCCTGATGGCAGGAGAGTGGTTTCTGGTGGGTTTGGCTGGGGCGTGGCTATCTCTATATAATCTGCCCCTGAACACAATAAAGGGGGCATTCTTGGGGAATTCAACGATGACCCGTGTCGTTATCTCTCTGTCTGTGTGTGTCTGTGTATTTTAACCTCCAGCCCCTTGCCGGAAACTCGCGAACTGGGTAATAGCGCACCAAGCGCAGATGCAGGGGCACAGTGCGCTGCAATGGTGCTTATCACATCATCAGAACAGAAACTAAAAACCCTTGTGGAAAGATGTTTTTTACTAGTTTCCCATTCTAGTTGCCATCATATGGTATAGTTTAAGATGCGGATAGAATAGGTCATTTAAGTAATTTTTCATAGGTTTAATGGATTACCAAGGCTTAGAAATTGCTTGATTCTTCTAGAAGGTCTTCTCAATCCATTTCAGTAATACCTTACAGAATCATTATGATTTCCTATCAGCTGCTCTATATTAATGGGATTAGAAAGATTAATAGCAACAGACTTATTTTCAGTTTGAAAATCTCTCTCTACAAAATACCTTAGAGTAAAAGGATATTTCAAACGAGATTTTTTGAACTTATGTTTTCTTATTTCTGAAATATTAATACATATATGTTTTACTTTGGGACTTAAACAGATATTGTTGGATTCTAATTATTATGTGTGCAATAAAACATAAAGAAAAAAACAAAATAAATATTTTACAAAATACAAAAAATGAAATTTAAACTTTGTTCTTCATTACAAAATTTGGAATATATTTTAATAAACCGTGTATAGACAAAATATAAAATGCTAATCTACTGCTAAGAATTTCTACTTATTTTCTTCTTGTTGAGTTGAACTTTGAATGCGGATTTGAATTAAGACAGACAAATTATTATAAGGTTATACAGCTTTAATAACTCACGCAACCAAGGTTCCCGAGCAGCACAGGAGAGAGGAAGCAAGCAAGGTGCGCAACTGCGCACCTTAGTTAACAGTCAAAGTCCGCCCCAGGCGAGCCCACCCACTAGGGGGGTGGGGCTCATCCCTACAGAACTTGAGTACAAATAAAGAGCTGTGTGTAAACACTGAGGATGAGTGACACCACGCACAAAGAATGATCACGGTGTGCTGGGACAGTCATCACTGCTGGGTAGAGCTCTTTTCACTCCCCTGGAAGCTTGCATAGGACCCCTGGTGCTATTGATGGTGATTCTTCCACAGGAGAATAACAGGTCAAATCATTAAGATACATGATGGTCCATGATCTTTTAGCTTAACAGAAAAGTTTATAAATTTATAAAAATTATTTTTATTCATTTCTGTCGTGAAGAAAAATTAAAATTTTTGAAGCAAGAGATAAGAAAAATTATTAAATTTCAACTGTCATTAATAAATTATAAATATTAGAAAGTTTATAAATTACATAAATAAAAAACAAATTTATGTAAAATAAATATACAGAAGGAAATGTAATTAAAATAATCTAATGCTAGGAAAATGTTAATAGATAAAAACATATACAGGTCAATATATTAATTTATTTTTAGTCATTTTAATTTTGGTGATGATTATATGTTCACATTTTATCTGAATGTGTTTCTCTGCCTGGGCTCAATCATGCTGTTGATTATCCTCATTTTAGAACTCAGTAGTGATCTTTGGAATCCGGAAGCCAGGTTCCCATACTGAAAATTACAGAAAGCCTATGATTATGGGATGATGGGAATAAGGGAAATAATATATCACAGAGTTAATTGCTGGCTTGAAAATCATAATTCCCCTGATGTTGCTCATGGTATTTTATGTGTTACCTTCTATTATATTTTATTGCATTATATCCTATATATTTTATATTTTCTTAGAAACTTGGGGAGAACAGGAATGGTGAAAGTACTTGCAGTTCTAATACCTGAGTTTGCCTCATAGCACTTTCTTGATGTCACACGAACTTTTGTAATGATGGTTTGAGGGCTCTGACCCTGTTTCCAGGCCTCCATAGGAGCGGTATGAGTGTAGTACAAGCACATACATACATACAAACAATCATACTCTTATAAAAAATTTAAAACACTTTAAAAACAGGAAATATCTGTGGTTTCCACCATCTTTGTTTAATAATAGCTTAATGTGAAAACTGAAAATAAATGAATTTGTTTTTACTGGCATTAAAATTGTGCCCACCTTCAAAGTAATGTATCTCTTTGTCAACATCACAAAAGCTATAGAAAAGTGAAGCTCAAATGTGCCCATTTTCTTTCTATTCATCAATGTGGAGTTTGAATTCACTCTGACAGCATTATTCTCTTACACATTTATAGTCTGGATGTTCCCACACTTTCATTCCCAAAATTGCACATTTATGCATTGCCACATATTCTTACAAAGTGTATTAAACTATGCTTGGAGTAAAGCATTGTTATTCTGCTATAAAGAAGGATTTCTTATTCCCAAAGCTATTCTGCTGCAGGTGGGAATCTAAGTTTGCACAAAAATGTGGTTTAAACTCCAAATGTTCCTGTTTCATTAAAAGAAACAATTCCATTTCAAGGCTGATGAAAAGTGCTACCCAATCAGAACCAATAGACAGTGTGCCACAGCGAGAGCAATTAAAGTCTGAGATTTCATGATTCCTCACACTACCATTATGCCCCACTCTGTAATTTCACTTCAAAGCAAATACATTTGCCAGGACCATATTCCAAGTCACTCAGAAACCAGATGCTATGTACCACATAACCAAGAGCCACACTGAATCCACATCCTAATGACCCTTAGATGGTTCTAATTTTAGTAAGAAAAAGAAGAAGGCCCTAGAATCACATCTCTGAAAAAAAGTTAGCTTTAGAGATACAGTCATTTTGTAAACTACAACGATATAATCAGATTCTGAAATCTTTAGGATAACTTCTTGTTGATCCTGATTATTTCACAGATGAGTAGTAAGCATAAGTGGGTTTTTATGATCAAGGAAGGAACAAGGAATAGATAAAATTATATAAATGGCTACAATTTAAAAATAATTAACCAAGAAATATTATCTTTGATAACCTAATACAACACATAAACAAAAATTATATTAGTCAAAATTAAGAAATATTGATACCATAAAAGATAAATTTTCAGACCATAAATTCTGTTATCTATTTTAAGATTTCTCAAAAAATTTACTAGATAAAAGGACAGTATATTATTTTACCTAATTTTCATATTTTTTACTCAAATGCTACCTCAAATGAATTAATTTTTAAAAAGAAGTATCTCACATTATGAGGTACAGGAATTGTATGTATTTATAATGGATAAGTACATATGTTTTTGAAGAGGCATAGGAAAACTAAAATTACAACACAATTAATTTTCTTTACAGTGTTAATTTATGAGAAAAATCACTATCCAGCCCCTTTTGTCAAATGATTACTGAACCATAGGTACATTTTTCTATTCACTACTGCTGGCTGATTTTGGAGCCTGGCAATAGAAATCTGCTCTGCCTTGTGAAGTTCCCATGATGTTATAATTGGTTCTTTTGTTTTTATACACTCTCTAAACTTTTGAAAAAAAACAATAATTAAAGTAAACAAGTGTGTTTGGTGGTTACCTCAAGGCATTTCTCTGACAAGCCAAATAATAAGACTTGTCAGCACTAAATGAGTTTAGTTTCCAGCGGGTTTTAATTGTAGTAAAAACATTTTTTTCCAGTATTAATCTAAAGGAAATTCAATAATATCATCAATCGCAATTCAATCTAGTTGAATATAAAGGGCTATTATTTCCATTAGAAAAATCTCTAAACTGAGTTCACAAATACTTAGTTTTCTCGGGATTACACAAATCCCAAATATTAGGTTTAAAAAGTCAACATATTGATAAGACAGCTATACTTTGACATTTTGCTGATAATTGTCCAATAGTTATTTATTGTCAATTTTAATAGCTTCTCTAAATCCTATAGAGTAAATAAAATCATTATGAAACATCTACAGAAGGGTTAGATACAGGACCAGTTTCAAAGTTTTCATTTTCATTAGACAATATAAAATAAGAAAAAAATAAAAGCTGCACTTGTATTCTGCCACTTTTCTAAAAGAATTATCAAATCTAAAATTTTCTTGTGGAATATTAGGATCTCTTGCAGATGGGATTATGTAACTAGCATGTACTAGCAATAAGTATAAATTGTGGTTCTTCCTCCTACATTCCTCTTCACGGTATTTCATTTCCATATTTCATTACTATAGCAAAGAATTAAAAATGTATTGGCTAAGATTATGAAAACTGAACACCACTATCATGTTTTTATTTTAGTGGAAATGATTTAAAGTTTTACAAATTTATGCAGTGTGGAATATAGGTTTGACATAAACAGTCTTTGCTGATGTCTTAATTCTGTTCCTAGTCTCTTTCAGCATTTTATATGATTTAGTGAGCCTAAGAACCTCTCCTCGTATTAGGGATGGACAAGACAACCCCACATGAGGATGAGGCTCCCAAAAGGCAACGAAAGTTTAGAGACAGCTTCTGCTCCCAATGATAGGCATCCTACAGGAAGACCAAGCTGCATACTGTCACATATATGTAGAGGGCCTATTTTGGTCCCATGCTTGCTCCCAGGCTGTCAATCAAATTCTAATAGCTCCTATCATTCTTACTTTGTTGATTCTTTGAGTTTTCATGTGATGTCCTTGACCCCTCTGATTCCTACAATCCTTTATCTCCATTTTAAGCAGAATTCCCTGAGCTCGGCCTAATGTTTGGCAGTGAGTATGTGCATTTGAATTTTCTCCGATGACAAATGGACTAGGCAGTTGTTTCTTTCGGTGCTTGCTCCCTTCACATCTCCCTGGACATGACACCTCATGTTTCCTTACATACCTGTCCCCAGTCCATGCACGGAATCGCTATTTCCTCTTCCCAGGAAATCCACCCACCCACCCCTGAACAGTCCTAGTTATCTAACATCTCTGGGTCTGTGAACTGTAGCAGGGTTTTCCTTTACTTTATAGCTAATGTCCACCTATGCATGAGGAAATAGCATGTTTGTCTTTCTGAGTCCAGATTACCTCACCCAGGATGACTGGAAAAAAAATAGTTGTAATGATAGATTGCAGGCCCAGAAGTAGATGAACAAAAGAGACAAGAAACTCAGGGGGGGTTTTGGAGGTTTTTGCTCTATAATTCTATGTCAGGGCATTTCAAGAAAACAAGAAAAAACAACAAGAACAACAACAAAACAAATAACAAAAACAAAGACCAAAAACCAAACAAACAAAAAAAAGAAAGCATTATTTCAAATTTTGATTTTCTTTTATTTTACTTATTTTTCCATTTCTCTTGCACGGGCCTTCCTATACACATCATTGCATCTGGGTGACTGTTTCCATGGGAGTGCTAAGTGTGTGAATAAGTGGGTCTGTTTCTTATACCTTTCCTTGGGCTTTTTTTTTCCTTTTCTGTGTTGTTTTCCGCAATTCTAACGGGTTAGTTTTTGTTTATTTTCTCAATTTTGCTATAAAGAAAACAAAAACAAAACCAACCAACAAACCAAACAAACAAAAAACCCACTCAAATCTATTCCGGAAAGACAGAAAAGGTAGCTGAAAAAACAAGATTCCACCAATCTGAACCTTCAGTTTATAACACTACAAATATGTTTCATGAGTACGTGTGTGTGTGTGTGTGTGTGTGTGTGTGTGTGTGTGTGTATGTATGTTTCTTTGGATATATGCATGTGCGCAGGTGTGTAGGCTACTTGTGTGTATGTATGCATAGATAGGCAACAGTATTTGTACATTACTGGTAAGTAGAAATAGGCCAATGTACTTATCAAGCACTTAAAGATCAAGCCACCTCTCCCAACTTCAAATTTAAATACATTTGAAATGAGATCAACTTCATTAAGAAAGCTAATGACTTTTTTCTACATAAAACCTTCTGCATGAGGAAGAATATATGATTTTATTAAAACTTTTGTTGATGTTCATTATAACTCAATGGTTTAAATTATCCTTATCATATAGGTTATACTATTCCTACTCTAATTATCACAAAGTAAGGCTATTTTGAAATTATTTCTTATACAGTGCAAAACACTTGTCACAGTACAGAACTTGCGGCACCATAGGATTTGGACCCATTGTCATCTCTGCTAGTCCAAACATTTGACAGTTCTTTGCTGCAGTGTCTTGCTACATTACACATCAGGGATTTTTCTTTTCCACTGAGTATAAATCAGTCTCCACCAGCTTTATTTTTTTCTTCACTGAAATATTTCCGTTGCAGTTTGTGTTACTGTTTAATCGTATAATTATAATGTTGAAACATCTTGTCAAAATGTGCTTGTACTGAAATTTTGTTTTTGTGCCTAATTGCAAGGGTGTTTTCATTGCATAGGAATCAAAGCCCATACTGCAAGTAATAATGGCAGCTTTCTCACTTTATGGTGTTGCATTGTTTTCAGATCCTTCTTCCAAAAGGGTAATTCATTATCTCTTCTGTAAATTCTGTCAGAAATTGTCTCTCTCTGGCTAGGACTAAGATTTTATCTTTATATATTTGATTTTAAAATATTTCTAGCAGGAAATTTTGAACATATGAACAAAGAAGATGTTGATTATATGAATTCTGTTTGACCAAAATTATTCTTTATGAGTATAGCACAAAAATTTCATTGTCTTTTTATTATTTCATCCTTTAAACATTCATTGTTTACATATGTATAGCATATGTGAAACTTATCATTTCTTTGAAATTTTGATATGTGTGTGTGTGTGTGTATTAGGGTTTCCATTGTCATGAAGAGACACCATGATCAAAGTAACTCTTATAAAGGAAAGCATTTGATTGTTGTGACTTGCTATCAATTTCAGAGGTTCAGTTCATTATCATTCTGACGAAGAGCTTAGAAGCATGAAAGCAGACATGGTGCTGTAGGAATAGCTCAGAGTCCTACATCTTGAAGGCAACAGGAAGTATAATGACTCATTAAATAGTATCCTGAGCACATCAGAAACCTCAAAGTCCAGCTCCACAGTTACAAACTTCCTTCGAAAAGGCCACACCCACTTTAAAAAGCCATTCATCCTATTAGTGCCACTCCCTATAAAATTATGGGGCTTGATTACCTTCACACTACCAATATATGCATGTGTGTATATGTGTTTGCATATATGCACACACAAAAAAATATATGTGAAATTTTTTTTACAACTCATGAATAATTTCCCATTTACTGAAAAATGTTTCTTAAATTTGCTAAGTATTTTCCACATGGATTATTTATTTTCTAAGCTTTTTTAAATCAGCAAAACCTTTTTTTCACTGTGTTCTTTTGTGACTGCATACTAAGCCAAAGTTTTCTTTCTAATATTGCATGTTCTGGTCTGCAATTCACACATGGTTCTATTTTAGTGATACAATTACACAGATGTTCCCTGGAGCACAAGCTTTTATGTGAAGATTAAGTATGTGTGTGTGCTCAATGGCAGCTCCGGTGCTCTTATCTGCTATTTCCAACATATGGCTCACATTGACGTCATTTCCACTTGCTCTTAGCAAAATATGCATTAGCTTCTTCTCATGCTGATATATTTTATTTTAACTTTTTTTTGTACAGTGGAGGCAACACATTGAAGTAAGTCTGAAATATAATGTCCTAAAAACTGATGAGCTTTGATCTCTCAACAGGAAATAGCTCTTTTAAATAATTTCAGATAGTTTTACCTGGAAAAACATCATGATAAGAGCACAGTGCTATGGAAAATATCATACCTACAAACCACTGACTATTAGGTTATAGTCTTTTATTGTATTACTCTTTTCACTTTACCTGATTTTAAGTTAAGTCTCCCAACTCTTCTCTTTCCATGCAAACACTACATGCAATGTTTGCCACTCTGGCATTAAAATCTCTGGTAGCATTGATTGTGTTTGTTTGTTTCTGTTGTTAATAATTGTAAAAGTATCTTATTGTTACAGTTCTTTGTTAAGGGAATAATAAAAAATGAATTATTTTTATAAACTAATATTTAAATCTTAAATTTTAAGTGGATTAAAATTTAAAAAATCTTAAATAGATTTTTATAATTATGAAAAACAAATACAAAATGGTATTTTACTACTCAGCATTTTTGTTTGTTATTATGGTTGAAAAATGATTTTTTAGAAATGGAACACTTCTCTAATGATTCCTTAAAAATATAAAGAACATAAAATATATACTAAAAATCTGATTTTGCCTTTAACATGGGATTATAGAAAAGTGTATCCTGATGTCAACATTTAACACTCATATATATTCTAATATATCTCATAATATTTTCATATTTTGGAGAACAATTCACACACACACATATATGTATGTGTGTATGTAATATGCTAAAAATAACTTTTGTTTTTGTGTCTATATAAATGATGCTCTGAAGTGAAGTTCATGCTCATAATGAAAGTAGGAAAATGTTAGACCATAGGTCCTATTGTTACTCAAAAATAAGTATAATGAATCATACTGTTAAGATAATTTCAAGTAGATTAATTCCACATTACTTTTAAGTTTTGACAACAATTTCAAGGTCTTCATTTTTAAATGTAATCACTGAGTTTACTTTCTGAGTCGGTCTAACTGTCACTTTCAGTAGTATCAGGAATACTTTGAAAAATCAGTTTATTTTTATCAAATTCATAATTTTCATAGAATTCTTTTTTAAGATACTAATTTCTATATGAAGCCTGAGATGTGAGCAAAATAAAAGCTCAAATGTTCCAGGAAAAACATTTGTGCTAAATTGTCATCTGAAATGTCAATGTTTATGAATTCATCGTCACGTATTTTTGATGATGTTTGTCTTCATTTATGTGCATGCATATGTGTGTGTGTGTACATGTGTGTCTGTGTTCCTTATCTGTATGTGAACTGCTTGTGGAATACCGATGGAAGCCAAAGAGAGCATCAGGTCCTCTGGAACTGGTACATCTGGGGGTTGTTTATTGCTGGACATGATTTCTGAGATATGATTTGCCTTCCAGTGGGGGAACAGCCAGCTTTAAATACCGACTGCCTCTCCAACACCTATACTTTTTTAATGCCATGGAAATTTTATCCATGGATTCCTCCTGAATCCTAGTGGACATGGGAAACTATATGAATATGGATGTTCGCAAATCTCTACTGAAATACAGTCCTGTTTCTCAACCACAAGACTGTCTTTTGATCACCCAGGAAAAAGCTACATTAGCCTATTAGAACTGTGCATGATAAAATGTTAGCTCTGTCAAAATGATTTGCAATATTGTACATATACTACATAATGAAATATAAAAACATAGATTCCATTTCAGTAAGTTAGTGTGGGGGAAATGCAATTTGCAAAGTTCTATAATTAAGGTTGCGAAATAATCTGTGCAAGAATATTTTCTGATTATGAAGAAGTATTATCATGGCTGAAAAACAAAATTCCATAGTGTTTGTATATGAAATTTCTCATCTTGTCTTTTATTTTTAGATGACTAGGTGCCGCACACCGCGCCCCCGTCTGCGCTCTATGAGCTACAATACAGTTCGCAAGCTTCGGGCAAGGGGCTGGAGGTTGAAAAACACACGCAGAGATAGACAGACACACGGACCTCCAATACTGGTACAAAGCCCTCTTTAATTGCACCATGGAGGCCTAAATACCCAGCAGTCAATGGCCAACAGGTGAAAATCCCATCCTCTGATCCTCTAGGCAAGGCACAGCTTCTAGTAACTCCAATTAGAAGGCTCTGGCAGGGAAGAGCAGCTGAAGGCCAGTGCTCCAATTGGTCCCAACAAATAGGTTGGTTCTGTTAGTAAACCATTGTTGATAGCACTGTAAAAAACATCTCTTTAAAATATCAATGAAAATGAAACTTATTCCCAGAGTGGTGAGTTAGAAAGCAACACAACATAACTACTGTTGAAAGAAAGGTTTTCTTTTCTTTTCTTTTCTTTTCTTTTCTTTTCGTTTTTAAAGAAACTTAGAGGCTCTTGTATTACTAGCATACTGTGGCCTAAAGTATGTGAAAAAGCTGGCTAAGTGAATAATGTTAACAGATAGTCTCACACACTTTAATGATGATAGGTAAATATTATTTCGAAGTTTGAGATTCAATTCTCCACATACTGGAAAGACAGTGGGGATGCATAAACAAAAAGGAAGAAGGGAGGCAACGGGTGAAAACATGACATCAATGGTAGGGTTATACATATTTTTTTGCCAAAATAATCTATCAAGTTTCTATTTAATGAAGCCCAAGAGTATTACATAAAGGGAGGTTGATAAACTTACATATTAAGTACAATAATTTGTCACATGTGAAGAGGAGAGTCTCAGAAAATTGAGTTAGTTCAATCTCAGTTATGGCATGATGAGATAAACACAATGGGACAAGGGAGGGAAAGCATAAGTGAGCAGGAAAAAGAGGGTTTAGAAAAATTCATTAACTCTTACAATCAAATTTAAATAAATTTCAGATTTGCAAAGAACTATATCAAAACATCCTTTCCACTCCGAGTAATGCTTATGCACTTATACCATGTCTTAGGTGGCAGATTTGGCTCCCTTTGATTCAGAACATTATACAGTGAAGACACTTAAATCATCACCATAATATTTAGAATTAAATTTGAAATGAACATAGCCAACATATATCCTATAAAACTTCCACTATTAAAGAAAGTTATGTAGATACTTAATAAGTACCAGGTAAATTTATGTTCTGTCATATTTAATACAGCAAACTGCTTTAGAGTCATAGAGCTGGCATAATTATATTACATGATTAGCATGATGAGACATCTTAATATTCCAAGTGTCATATTATGTATATAAATAGCATTTTTCCTATAGGGTAGTAGAAGTAGCATGACACTGGAATTATGGTCATTTGTGATAAATAGAGTCTAAGAACTAATAGCAGTGCAGTAACCACTGCATCAGTGAAGACTTTAGAAATGATTTTCCTCTTGGCTAGAGTCATCCATGGCTTGTGATAAATGACTGATTTAATTCAGGAATATTCAATCAATCTGTGGAGAGGGAAAAAGACATTTCATTATCCCGTTAACTTTGAAATATCGAAGGAGGATGATAAATAGTGAAGATAGTAATATCACCACTGAATTGCATCCCATGAATTATGTTTTTCATCACTGAAATGCAAATCCTGGTGGAACATTGTCCATTGGAAGGATTGAAACAAAAAATAAAAGGAACAAACAAAATCATTTTTATATCTTTAATGTATCCATAATGTTTGAAATTAATTTAGAGACTTTTTGCAATTAGTCTTGGAATCATTCACTGTGAGATTTGCATGCATGAACATGAGGCTTGCAATTGTCATGACTGCAATAATCTTGTAAATACAAAAAAAGCTTAATCTACACATGAATAAAGACACAAACAGCTCTACAATTCCCATTCTTATCAGTTTGCCTGCAATGCAGTTACTGGCCTCCTTACTAAGGCAGACAGTAATAGAATACAACTACAGGTACTAAGAGATTGCATACAGCTGGAGGTACAGTGTATTTTTAGGATTATTGACAATTGATGGTTTCTGGGGAAGTAGAGTATTCAGCTCTTGATCTCTGAGAGGGTCTTTCATTCTTTAACATTCTGGCAGCACTAAGTGGACTCAGTGGGTTTTAAAAATATCATATGAATTTGGGAGGAAAAGTGGAAGGAGTTTTATTACTAGTTATTCAACTTATCATACAAACCCGAGAGAAGGGCAGTCAACTTTTTATGTTAATTATACAAAAATGTACTATTAGTGATGCAATATTAGTAAAGAAATAAACATATTGTTATGTCTCCTTGCTGCAAGTACTCCGAACCCAGGAACATGCAAAATACACAGATAAACAAATGGTATCTATTCAAATAGATTATAAAATGATACATAATTAGCCAGCAAATGATGGCACACACATTTAATCACAGCATTCAGGAGGCGGTGGCAGGCAGAAATCCATAAGTTTGAGGCCAACCTGGTCTATAAGAGCTAGTTACAAGACAATTAGGCTGATTAATACAGAGAAACCCTGTCTCAAAAAAAAAATAGTAAGGCCCAACAGAATGCTAATTAATCATGATATTGCATGATTCATAAAGTGTCTCCTGTCTATCTTCAAAATTCAATCCCCAGAACTACAAAATTTAGTGATATAAGCCAGTAATCCTAGTACTAGAGAAGTTGGAAAAGCAGAAACAAAAGTTCAAGACTAGTATCAGGCAGTGAGTTGGATGTCACGCTAGAATGCATGAGGCTCTATCTAAACAGATAATCTGATCTCAAATGAATATATAGTTAAAAAGTATAGAGGGACTAGAAATACATTCTTAAAATCTAAGATTCAGGTTATTATACATAATGAGCTGAGAAAAAGTTCAAAACCAAATCTAGACCACTAAGACCTAGAAGGTTATCTTTATTTTATGTAGACTTATTTTAGAAAAAAAAAATAGTTGGGAGTCTTTTGACTTCTGAAGTAAGAAGCCTGGCTTTATTTTATAACTAAACATTATTAAAAGAATGTTACACTGGAGTGGTAGAATAAGGAATGTCGCCTATGACTTTGATTTATAACCGAGGAGAACAGAACACACAATCTTTCCTACTAAATTTTAATAAAGACCCATAAACCTGAGATCTGTCAGCAACAAAAATGAAACCCCCCTATAAAAAGTGTTTTAAAAGTACTGCTTAATAGGCAGCAAATAGTGTAAATTATTTTTTTCTTTCAAAAGATCAAAAGACACTCTTGAATCCATGATACACATTGTAGCTATTTTTCATAAGCCCTATGAAGGTGAAATCAAACAACTATGTTTGGGGTAACCTGATCAGAAAAAAATAAAATGTTATAATTTTTAGGATATACATTTTCATGTGGCATAAGAATGCAATGCTAACATGGCAAGCATTTCATATTTCATCTTTCAGCTGTGATTTGTGGATATAGAGAAGAGGTTGCCCCTTTACCATATTGCTAATGTGATGCTTTATAAATCCCCATAATGGAAAGCAGAAAGGCGATTTTCCCAAATAAAATTCTATGACATCTTAAAAGCTTTTGGAATAGATCAGGAAGAAAGGAGAAAGGGTCAGCAGAGAGAGTGCTAGGGAATGGAAGAGAAGGAAAAGGAGATGGAGATGGTTACAGTACCCTAACCTAAAAAAATTCCAAAGAAAAGAAAGCTCACTCATGTGTATTTATCTATTTGATCGTGCGTGTCTGTGTGTGTTGCATGTACATGCATTTGCACATGTCTGTATGTGTCATATGCATGTTTGTGCACATGTGCATATGCAACAAAAGTTCAACATGCACTGACATCTCCTTACAGCTGACCAGAAAGTCCTGGATATCTTGTGATTTTGTGAGTGTTGTTGTGACTGAAGCAGGTGACCCCATGCCCTGCATTCCATGTGAGTACTTGGGGTTCTGGCTCTATTTTCAAGCTTGGACAGCCAGTTCCTTAGCCACCCAGCCATCTCTCCGGACTCAAATTAGGTTTTGCTACTGATGTAATGATTTGACTGGACAGTTAGATAATTAAGGGTATTAGGAAATAAAGTTGGCGGCATGAGCATGTGAGTTTTAGAGACAAAACTATTTATTAGGGTTAGAAAACTAAAGGAGGTAATGGGTATTTGTCTTCCTCGAAGGAAATTTCAGCTGGAGGACAGAAAATTCTTTTTCTGATGATAAACAAGCTTTCCCATACAATGAAAATATCTAAACTTATTCAGGTCTTATGTAACAAAACATACATGAGTCAATAATATAATGAAGATGAAAATTAGTGAAAACCTAAGAGTAGAGAAACTAAATGAAAGTAAAATAATAGATGGACAGAACAATATCTTATTTTTAACAGCATTTTTTGTTTCAAAATTGATTATGTTTTTAACAAAAAAGATAAATATACTTTAAAATGCAATAAAATCTGTAATGGTTTCTGTCTCATGAAAGTCATAATTCCAAATACATTATTTTTGTATCATTATTAATAATATAGTAAAGACAATGTGTTAATAGACTAAACAATACAAAGAAATGTAAATGAAATTTGTCTTTAGTAGTAACCATTGAGATCAGTGGCAGCAGTGGTCACAGACTGCTGGGGAAGCAGCAGTATCAAGTGCCATT